>JAJTWQ010000124.1:1200000-1599876 GCA_029007595.1 Solanum commersonii
AAAATCCTTTTCATAGATAGGCATAAAATATCGAAAATATCAAGTAGAATTTTTTTTGGGATCTTCTTCACCGACTCACCGAAAGTTAGTTGAATTGGCGTGAAGCCAAATTAGTCAAGTTAATGAATCAACACGGAACATAATTAATCAACCAATGAATTGGCGTGAAGCAATCAACACGGAACGTAACTAATCGACAAGTTAATTGGCGTTAAGCCAAATTAGTCAGGTTAACGAATCAACACAAAACTTAATTAATCAACTAGTGAATTGGCGTGAAGCTGAATTAGATCTTATTTGTTTGAGTCTAATAAAGACCGAAACCTTAATTATTTTGATATGGTTATTAAGTTCATTTGTTATTCAAGTCCAAATCTTAATTATTTTTATATATATATATATATATATATATATAAAATAAATTTTCAGTTACTTATCAATCTAAATAAATTTGAATGATAAATATCTATAATAAAATCTTGGAATCATATCTATTTCCATCATTCACCACTTCCATCATTATCGACTACCGTTATTGATTCTCACCCACAACTAATATTCTCAACCACAATCACAAATATTGTCATTCACTACAACTAGTTCTCACTACAACAAACCATCATTTACAATCACCATTAGCGCAACAAGCAATAATCACTATCCTAAATCACCACGTTATATATTGTCAAACATCATATAATTTTTTAAAATATATTTTTTGTTATTAATATTAGAATAATTTAGTAATAATTTATAAATTTTCTACATTCAAGTGTCAACATTCTTGAAATTTGTTGAAATTCAAATTTGGTCATCTAAATTTTAATGTATATCTAGTATTCAAATTGAAAAGTCTTAATTTTCATGAAAATATAACGAAATCTTAATCTAATTAACGGATCAACACATATCTAAATCAACGTAAATTTAAATTAATCAAATCAATATATTATGAATATAAAATGCTTATAATAAATAGGGAAAAATATTGGATGGCATGACTACTTTCAATGCTAGTAAAATTGGAGTATCATTTGTGAATAGCTAGAATCTTATATATAGGAAAAGGACCTATTAATTACACTTTGGAAATAAGTAAAGCAAAAGGGTTTGAAGCTTCAACATCTTTATCGAAAAAGTATACTTGCATGATGCAATTACAATATATCCAATAAAATTCCACATACTTTTGTTCGGAGATGGTAAAGTGGACATAAGCTTTACAACAACCTCTCCGAGATAGAGAGGTTATTTCTGAGAAACCCTTGGCTAACAAAAACAATTTTGCAAACTTAACTCCAACAAAGATTTGACCAGCCAAATTTAGAGGTTGTGCAGGTGCTTTTGAGAGAGATTTAAACTTGATGCATGTTCAACTTTCAAAAATTCAGAATTTAGAAGTGTATAATATGGCACAACAAATCATTGTTCATAAAAAGTAAAATTACTAGCTCAAGACAGAACAAATAATTCCAATACCATCAAAATTATCTTGACTCACAAATAAAGTAGAATTATCATCTACACTAGCTATTCTTCTCATAGAAAAAAAAAACAAAATGGACAATTTTCCAAGATTCAGAATTGCAAGCCTCACTGATCACCAGGAATGCTCTTAATGATGTCAGAATCACCTGAAGTGTTGGGAAAAAAAAACATTAAAATCAGGAAAATATTTTTAAGGATATTCAACCAACAGTAGATCGAGTCGGACAAGAAACTCGCCTGGATCGATGATGCTGAGGCAACAGACCCTGTAGTATTTACCACAAGCCGTCCCCAAGTCTACATTGTCTGGAACAAGAAATACATATGTTAGCATATAGTTTCAGAGACTAGTATGACACTACCAATCCAAAGATTATCACATACATTGAATAAGAGGTATACAGATAGACCGTGGGTAGAAAATACATGAGCAACCAGAAAAGGAGTTTGTATATAGAGTTTGAACCTTTGACGTGCCTTAACACACAGATTATTTGACATGTCTTTACTACTGAACAAAAGACCTAGGGCAATTGTCGACTAATTCTTCACACAATAGATACTAAAAGATGTTAATAGTTCCATACAATCGATCCAACTATCGCTAAAACTTAGGAACTATGCTTTCTAAATCTAATATAATCAATGACTTTACGAGGCATTTGTATTTTTACCAAGCACTCATCAGAAGGAACTTCAATACTCCTAGCAAAGTAACATAATTCATGTCCTAACAAAACGAAAGGAAGATATATATCTTCATTCGTACACAGTCAAAACAGCAAACTATTTAAAAACATTTCAAAAGTGCCAAAAAAAAGTTCAAACATATAAATTATTGTCTATACACACAAAGATATGCACTTACTTCCGTTGTAGTGGTGGACTCCAACCTTTGCCAACATAGCATAATACTCAATCTCAGATTTCCTGAGAGGAGGGCAGTTGTTGGCAATGATAATAAGCTTTCCTGTAATTTGGGAAAGAAAAATTTAGAAACCCATGTTACATCATAAGTCAACACAACTCCTTCGTAAAGAATAAAGAACAAATCCATAATCGACTAACAACCATTTTCCCTATCAATTGATAAAAGATCCAATCTTTTACAAAGCCGAAAACATGAGTCTTTTACAGATATATACTAGCACCATAATTCTCATTATTCAATCAACATGGCCATGGACACAAAATTACATATTATCATTAACCATTAACCTCGTACCTTCTTACAGCCAAAGAAAGTTTTGAACTACCACCAGAAAGAAATTGAAATACATGGCATCTAAACCTATTTTATTGTCAAACAAACCTCATATTTAACCACCTAAGACAATGCACAATAATCTACTAAAGATCATTGACAAGAACTATGCACAATAATCTGCTAAAGATAACACTGCTTTAACCAAGCATTAACATATATTTACCAGCTGCATAGCTTGACATAAAATGAAATACAAACAAAACCCATATTAGAAATCTACAACTATGAATAGCAATCTGATAAAGATCAGCTTTCGACACTACTTTAATCAAACATTTACTAGCTTCATAGCTTGACATACAATAAAATGAAAACATAAACCTTGAATGACAATCAACAACTATGCATAATGATCCACAAATAATCAGCTTCGAATACTACATTAATCAAACATTAACATATATTTACCAACTACAGAACTTGACATATAATGAAATGAAACAAAAACAACTAACAACAAAATATTCCAAACAAAACCCATGTTTCCCCATCTAAAACTATGCAGAAAATCTGCTAAAGATCAGCTTTTATCAGTACTTCAACCAAGCATTAACATATATTTTCCAGGTGCAAGGCTTGGATTTGCTATAGCTTTGATATGTCTAGACTCTAGATATATAATTCAACTTAATGTATTGATCATTACATATAATTCAATCACGATATTATATGAAAATACGGTTTTTTGTTACGATTCTCCTTAAAACAACCAACAAATATATTCAAAACAAAAATCATAATTGGCCATCAACAACTATGCACAATAATATGCTAAAGATCAATTTTTTAACTTATATTTACCACATACCGAACTAAACAAGCAATGAAATGCAATAAAAAGAACAACCCATAAAATTAATTCCAATAAAAGCATAAAAATACAATTTGAGCTGAGCTGAAAACTAACCTTTGGAGTTTCTAAGAGTCTTAAGAACAGTCTTATAACCCAGGGTGTACTTGCCGCTCTTCATAACTAGAGCAAGCCTATTGTTAATGCTCTCATGGGTCTTCTTCTGCATTCAAAAAAGATCTATTCAAATCAATACAACCACAAATCAACACCCCAAAACCCAAAACTCAAAAAAGAAAAACTGCATTTTCTTGTTTTCATTATGAACCAACAAAAATATAGAGATAAATAGGTAGATAGATAGAGAATCTTTTTACAGTTTTCTTGGCGGCAACCATGGTGGCTCTGCTTCTGCAAATGCGTCGACGAGCGGTGAATTGTGAATTTTTTTTTCTTTTTTTTTTGGAAGTACAGAGCACTACAGAGTGAAATTTGAAGAACAAAATTAGGGTTTTTGTGAGAAGAAAAGGATTATGGGCTTAATATTTGGGTCAAAACAAAGGCCCAATTTTTATTAAAGCCCAATTTCTATAAGAGAATATTTGATTGAAGTATGTGTTTAGTGTTTACTAGCCATTTTTCGACTCCAATTTTAAAAGTTTAATTATTGTTCTGAATTTTCAAATTTTATAATAGGATAATAAACACTTATAAGTGATTATTTTGTAATTGATAAGGGTAAAAAAAAAAATAGATTTTTACAAAAATGGGCAAGATTACGTATAATAAATTTTTATGGGCTAATTTTTTTTAATCTCACACATAGCAAAAGCTTAGTAGAACTGTTTTAATATCTCATATGGTCACTCAACTAATACTTATTTTCACAGAAAGTCACTTGGTTTTTATTTATAACCTCAAAGTCATTCAATTATGGATTTTTCTCACAAAAAGTCACTCAACTAATAGTTCTTTTCACAGAAAGTCACTCAACTTTCTTTTATAACCCCAAAATCACTCAACTATGAATATTTTACTTACAAAGTCACTCAACTATTGATATTTCATTTAGAAAGTCACCCAACCAATTTAAATATGTTTTCATTAAATTTTGTTGAATTTATTTTTTTAAAATAATAATAAGATGCTCATTTTAATTATTTTATTAAATTTATTAAAACATAATTTTTGTTTTAAACTAATTTCTTAAAAAATAATAAGATTCTCATTTTAATTATTTTATTAAATTTATTGAAACACAATTTTTATTTTAAACTGATTTCTTAACAAAAACAAATAGTAAGATTTTAATTATTTTATTTTATTTTGCTTAAATACCAATTTATTAAAACGATTTTTTAAATAAAAATGTTACACTGCCAGGCACCAGCACTAGTAACGGTGGATGCAGTGCAATACATCATTTTCGATTAAAAAAATGCTATCGTGTAAATCTTATTATTTTTGTATTAGGTTCACAATAGTTATTACTTCTCTAAAAATTAGTTTAAAACAAAAATTGTATTTCAATAAAATTTAATGAAAATATATTTAAATTGGTTGGGTGACTTTCTAAAAGAAATATAAATAGTTGAGTGACTTTGTAGGTAAAATATTTATAGTTGAGTAACTTTAAAGTTATAAAAGAAAGTTGAGTGACTTTCTATGAGAAAAACTATTAGTTAAGTGACTTTATGTGAGAAAAATCAATAGTTGAGTGACTTTGAGGCTATAAACGAAAGTTAAGTGACTTTTTGTGAAAAGAAGTATAAGTTAAGTGATCATCTGAGATATTAACTCTGTTTTTTTGTTAAGGTTGAAAAGAAGACTATTAGTGAAGTCTGAAGAATAAGATTAAGATTTTGCAAGAGAAACAAATTTTGGGCATATTGTAATTTAAAAGGCTTTGATTACATTTTTTTTTCATTTTAGGGGGATTAAAAGCGAGATCTAAAGCCTAATTTTTTTAATTCTTTGAAGTTTAATTAATCCAATCTCAAGGATATTTGGTTGAAATCGCGTAAAAAAACTATTTTGTATATATTACCAAGGAAGATATATTTAGATATACATATTCCTAAAAATTAGTTTAAATTAGTTATATGCATAATTAAATCATCCCCAATTCAAGCTTTCATGTTAATTATCTCTCTCTCATTAACTTTCATCCCACGTTTTCTACTACCATTTTCTCTCTTCCTTCTTTCTCTCCATCCTGATTTACACCATTTAACCCTTAAAATTGAAATCTGAAACAACAACACAACAAATTGAGGTTCGTGTATATTTAATCATTATTTAAAGTCATGTATTTGTGATAGATTTCAATTTGATTTATTTTCGAATTTACAAAAGTTAAGGTAATATCCATTAATTTGGAGTTTTCTTTCATGGTCGGTGATTCTCCAAACAAGAAGTATATTTATTTATTATTGCTCGAAAAATAGTATCAAAATTATCATTGCAATTTCGATACTTTTAGCCGCTCAAATCTGAGTAAAAAAATGCAACAACTTTGGTGAACAAAAGAGAAAGATAGTATGTAATTTGTTGGAAATGGAAGGATAGTTTATGCAGTAATTGTGATATATCTTAATAAGGAAGATGATGAGAGAAGGACTTTTTGGATCGGGTTGAAATTATTGTTTTATCAAACACATTATTGAGTTAAGATTATATGTATCTGTTTTTTTATCAGTGTGACTGATTAAATATACACATGTATAGAAGTTTTATCACTACAAGAAACTGTACTTTTAACGACCACTTCTTAACGAAGGGATATGAATCCAGTCGTTAAAAGTGTATTTATAGCGACACTTTTTTTTCCAGTCGTTAAAGGTCCATTTTTTATTTAATATAATTAGAGTTAGTATAATATCCAGACGTTAAAAGTATTTATATCAAGTTATTAATTATTTATATACTAAAAAAGAAGTATTGAAATTTTTAATTTCATTATTTCCTTATTTTTCCACTACACGCGTGTTACCACTCTCCCATTTCTCCAAAAAGAAAACATAGAATACTGCGTAAACTTTCCTCATTCCCATCTTTTTCTCAACATCTACAGTCAATGGAGTGATGGTTAGAGAAAAATCAGGAATCGTTGGAGGAAATACCGCAAGCACCTTCTCTCTGATGTTCTCTTTGAATAAAATCAGCTAAGCAGAGATTTAATTAGGTGCGTCTCTCCAAGGTTTGTTAGAGGAAAATTAGCATATACAGTAACACACGTTTCTATGTTAAACGTTATAAAAAGATGATCTGCATCTCTCTTGTTTGATTGCAGAACAACAAAATTGTCTTGCTCTTCTTACGGCTTGTTGTGACTTTGCTTCAATTGACATTATTCAGACCCTAACTTGGTGTTTCCATCTCTTCCAGGTATGATTTTGTTATTATAACTATGAATTGCTTTGTGGAATGTTCGATTTTGTTCGATTTTAGGTTTTTCTCAATTTTAGGTTTTTCCCAATTATGGGTTTCATCTGGGTTTTTTTCGTTCTTTTTTTTTTTTTGGTGTTCTTGAACTTTTATATATATATATTAGTCATATTGATATTTTCACCATCCTTACTTGTTGTGTGTGCGAGTGGTCCACTTTGCGTACTTTTGTCGAGTTAGATAGTTGATGGAGGATCCACTTATAGTCATGTAGAACTTGAGCCAAACAGTGAGTAGGAGCATGAAAAATATCAATAACTTATGTACCGTAAATTTCAATTATTAGTGGATGTAAGTTGTGTAGTAAGGAAAGTTTAAGTTCATAAAAGAGGGTGAGTAACTCGAACACTAAACTGTTACCAATAAAAATTGACAAATATTTCATTTTTAGGCTTTGAACATAAGTTTACAACTCTTGCAAGACAAGAGGAAAAACAAATGGAAAAAATTATAGCCTCTAATATGAACCGTTAGTTC
Source organism: Solanum commersonii (assembly GCA_029007595.1). NCBI lineage: Eukaryota > Viridiplantae > Streptophyta > Magnoliopsida > Solanales > Solanaceae > Solanum > Solanum commersonii. Next base: position 1,207,470 of record JAJTWQ010000124.1, read on the forward strand.
CTCGTCTGTCACGCCTCGAGCCTACACCCTGGGCAGGACTGGCACTCGATGACCATTGCTGGCCCCAAGCGAACCCTTGGCCTAGCTTACTTAACTCAGTGGAAGACAATATTCATAACTATAATGATCAATAACACTTAACTAAACTGAATAATAAGATAACTGAGAATGTTAAAGGTTAAACATTCAACTTGGCCAAAAGTGGCAACCCAAGTCTAAACAAAATGAATGATAATGAAAAGACTCGGATAACTAACATCTGACTGTCTACGAAGCCTCTAATAACAACTGCGATGGATGTTGGGACAGACCCCACAACATCCTAATGAACTAAAATAGACAACAATAAAATGGATCATCCGGAAAACAAAGAGGCTTACCAACAGACTCTGAACTGCTCACTAGATCAACGATGCACCGAAATGTCGATCCTAGTTACCTGTGTCTGCATCATAATACGATGCAGGCCAACTGGCATCAGTACATTGAATGTACGAGTATGCTAGTTGGAATGCTAAAACAACAAATGCTAGAAAGAATCTGAAAGAAACTGTAGAACTTACCTAGCTCAATTCAACTCAACCTGACTAAACTCATTTCAATATAAAGCAATTTAAAACAAGTGCAATATAAAGAAAAGCACTAATCTCAATATTTTGGGAGTAGTATTGAGCACCGAATTGGGGACGAGTATGAGTTCAAATAACTCACGTCACCATAGAACCATGTAGCCATCATAGGTAGAAAAGGGTCATACTTTTTAGATGAATCCTTTTCGCAATAGACTAGTAGATCCATTAGGCAGTTCAGGTCCTATACCTTTGGTAGGGTATAGGATGCGTTGGCAGTGTATCATCACTATAGCTTTTATGTGATGGTTGTCGGTTAGAAAAACTCCCACAGAAGTTATTGTATTTTTATATACATCAGCTTATTGTATTTTTACATACATTTTAGAGTTATGTTATATCCTTGTATATACACAGAGTTGACATCATGTTATTTTAAACAACTATTCTTTATATTGCACTTGTTTTAAACTGCTTTATATTAAAATGAGTTCAGTTAAGTATTCATGAGTTGAGAAGAGCCAATGTAACTGTTCCTTTCAGATTCCCTTTTAAGCCTATGTTATTTAGCATTCCAACTCGCATACTCATACATTCAATGTACTGATGTCAGTTGGCCTGCATCATCTTATGATGCAGACACAGGTAACTAGGATCGGCATTCTGACACATCGTTGATCCAGTGAGCAGTTCAGAGTCTGTTAGTGAGCCTTCTTGCTTTCCGGAGGATCCATTTCATTGCTTTCTAGTTTAGTTTATTAGGATGTTGAGGGGTCTATCCCAACATCCATCTCAATTGTTATTAGAGGCTTCATAGACAGTCATATGTTAGTCCTTTGTGTCTTTTCATTATCATTTCTTATTGTCAAGACTTGGGTTGCCACTTTTGGACAAGTTGAATGTTTAACCTTTAAACATTCTCAGTTATTTCATTATTCAGTTCAGCTAAGTTCATTGATCATTATAGATATGAATATTGTCTTCCGCTGAGTTAAGTAAGCCAGGCCAAGGGTTTGCTTAGGGCCGGCAATGACCTTCAAGTGCCAGTCCCACCCAGGGTGTAGGCTCGGGGCATGACATTCAGGGTGGTAATAGGACCTTAGTTTAGTTAATGTGTGTCTCTGAGATTTCGGTCATAGTCTAGGGGGTACTTGTGCATTCTCCCTTAAATTTATAAAATATCTTTTAAAATTATTGAGTGTTAATTTATTTTTTTGCAAAAAATCTTAATTTTTTATTAGTTTAAATTTTATATTTTTTGCAATTTTAAATCATCTCGGAAGATGTTTCTTACATTGGTGAAACTATTCTCTTTTTTTTAGAATAAGAAAAAATAGTTTTTTTTTTTAGGATTGAAAATTCGGTGCGAGTATATATACATGATTTTTTTCTCTCTCTTTATATATAAATAAGCTTGTAATTTTTTTAAAAGTATATATACTCATATAAGTATGTACATGTATATAATAAATATAAGTTTTCACAAAAATATGAAACTTTTTATTTGTTTGTTAGATGTATATTTTTGTTATGTAATTTAAGGTGGAGTATTCTTTAATATTTATGTTTATTTTAGGTAAAATATAAGTCGAAAGAAAATGAGATGTATCTTAATTTTATGCAAGTTTCTTAGGAGAAAAATAAATTAAAAACATTTTCGTTTTGATATTTATCCATTCATTATAAGTATACATATTTTTATTTTTATCTCTATCATTTATTGTATTAATATTTGTTTTATATGTTTTTATTGCTTTTTTCTTCTTTTTCTCGTTTCCTTCCTCTATTCTATTTATGAATAATTCTTGCTAGTAAAAAAATACAAAATTAGAGTACAATATATATTAATCATTGTCAATTCTTTTACTATTTTAATTTTAAAAATAGAAAGAACAAATCTTTTAAGGAAAAATATAAATGATTCTTTGTATCATACGAAACATTATTAAAAAATTTGTATTTCAGTTTTTAATGTACATTTAATCTTTATCAATAATAGCGTTTGAACCTTGTTCAGTAATTAACATATTACTGACAAAGTTACAATAACTAATTTTTGTATAATAAAAGTATAAACTTGCGAAAATTCAAAAATCATAAAAATTTAAATCTAATAAATTACATAGAAAGAAAACAATGCACATATCTTTCTTATGACCTTAATGATAAGAAAATAGATGGAGAAAATAATGAATCAACACACAATTTCTTTGCTCTTGTCTTCACTTTCTCTAGTTAACTATAAACATCCAAGAGTCTTTTTCAGTGAGTTATGTTTAAGCATGAATTTGATACTATAATAGTAATATAAGAAAACACTACTTCAAAAATGAAATGAAAAGGATAATCTTGATTAAGGGTTTCATGAAATAAAAATTTATGAATTTATACTATCAAATTAAAGATGGAGTAATCTTTAAAGAAAACATAAATAATTCACCGTACGATAGTATTCTTGAACCTTGATTAGCAGCTAGTATTATTCCCCACAAAATTACAATTACTAATTGACATCTAAATGAAAATACATGCTTACAATAATATATAATTTTTTTGTTGAATTCCAAACTAAAGAAGTTAGATGGAGAGAACACAAACACACACATCGTTCTTTGGACCTTAATCATACGAAAATAGATGAAATTAAGAATACAAAATTAGTGCACAATTTTTTGAGCTCTTATCTGACACCTCATTTGACAAACTAATCAACATCCAAAAGACTTCTTCATCGTATTATGCTAAAGCATGAATTTGATAGTATAATAATATAATACAAAAGAAAATGAATTAAATACAAAGAATAATTTTGAGTTAGGATTTCATGAAACATAAAATATTGAATATATATAGACACAAAATGAAGAAATATCATAAGGTGTCTTAAATTTTATAATTTAATAGTTGGGGTTATGAATATGAAAAGTTAAAAATCATGGAGTTAATGATATTATTTAAAGAGAAAGTTTAATATATATAAGTTATGAATGTGATACATTAAAAATAAATAAAGGGAAAAAACACAAATGAAGAAGATAAAAGAAATAACTTGATATTATCTAAAGATATAGATTTCTTACGTTGAATAAATAAAAATATAACAAAAGAAGAAATAAAGTGATTTAAGAAAATGATACTATAAATAACATAAATAAAATAAAGGGGAAAAAGTTAATTAAGGAAATGATATAAACAATATAAATAAAGTGTAAAAGAAGAAATTAAGAAACATATATATTATAAAAAAGAGAAGAGTAAAATTAGTAATGAAAAAAATAAAATATGGCTACTTTCAACCTTGTGTAAATCTCCATTTTTAGGTAAAGATATTACTCCCTCCGTTTAAAAAAGAATGATCTCCTTTCCTTTATAGTCTGTTTAAAAAAGAATGACCTATTTCTTTTTTTTGTAACATTTTAATTTTAATTTTCTACGTGACATGTTTAAGGCGACAAGATTAAAGGTCAATTTTGTACATTTGACATAACTTTAATTTAGGACCACAAGATTTAAAAGTCTTCTTTATTTTCTTAAACACCGTGCCAAGTCAAACTAGGCCATTCTTTGTGAAACGGAGAGAGTAATAGCCTTAATGACGGTAGAAATTAAATATGACACTTAAATGTTTTGTAGAATTTTGAAGTAAAATTTTATGTTATTTAAAATTTTAAAAAATGTTTTAAAAAATCACAAAAAAAATAGAATTCAAGCTCTTAGAGAGCGCCACGTCACCGTTTTCATATTCAACTTTATTATTATATATAGATATATAGATTAGACACACTCCTTAATTAATTACTTTCATTTATACCACTTAATTAGGAAAATACACGTATTCGAGGTCCAAAATTTTGGTACGAAGCGTAATATTTCTTAATTAGCTAGTATAGTACTTGCATATGTAAAGTTGCAAACTACTTCTTGGCCTTTTCTTTAAAAGTTAATTTTAGAATTTCAAATTTCACAATAAAAAATTTAGGACAATAAAATTTCACATTAAAAAAATATCTGTAGAAAATTTAATTTTCAACAAAATAACCATCAATAAATTAAAGATTTGATTGACCTCTCTTGAAAATTTTTAATAGAAATTCATGTGTCGTTAATATTGAATTTCACCCCTCTAGCAAAGATTAGGATTGAGGAATTGACACAAAGGTACAATCCGCACACAGTATTGGCACTAAGTAGCCAAAAAATAATTAGCAATTGAAAGGCCTCAATTAATTGGCACTACTTAGCCACTAATAAAAAGATGTGCCTCTTTTTAAGGAAAGATTTTTTTTGTCAAACAACATTAATTAATTAATCAATTGAAACGAATGCGGTTACATTTACAAAATGAAAATATTTTTATCCCTTTATTAACGTGTATTGAATAGTCACATATTCTTTTCCATAAAAAAATGTTTTGTTCGTATTTCTCTCTCTTACAATACAACATAAAATTGACATCACTTTGTTAATCTCATTGAAATGTAAAAGAAAAAGAATAGATAATAATATGAATCATATTCATATGTATACACTGTTAATTTGAAATTTGTACAATTCTGATATGTATACATCATTACATTATAGTTGTACAATTTTGATATGTATACATCATTACATTATATTTGTACAATTATGACATGTATACATCATTAAATTATATTTGTATAATTCTGACTTGTATCCATCTTTTAAGTTGTATTTGTGTAGTTCTAATATATATACATCATTACTTTGTATTTTGTACAATTCAGAAATGTATACACTTCTGGTATGTATACACCACTAAATTGTAATTTATATAGTTCAGATATGTATACACCATTAAATTATATTCTGAAATGTATACACTTTTGATATATATAGTCTATCAAATTAAAAATTAATATGTATACACATCTTATATGAATGTCTCAAATAATTCATTGAAATGGGGTATACATTTTCTTCCCCTTGCTTCTTTGTGGTCCTTCCATTTTTTTATTTGAAGTTTGAAATACGTGGAGAAAGAGGAAATTAAGAAATAGAAGAGAAAATTTAGGAGTAAAGAAAAGGGAAACTTATAGTAAAGAAAGAATTTTAGAAAGAAAAAAAAGAGACAAAAAAGAGAGAATTTTGCTTTTAAACAGTTGACAAATAATAAGAAGAGAGAAACTAGGAACAATAAAATAATGAACTTTTTATTTTCAAAATATATATGATAGATTAAATATAGTCAAGAACAATGAAAAAAAATGATTAATATCATCATACACAAGTTGAATGTAGATGCGATGGAGAAAATTTAGGCAAAAAAAAAGAATATACGCATGTATGAAAAAATCTTAAAGAGTTAAACAAAAAAGTAAAAAAAAAAAAAAAGTTTAAAAAGATGTTATTACCAAAGAACTGTTTAAAATAAGAAGAGAGATAAAGAAATGATAAAAATTAATTTTACTGTCTCAATAAATAAAGGAATGAAGAAAAATTATTTCTTGAAAAAAGTTAGAAAAAAAATGTTTTCAAAGAAAAAAAACGAGTAAAAGAGAACATGGCTAATAAATGACAAATAGATTTTAATAAATCTTTTTTTTTGCTAAAAAATTATAAGTGGGCTATTTATTGCCAATTTTAACTATAACATGTCATGCTGTGCCATTTTTTCATTAGGATTTTGAATGAACAATGGATTGTGGGCCAATTGTTATTTTAAAAGGTTTGAGTTTAATCATTTTTCGAGTTAAGAAAATTCAAATCAAGACTCAATTTTAATGACGTGTGTGAACCATATGATAATCTAGTTTATAAAGTAGGTAAAAACTGTATAGATAATGCATATTGTATATTGAGTATACATCTATTAATATATGTATAATCTATACATACCCATAAATCATAATAGATTCTAATACAATATATTTTGTGTATATTTCAAATATGATGATAATCTAGACAATCAAATGATATATACTGATAACTATCTCATTTTATAATTTTTGTATGTTCAATCAACTTGATCGCAAGGATATTTGGTTGAAGTAGTGTTCACTAGCCACTTTTTGGATTTTTCTTTTGAAGACAATACTGAAAATTCAAATTCCATATAATTGTGGATTATAAATTTTCACAAGTGATTATTTTCAGTTATTGGGATGGAAGACGGCTATTTGTTATACTTGAAAGAAACAAATTAAGATTTTGAATGAACCGGGAAAGATTGAATTCTGATTAATTTATAAGATTTGGGTTTTTAGAAAGGTTCATATCAAGCCCAATTTTATTAATCAATTAACCCAAATCTTAAAGAATATTTGGTTGAAATAAGTCCACTGATGACTTTTTCAAAAAATATTTTTGAAGTTTTAAATTTTAAATTTTATAATTAAATTTTAAGATAATAATTACCAGAGTTGAAAAAAACTATTTATGAAGTTTGAAAAATATAAAGATATGGGTTTTGAACGAGCAACGAATATATAGGCCTATTACTGTGTTTTTTGGGTTATCCCTTTTTTGGGGGGGAATTTTGCGAAGTGGTTATTCAATTCTTTATTTTACTAAAAAAATAGCTCAATTTTTAAAATTATCAAAATTAGCCAAATATGTTCTTCTTCCTTCCGGTTTCACCATTAACAACTTCTTTTCCTTCTTTTTTCCTCCTCTTCTTCTTCGTCTTCTCCTTTTTTTTAAAAGCAAAAAAAATTAACGTATCGAAAAGCTGAATCTTTTCGTGTATATTATATATTAGAAGACCCGAACATCGAGATGCTTTCATATCTAAATTTTGGGACTATATATAAGATAATTTTGAGTTGATCGAAATTGAATAGTCAATATATATTTCATATATAGTTAGTGTATGGTTCATATATATTAAACTATATTCAACTTTTTGAGTGTATCATAATGTGTAGTCAATGTATAACTCATGTATAAGTAAGTCATATTCTATAGTCAATATATATTATCTATTGCTTTCGGTAAGTTATAGTATATAATCATTGTATAGTTTCTACGACTTTTGATTGTTTCTTATGTAAATAAAACATGTTTATATGTGTTGTAAATTAATCACTTTATTGTATACATTTGAAACTGACCCTTTTTTTTTTTTTGAGTTTATGCAAGTTTGAAACAAAGGTCCAACTTTAATTAGTCATGTGAAGTCTAATCAACCCAATCTATGTTGGTTGTTTGATTCGTGGGAATTATAGTGTACCTCAAAGTGGTTTTACTTAAACTTTATCATCATTTAACAAAATCATTTACACAATGACTTTAAGTTGAAAAATTATCTGAAAAGAATTTTAGTTGTCTATCGGACATAAATTTTGATTTTTATTTGTAAAAATAGATTGTGTGGTCAATTAAGCATGTTTACTGTTTTGAAATACCTTAAACTTATGCTTTATAGACGTAACTAATTTATGTCTACAACTTATGTTTGATTGACAACAAAAGCTTTGCAAATAGTAAAGAGGGGCCAAAAAATTAGTAACGCCTTCATTTAGGGCCATTTGTGTACTTTAACCTGTTTGGACAATATTTGTCAAAATTTAATAGAATGGCCAATTTTCACCATGTTATTTAAAAGAGCAACCTTCACATATAGCAAACACAAAATTCATATTTGTATGCTATAGCAAAGTTTGCATAATTGCGCTCCATAGCAAATATGCTATGACTAGGCTATTTCGCTATACATATATACAAAAGAAGCAATTGTATAATTTGTTGGCTCCTCTTCCGATTTGTATAATTTCGCTGACAAACCATTTGTATAAATTGTTATCAGCCTCTTGTTTGTATAAATCGTTGAGGGTTTCTCAATTTAATTTTATGTGTTTGTATATCTGTATAAAATTTGAATTTGTATACAATTGAATCGAAATAAAACGTTTGTATATCAAATATCGTTCTCTCTCTCGCTTTATACAAACATAAATTATACCTTGTATTTTGTATAATCTGTGTTTGTATAAAGCGAGAAAGAGAGAAAGACAGAAGAGAACTGGATAGGGGAATATTTGTATTGTATAATTATATGTGTATAGGACAAAGATATATGTATTTGCATGTGTATATACAATTTTCTCTCGCTTTATACAAACAGAAACACAATTTATACATTTCTGTTTGTATAAAGCGAGAGAGGCGAGAGATAGAGAGAGGGAGAGTGGCGAGCGAGAGTTTGAGGGAGAGAGGCGACTGGCAAACAGTTTGCTACAGGGCACAATTAAATCAAAGTGTGGTTATACCATTTAATTTGAATTAATAGTTTGTCATTATATACAATTTTTCTTATTTCAAATTGTATCCCATTTTTCAAAACATATTTAATTTGTAGGCAATATTAATAAATTTCATACAAAAGCTAGCTTTGTTCCTACTTTTCGTAATTATTGTATAACAATGTTTTTGATGTATATCAATTGAAGTATGATGCTTGAATTGAATTGATGATGACCTATCAAAATTATATATATTTTTTTAAAAATAACTTACAGGTATCAAATATTTACACCAGCCAATATTATTATGGGGAACTTCACACAGAGCCACTCAAAAATAGTTTCATTACACTTCATAGATATAGTTTGTTAATTACGATTCTTAGCTACATGTCATAGGGAGTAGAGTGTCAAGCGAGATTGGGAGATGGAGGAGAGAGGCGAGTAAGAGAGGGCAAAGAGTGGGAAAGAGGTGAATTGTTTATGTATATGTATTGGTTAGATAATTGTATGTTATACATATGTATTTGTATATCTTGTGAGCGAGAATGGAAGAGGGAGGAAAGAGGCGAATGAGATTGGGAGAGGGAAGAGAGAGGCCAATAATTTGGGTAATTCACATCTCGTTTGTATAATTCACGGGTACGTTTGTATACTTCGTGCGTGTTTTGTATAATTGAGTAATATAAAGTCTGAAATTATACAAATTGATAAAATTCGAAATAACGAATTTATACAAATTAAACATAAACATATGAACTTTAAATAGTTATACAAATTATATTAATTCGAAAACTATACGTTTATACAAACTTTAAAAAGTTATACAGAAAAATATTGAATATATATGGTGACAAAATTGGAAAACCAAAGGAAATCATCATCATACACAAATATAATCATCGTATACAAATACAAATCAAACGAAAAATTGTTAGTGATGAATTATACAAACATGGTTAATTATACAATCTCGAAGCCAGCCCACGTAATTAATGGTTAATGTTAGTTGTGAGTGGTAATTATAGCAAACTATAGTTATGATGAGTAATTAAGTAGTATAAATTTGCTTAACCGCGTAATTTTCCCTATTATTATTCTACCATGGTGGTGTGATTAATGAAGATTAAAAATTTAGTGATAATAACATAAAAGAATACATACTCCCTCTGTTTCTATTTATATGTCATCATTTTAAATTTCATGTCTCTTAAGAAATTATATAAGTTTATCATTGTACCCTTATTTCGTATTCTCTTGAAATCAAGTTTTTAATGAATGAACATAAATTAATTTAATTTGATTAATTAAATTAGGCAATGAACATGAATCAATCATTTAGTTTTCTTATGTTGGTCAAATTCATACTTTCAAAGCCAATAACTATCAAGGATAAAATAAGAAGAATATTTTTATTTATGTATTGATTTTGTGAAATGGCAAATACATCATCAATTTCAAAATAAGTGAATTGTTGAACCTTTTTTCATATTTCAAAATAACTGAATTGTTCAAAGTTCAAGAGAGATGTTGGATTTTTTTTTTATTTTCGCCCTTCATTTACATTTTCTATGTGATTATCTCAAAACTATTAATTATTCATATTTATGATTGGATAATATTAAATGGCCAGAAAATTTGGATAGAAATTTAAAAAATCTATAATATATTTTTTTATTTTAAAATATATCGATCTTTTTTCCATTTTTTAATTAAAAAATATTAAAGTTTAAAAAGGTAAAATAACATAGGTAAAATATCATTTTGGCCTAAAGGATTTTTACTTTGAATAATTCATGTTTTTGAGAATAACTTAAAGGGCAAAAGTGGGAAGTGGTGTTCAATTTCATGTTCTAAACTTTTTTATTTAATGGTTGTGCATTGTCTCAACTGTTCACTTATTTTGAAAAGAAAAAAAATACTAAAAAAATTTATTTTTGTAAGAACGACACATAAATAGAAATGTAGAGATAGTATGATTCTAATTTTGGTTAAGACTATCTATTCAGAACCCGTTTGAATTAGCTTTAAAAAAAATTGCTTTTAAATCAAAAATAAAAATTTAAACTTAAATTGCTTTTAAGTCAAAAAATAAAAAATAGGGGAGATCTACTTTTGATTTTTAAGTCATTTTAAACTTATATAAATTATTTTTGATTTTGTCAAATATTTCCTAATTTATTTAATCACATTTAACTTATTTTAAATTATTTTTATATTTACCAAGTTAAACTGACTTATCCAAACACCAACTCATTGTCATCTTTTTCAGATAGTTAATGGTACAAGTGATGAAGATAGTATTGAAATAAAAATATCTCCTTCAAATAAAGTAATGATTTTTCAGCCATGTACTCTCATTTGTTGATCATGATTCTATCTATTCATATTTGTGACCATTTATTACTTTATCCATTCAATAATAGCTATCCACTATATTAAAAATAATGTCTAATAATATATGTTTAGTTTAACAAATCAAGAGGTAATCTAATTTTTATGTCTATTTTACCCTTGCTAACTACTAAAAATATACTATATTAAAAATAATTGTCCAACAATACATGTTTAGTATCTATCATCTAACAAACATTTTTCAACATTAAATTTAATTAAGTCAAAAATAAAATAGTTATATTACCTTTATTATTTATCGTTTCTTAAGGAGTGTGCCATGTCAGGAGAAAATAATCGATTCTTGCTCTATATTTTCATATTTGTCACCACACTTCTACCAACCAAAAAAGTAAATAAATTGCCACATATTAATTGCAAAAGGATTCTTGAGTTTTTGAATATTTAGTCAAACCTTATGTGACATGTTTTGGATTAAAAAATACTCTTTCTTCTAATTTTTTTTCAAGGACTTAATAGTAAACATTATTTAATAAGGATAATTTGGTAAAATACATATATCAATACTTTCTTTGTCTCTCAATTTATGTGATATGTTTCAGATTTTGAAATTCAAACAAAATTATTTATAATCGTAAATTTTTTATAATTTTTGAATATTTTGAATTGTCAATTATTGTAACTTATAGTAATTTTTACGTAATTTACAAATATATAAATTTTATATTAAAAAAATGATGATTTTATGCTCAAATTCTCGATCAAATTTTAAATTGTTTCACTCTTAAAAAATGAAATATGTCATATAATTTGAGACAAAAAAATTTATTTTATTAATAAATATGTCAAATTAAACAAGTAAAAATAAATGTGTGTGCAGAGGCGGACTTACATGGTCCTATATGGGTGCTCGAGCACCCATTAATCTTGTATCGAATTATATATATTTATATAGAAAGAAAGAAGAATTGTATATATTTTATTAGAGAGCACCCATAGGAACAATGACTTAATTGGCGTGGTGGTTTATTGTGGGTGCTCGAGGTCTTTCATTCTTTTTATTTCTTGCCAGAGGTTCGATTCCCTCCAAAGACATTATTTTTAGTTTAAAAATTAGCTCTTCTCTTACTTATTGATTCTAATTGGACTTCATTTTATTTTTTTCTCCCATGCAGATTATTGTTTTTTCTCTTTCGCTAGTGGCCTTTTCTAGCATTTTTTTTATCCAAGATAATTTTTATTGTAATTTTTCTTCTTTAATTTTTTTTTTATTATCGTGCTTAAATATGATTGTTCTTTTTTATAACAAGTGTTAAATTTGTGCACTTATATTTGTGATTGATAGCTAAGCAATAACGGAGCCATCTATACTCGAGGGGTGTCGACCAACAATTCTTTATCGGAAGATTATACTGTACGTGTAGTTAGGTAAAAATAATTAAAAATAATATATATATATATATATATATATATTGACACTCCTTAACTTCTACACTATTTTACTTCTTTATATTTTGACACTCCTAAGTCAAAATTTTTGATCCGCTACTGTAGCTAAGGGAGCACCCACAACCTTGAAATCCTAGATCCGCCACTGCGTGCGCGAGCATATTCGAGGGTACGAGTAGGTAGTTGGGAGAAGCTTTGTAAATTGTAATATAGTTGAAATTACTAATGCTTTCTTAAATGACAAAACTAGTGATTTTGATCAACTTGCCATACATTTGAATATGTGGTTATTAATTGATGACTTTCTTTTTTAATGTATATTAAGAAATTATAAATAAAAAAGTAATTTTACTAATTCACTTTTTAAAATTTTTAAAAATAAATGTAAATACTTTTAAAAAGAATTTATTTGAAGGGTAATATAGGAAAATTTTAATTAATGCGTTATTGATTTAGTAAGATGATAAATTAATATGAGATAACTATTTTTAGTAAGATGATCTAATATGAGATGGGGAGATTTTTTCACATTTTTACAGCAATTTAATTAGTAGTACTTTTTTTTGTTAGTAGTAATCTAAAAGCCAGACAAAAATACCTACTCCAATTCGATGTCTAATTAAATTAAAAATCTTTAAAATTAAATTGGAGGGAATAATATTTATATAATAAAAAATTGTGCATAATTTATTTTATATCATAACTTTTTAACAAAAAAGAAAAAGTCTTTTAAACTCTGTATCTAGTAAAAAATCATTACACAAAAATTGAAATATGGAATGAATAATCAACTAGTGACTTCTATAATTTTGAAGAGTTCTACTTAATTTTTATGATCAGTTTTTTTTCGCTTTTCATTAATTTCATCATAATATTTGAATTTTTTTAAATCTATTTATATTTTAAACTCATTTAATAAAAAAAAAACGATTTTATCACTCTTACGATTGTACAATTGTACAATGTTTGCTATAATTGTGGCATGTGATGTCTACATCAGAATTTATTATAGCTAGCTTAAATTATCGAGCAACTTACGAAAATAATTATATTTATAGGGTTAATGAATATCAATAGCTATAAGTGCTATTTACAATAAATAACTATAATTTATATCACTTTTTTGCTATATTTTTGTATAGTTTTTTATTTTTTTATTTATACATTAATACATCTTTAAGTACAACAAACTAAATAAGGAATTTACTCTAAATATAACCCACTATCCTTACATTATGTCCATACAATGAACATCTTCCCATAATTAACTTTATAACTGAAAATTACTCATTTAAAGACATATCATATCATATTCTTTATCAGTTTAACAAAAAATGTGATACATCATACTCAATTTTCTTGTTGTCTCCATAATTCTTATTCTGGCGTCGTGAAGGTATTAATATTTTTTTTTTTGTTAATTCAAGTTATTGTATGTAAGCAAATTGTTGAATTTGTAAATGAAGGTTAAGTATTTCGATTTTGAATTAGGTGAACTACATGGCAAAAGATACACTAGTTGTTAAACAAAAAATGAATACACCAATATAGAATACAATGAATACGTTGTTGTTAAACACAAAAATGAATACGTTGGATACAACTATACTTGTATTTCCTAATCAACTTTTTATCTTGGATATAGTACTTATCTATCTAGATATAACTGTATTCGCAAATCAACATTTCAGCTTGTGCTTATATAACAATACAAGTATCTATGTATATAAATATGGATACATTTCAACACTGTTGTTAAGCAAAAAAATGGATACATTAGACAAACGAGCAAAAAAGATATAATTTATGGATATAAAACTGTATAAGTATGGATACATTAAACACATGATCAAAAAAATATACAATTTGTGGGTATCAAACTGTATAAGTATTCATGTAAATAAAATTTTGAAAAGGCCAACAATATTGTATTGATGTCTCCAGTTATACTTGAATTCCCTATTCAACTTTTTAAATTGGACAGAGTACTTATGTATTCAAATATAATTGTATTCACTGATCAACAATTCAACTTGTGGTTATATAATAATACAAATGTCTATGTATATAAGTATTCTACTATATACAAAATTGACAATCAAAGAATCCTTAATCTCTTTTTTGTTCATGTTCTTCTTGTACTCATTTTTTAACAACTATATACATACGAAATCAAATTTTCTAACAATTTCAATACAAGAGGACAATCCAAAATATAATGACAATGGCACACAATACATGTGTTGAGATATATAAGTGACATTAAACTAAAAAAAATAAAGCATACAAATCTCAATTTCATTTTTCTCTTGTTCCTGCTCGACTGCTCTTTTTTCATACTCACTTGAATCACAAGATTAGTTCTCACTTTTGAACCTTTTTTCCTCTTTACTAATTTTGCATGTTCGATTTCTTCAAGCAGATTTAAGGGTATATGGTCATTAACCTTTCTTGTTCTTCTTTCATTCCCCATTGCGGCAATAAAGCCTGAAATTTTGACTTGTTGTTGAGTGATACACAAAACAAAAGAAGGTAGTTCACCAACAATTTGTCAAATAAATGTATATCTCTCGTAACCCTCCTCAGAGTATCAATTTCAGCCATTGAAATGGATAAACAAATTCTTGAATCAAAACCCTATGAAAATAGAAGAAAGTGTAGATGTGTAGATATATAATGTTCATAAAAATGAGATAAATATGCAATTAGAAGATATCTGATGGATACAAAATCACAAAAATCACTCCTGCAGTGATGTAATGGATCTTGAATTTGAATGAATTTGGGGGGAAAAAATCAGAAAGTATGTGATGTATGAATATTGATGAAAGAAAAAAATTTGATGATGGTAAACATGGGAAAAGATCACAAATGTGTCTGCCATAATTAATTAGGCATTCAATAATACTTTCCTATTTAATATTTATTTATTATATTAAATATATATATAAAAAAATATTTATTTGTACATAATTAACTTTGCTATTTATAGTCTAATTATATCCATATAACATGAAAAAAATAAAACGTAGTTATTTTTCTTGAATATATATGAATGTTTGCCATATTCTGAAGTTTTTCCTAAATTATATCTAATTAATCTTTTACAAAGGTACAACTTACAACATATATCTTGAAATTAATTTGGGTGGATCTTGATTTATTTAAGGGAAAAATGATAAAAATACGTCTGAATTATTATAAATGGTATGTAGATATCTTTTGTCATATTTTTTGGACATTGCTGCCCTTGCCATCCAAATACCAACGAACATAAATGTGTCATAATTGAATTCATCGACCCGACATTTATTAAATATCGGATCGATGGATAAGATTGTGCCACGTGTCCCTATTTAGTCTTCCGTTAGAGTGAAGGGCATATATACTCTAGTTTTTGGACGTCAGGGGCACCAACGTCCCAAAAATATGACTAAGGGTATCTGCATATCATTTACATTAGTTCAGGGTTATATGTAACACCCCAGAAATTTTTTGAGGTAAGACTTGAATCGTTCTTCATAGTGAGTGAGATTTTTGCAAGGAATTTAAAATTTCTTGAGTATTAAGGTCACTAGATGTTGCACCTTGAGTTCCAAGAAGAACCTAAAAGAAAAGCTTTCAAGTCATTCCTAGTTTTTCTTAAGTTTTGGGTCAACTTCAAATGACCATAACTCCTAGTACAGAATGAGTTAGGTGAGTTACAAGATATAAAATTAAAGCCCTTCGAGTCCTCTTTCCAACGCCACCGAGTTTTCTCAGTTCTGAGCTCTGAGTAAAAAGTTATGACTGATTTACTAACGTCGCGCAAACCTGGCAGCAGCTCCGCGACGCGGAGCCAATACGGACCTCACTGGCTGGTAAAAAATAATTCCGACTCCCAGCTCATTTTAATTATTTCTTTAGGGGTATTTTAGTCCTAAAAACCCTTAGGAGGTCATCTAAATTGCCCTAAACGTGTAGAAAATAAGTTTTTTTAAATTAAAACCCTCTCATTCACTCCAAAGATTCTACGCTCAAGAAATTCAAGAAGGAAAGCTAAGGCTAGGGTTCTTCTTTCCAGATTTTTCTTTCAAGTTCTTCAAGAAGATTTCCTTTCAGGTATGTAAGCTTCCATAGTGTTGGGTTTGTTCACCCAAACGCCAAACATGTTTAGTTTCAGCGCAATTCGTCCTAAAAAAGTTTGAAGGTTGATGTTCTTGACATGAATTCTTGAATTTGAATGTTGTTCTTGAATTGGGTTGCATTGTGGAGTTTCCGAGATCTTTACAATGTGTTTTAGAGTTACTTTGAGTTAGGTTCTTGAGTACATACGCTAGGTATCGGGATCTAAAACGAATTTGAGGAAGATAATCGAATTTAGGTGGTTTGAGGTTGAAAAACGAAGAAGGAAAAAGTCGAGTAAGGTTCATGAACCCCCTGTGAACAAAAATCTACTCTGCGTCGCGAAGAGGATGCGGACTCCTCTGTCCCAAAATTTAATTTCGCGAGTAATTATTTAAAACACATCCGCGTCGCGGACTTGTTCCAAGACTGTGATTTCATAACTTTTCTCAGATTTAGTTATTCAAAATCATTCCTAAACATCATGAGATCTTTCCTATCACAAATCATAACCCTTGAATCTATAATTCAATTTCAAGGTAGAGTTAAAAGTTAAGTCTTGAGAGTTCTTGAGAACATTTTGAGAAAGTCCCTTTTAGTCCTTTTGATGAGTCTTTTACAAATTTTAATAATTTGTTACAAGACTCGAGCAAGTGAGTATGAGTGAGAAGAATGTATTCATGAGTCCTCTTTATCATTACAAAATCATTCATATCATGAACCATAACTCTTGAATTCATAATTCACATTCAAGAGAGAGTTAAAAGTAGAGTTCAAGAGAATCTTTGAGTTCAATTCTGAATCCTTTGAGATCCATCATCGATTTGAGTTAAATTTTGAGAAAGTAAGTATGAGAAGGAGAAGAGTTGTACATGAGTTACTTATTGATTTTTTGACCCTTGAGTCGGGTCATTCATGCCCATAAACTCCGCATACACGTCGTAAGTTGAGCATCCTTCAGAGAAGAGGTGTCTTCAAGTTCTAAGCCTTTAAGTGTTGAGTTCATAACCCATTTTGAGAAGTATCTCTGAGTCATTGAGTTGAGTAGTTCATGCTCATAATTTCGCATGAACTCTGAGTTGAGCATTCTTGAAATGAGTAGTATTATTGAAGTTCTTGAGTTCCAAGTATTTGAGTTCTATCTATGGTTATTGAAAACCTTGCATTGAGTAGTTCATGTCCATAATTAGGTATGAACCATATTTTAAGAAGTCTTTTATAAACGTTTTAACTTTGTTTTAAGACTTAAGTTTTGAGTTTAGTAAAGAGTAAAGAGTAAACTTTGAAGTCTTTTTCTTCAAAAGTATATGGGGACTAAGTATTCCCAAAGAGTTTATAAATGTTTTCACATTTAAATAAGAACGGAAACTGAGATTTCCAAAGAGCTTTCGGGCTAGTTTTCAGAAAAGAGTAATTGCTTTCTAAATGAAGCAAGAGAGGAAATTGGGATTTCCAAGATAGCCTTTGAGCAATTATCTCAAATCAACAGAAAGAAGTATGTTTTTAAAACATAAGAGCTAGTATATTTTTGGGAGTAGTATTGAGCACCGATATGGGGGAGAGTTCATACAACTCACAACCTCCATAAACCATGTAGCCACCATGGGTAGAAAAGGGTCATAGCACCGATATGGAGGAGAGTTCAGACAACTCACAACCTCCATAAACCATATAGCCACCATGGGTAGAAAAGGGTCATACTTTTTAGATGAATCTTTTTCGAAATAGACTAGTGGATCCATTAGGCAGTTCAGGTCCTATACCTTTGGCCGGATATAGGATGCGCTGACAGAGTGGGGAAAATCGTTGTATCATCACAATAGCTCTTATGTGATGGTTGTCGGTTAGAGAAACTCCCACAGTAGTATTTTATATTTTATATACATCAAGTTATTTGTATTTTTACATACATTTCAGAGTTATGTTGTATCCTTGCATACACACAGAGTTGACAACGTGTTTTTAAATAATTTGTTTCTTTATATTGCACTTGTTTTAAATTGCTTGATATTGAAATGAGTTCAGTCATATTGAGTTGAGTATTCAAAGTTGAGTATCCAGAGTCGAATATCATATCTTTGAGTCGAATATCATATCTCTGAGTTGAGTATCTTATCCTTGAATACTTCTGAGTTGAGTAAGTTTGAGTAGTTTTGAGTATCCTTGAGTTGAGAAAGGTTGAGAAGAGATAAGTATGTTTCCTTTTTATCAAGTTTCAAGCTTATGTTTATGTTTTAGAATTTCCCTTACATGCTCGTACATTCCACGTACCGAGCCATTTGGCCTGCATCTTCTTATGATGCAGACACATGTATTCAGGATCATCAACAGGAGCTTCGTTGCTACATCCGGGAGTTTGAGTTAGCTATGGTAAGCCTCATTTTTTTCGAAGGATTTCATTTACCTTTTAGTTATATCAGTTGTTAGGATGTCGTGGGTCTTGTCCCGACTTCCATCTTTATTAGTCAGAGGCTTCATAGATAGTCAGTATAGTTGAGAAGTCTGTATCATTTATTTTATTAAATGTTTTAAAGACTAAAGTTGCCTTTTTGTGGCAAGTTGTATATATTTTATTATACAAAGTTTTCTTTGGATTTAAAGTTTGTATTTAAGTTTTATGAACTTTTATTTCAGTTTTAAGCTGTTGCATGCTTAAGTTAGTCTTCTGCTTGTAGTCAGCCAGGATGAGGGTTCGCTTGGGGACTATCAATGGTTCTTGAGTGCCGGCCACGTCCAGGGTGTAGACTCGGGTCGTGACATTATATTTGTCCTTTTATAAAGGAAGTCGGAGAATGATGTGTATACATAATCTAAAATTCTATCTTTCTTTTTTCTTTTCCCCGAAGAATCCTCAACTAAAGTAAAACATAATAATTTAGTATGAAAATCTAGAAAATACAATAGTGAAAGTAATCATATAGTCCTTCGGGATAACTCAGTTGGTTTGGAGGGTGGTCATTCACACGGATGACCCGGAATTGATCCTCCCTCAATGTCTTCTGATCGAGCCTACCTAGTGCGATTTACATCATCTGTGTGGTTTATAGGTTATTACACAATGAAAAGTTTACCCAGTGCACACAAAGTGTTCATCCAAAGGATAGAGTAGAGCACCCCGCGGACAAAGACTCTGAGTATGTGACAGAAATTGTAACGGTTGGAGTTATCCTGAGGTTAAAAAAGAGTCATATAAAAAAAATGATAAAATAAAATAAAAGTTAGCAACAACATACAATATAGGATAATCAAAACCAAATAATGATCATTCATGAATCCACCTTATCTATTTGAAAATAAAAACATTTAAGAAAATTACTTAAGGACAATGTTGTATTAAAGCTGTAATTCCACTAAGTATTAAAATATATTGAATTTTTAAAACTTATTTATACATTTATATTTTGAATTCATTAACAAATTATCCTCGTACATCAATTCAATAAACTTATCTTTATAAATATAATAAGGTGTATGCTGATTTTATTTTTATTTTTGAGAATATAAAGACTATTTTAATAGACTATTAAATATAAAAAAATTATTTAATAAAATAATTTTATATTTTAATACTCACTGGAACTACAGCTTTAATACAGATACTTCATGATAAAAAATCACGTGAAGGCCATAATAAATAAAGTATACAATACACAAGAAAACATAATTGTTTGGTGGTCTTTTTCTATTTATTATTATATTATCTTAATAAATAATTTGGTCCTAAACATACCATGTTCTTGTAAACAAAGAAGAATTATTTTTTAAAAGAAAAACGTTTTTTCATATTTTTAAAACGTCGAACTCAATTTAGTAGCAACACATCTTCTTTTAAATTTGTGTTAAAAGTTTTCACCGTTTTAATTGAAAGCAGTTTAATTCTAAAAGTTATTCATAATGAGATAATTTATAATAAAATAAATCTGTATAATTTTTTTAAAGGATTTAAATTGCTTTTCCAATTAAATAATACTCCTTCCGTTCCAATTTATATAATGTAATTTGTCTGGTATAGAGTTTAAGAATATGATAAATTTTTACCGTTCACAACATATCCTTAGAATAAATCAAAGTTAAATAGAAAAATAGATTCTTATTGATTTCTTTTTACAAATAAATAAATTTAATATGGATAAAATGTTGATAGTTTCATTAAATATTTATTAAATATAAAAATATTTTTTTTTTACATTGCATAAAAAAAGTGGCATATAAATAATGACAACGTAAATATAATATCTCACAAAACTATATATATATATGTGTGTGTGTGTGTGTGTGTGTGTGTGTGTGTGTGTGTCATATTTTTTTTATTGTACTCTTATAAATGTAAAATTAACATTTCTAATATTAGCCATCTAGCCACGTTTGGATCATGTTACAAAATGATTGGTCAAGGATCCATATTTTATTCGATACAAAAAATAAAATAAAATGGTGCAAATGCTAAAAAACAAATAACTATCACTTGCAAGAATATATGGAGATTGAAGAGTCCCTTTAAAAATATTAATATTTTATATATTCTTCGAATACGGAATATGCTAGCTCATAATCTAATAAAAATCTTTTCTACATATTTTTTTTTGGAATTCGACTTTCTCAAATTGGTTTGTAAATGATGCACAGACTTTGTATGAATATTTACAACAAATTATAAAATAATAAAACGAAGTTGTTTATAGGAAGAAAAAAACTACCATGAATTATTTAATTTATATTTTAAAAATAGTTTAAAGAAAAATAGAATAATTAAATCAATATTAAAAGTACATTACAAAAAAAATACAATAAATAATCTTCTTTTCATTCCTCCTATAATCAATTTTTTTAAATCACTCCAAGAGAACCATAAAGTTTTAAAGTTTATTACAATATTCTCTTTATATAAGAAAAAAAAAATCTTTAGAAAAAAAACTATTACTAAATCCCTTTGTATGAAAGTTATATAATAGTTACCTCGTTATAATTTAGGTGTCTTAGTTTTTCTAATTTATATTTTATGAAGTTATTAATATTGACTTTTCCCCTCATTTGTTTTTATTGTATGAGCAAATATTATCCATAAATATTTATGGCCATTTTTGGTCCAAATATTTGTGGCCATTTAGCATTGTTCATTGACTCCCCAATTGCAAATATTATCCATAAATATTTATAAATGTTTAGAACGTGTTTTACAAAATGTTATAAAAGAATATAAGATGTTTTGGAAAATAGCTACGAGTAGCGGTGGATATGATATGATATATATTGAATTATTATATTATATCAAAAAAATTTATATCATAATTTTGGTAATATGGAATTTGATAAGGTAAATGGTATAAATTTTAAGTTTTTTGATACTCGGTATGATATTTGGTATTTAGAAACAATATACCGAAATATAGAATACCTTATCAAATTATATAGTTACATAATATAAACTAAATGTTTTAGAAAATTTTGACTACTCTATTTTGATTGAAATATATTTAAATGAAATTGATTAACAAAGTAGTTTGTACTTTCTTTGGAATTAATATATATATTTCAACATGTGTATTGTATTAGTAATTAATATGATACAATTGAGACCCTTTTTGAATTTTCAAAGTCATAATACTTTATTATACGAGTATATCTTAATCAAAATTGAACAAATTATAGTTACCGATTTACCATACCGTAAAATACTGAAATCGAGAATATATGGAGATTGATGAGTTCCTTTGAAGATATCAACATTTTATATATTCCTCGAACATGAAATATATTAGCTTATAATCTAGCAAAATTCTCTATTTCACTTGTACATAGAGTTTCTTAAGATTCGACCTACCCAAATTGGATTGTAAAATGCAGGGACATTGTGTGAGAATTTGCAACAGATTATGAGAAAATATAATAAAGTTGTTTACTTAAAAAAAAAAAACTACCATGAATTATTTAATTTGTATTTTAAAGGTAGTTTAAAGCCAAATAAAATAATTAAACCAATACTCAAAGTTCATTAAAAAAAATACAAAAAATAATCTTCTTCTCATTCCTCCTATAGTCATTTTTTTTTAATCACTCCAAGAGAACCATAAAGTTTTAAAGTTTATTCCAATATTCTCTTTATATAACAAAAAAAGAAGTATTAGTCATCTTGTTATAATATACATGTCTTAATTTATTTAGTTTAACATATATTTTATGTTTAATACTTATATCTCACATAATTATATGTTAAACAATATAATATATAAGAAATATCTTCTTATTTTCTAAAATTTTGTGATCAATTTAATTAAGGAATAAAGCACAATATCCCTCTAGATTATGATCGAAATTTTAGAGACACGCCTTAAACTAAGGTCTTATAACCCTGAGAACTCATTTGTTTTGTAATTTTATACACCTTTTGGCTTACATGACACAATCCGTGATTCCACGTAGTTGTGGCACGTGGGAGGTGTTTGGATGCCACGCAAATAAAAAAGGTGTACAAAATTAAAAATAAATGGGTTCAGGGGTAGTAGGACCTTAATTTAGTTAAAATGTGTCTCTGAGATTTCGATCATAGTCTAGGGGTACTTGTGCCTTAAGACGTATAACATGAAATAGAAAGAATATGAAATATGTGGAAGAAATTTTTTAGTAAACAAATAAGACAAAAGTGTTAGTACTCACATTTTTCTTGTAACACTTTCATCAAAACCATAAACAAGACATATCTAGTGCCTAGTATTCACATTCACATCACACAAAAAATACCTCTCTAGAGAAGAAAGCACCTAAAAAAAATTTAGTAGCCATGAATGTGAAAATTGATAGTTCAAAAATCATCAAGCCATTGTATGAAGGAACTCCTCCTTCAACTACAACTCATATTCCTTTCAATATCTTTGACAATGTAACATTTGATGCTCTAATGGCTATGATATATGCCTATAAACCACCCACCCCTCAAACTTTCACTATTGAAACAGGACTTCGAAAGACGTTATCAATTTATCGAGAGTGGGCTGGACGAATAGGCGAAGACGAACATGGTAATCGAGGAGTTTTTCTCAATGATGAGGGTGTTCGATTCATCGAGGCGTATGTGGACGCCTTATTGGATGAAGTATTGCCCTTAAAACCTTCACCCTCTATGCTCTCTTTGCACCCTAGTTTAAATGATGTAGTGGAGTTGATACAAGTCCAAGTCACACGTTTCACGTGTGGCTCTGTGGTGGTCGGTTTCACTGGCCACCACATGATAGCTGACAGCCACGCTGCAAGCAACTTTTTTGTCGCGTGGGGGCAAGCATGCTGAGGGATGGCATTACACCCCTCTCGGTGAACGATCGTACTATATTCTGACCTCGAGACCCGCCCCTCGTAGAGTACAACCATATTGGGGCCGAATTCGTGTCCAAATTAGTAAACAAGGAGTTACTCAACATCAACAACGACGAAAATAAAGAGACAAATATCATAGTCCACAAAGTCCATTTCACCTCGGAGTACCTAGGGAAACTCAAGGTGCATGCATCTTTTATGAACGAAAAGGCCAAAACTTATAGTACGTTCGAAAGTCTAATAGCCCATTTGTGGAGGGTTATTACAAAATCGCGTGATTTAAACGCGTTACAAAATATCCAAATTCTAATATCAGTCGATGGAAGGAGAAGAATTATACCTAGAGTTCCAGATGAATTTTTTGGTAACATGGTCTTATGGGCATTTCCAATATCAAAAGTGAAGGACTTACTAGATGAGCCACTTCACTATGCAACAAAGATTATTCATGATGCAATTACTAAAGTTGATGAGAAATATTTTGAAGTCATTTATTGATTTTGCAAATGATGAAAAAGTGATGACTAGACAAGATTTAATACCAAGTGCAGACATGAAGAAGGATTCACTTAGTCCAAACTTGGAAGTTGATAGTTGGTTGAGGTTTCCATTTTATGACTTGGATTTTGGTACTGGTTGCCCATTTGTGTTTATGCCTTCTTATTATCCAATAGAAGGGATGATGTTTCTTGTGCCATCATTTATTGGAGATGGAAGCATTGATGCTTTTATTCCTTTATATGAGCACAATTTAACAAATTTCAAGAAAATTTGTTACTCTCTAGATTTGAAAGAAAAATGAGAAGACCTACTTATGGGGTTGGTGGGGTGGGGTGGGGTGGGGGACCTACTTATGGGGTTGGTGGGGTGGGGTGGGGTGGGGGTGTTTTGGTATATTTTGTTGTTTTTAGCATATTAAAACTTTTGGTTATTATTTTTTCCTAGTAATTTTATGTATTGTCATGTTGATGATCTACGTGTTTTGGAGAAGAAGTTTAATTTGGCACTTATTGTGATTTGTTATAACATATTATAGTGTGAATGTCCACTATATCAAGGAGTTACTCTCATCCATTATCTTCATAACTTTTCTCCATTATGAAGATAACCATAACCTCCATAACCTCCACCTTTATAACCATTATTCTTGTAACATTACACCTCCATAACTTCCTCCATTATATGCATGATTAATGTCATGTTTATGACCAACCTTTTGTATGCCTCTATGTTACACTATAAATAGAAAAATAAGAGTTCATGTTGTAATAACTTGACGATTTAGGGTGTGTTTGGTATGAAGGAGAACATTTTCCGGAAAATGTTTTTCCAATTTTCTTATGTTTGGTTGGGTAAAATGTTTAGGAAAATGTTTTCCAAATCATCAACTTATTTTCCTCAAATTCAAGGAAAATGACTTCCCTTCAAAACTTAAGGAAAGCATTTTTCAAAACTTTCCTCCAACTTCATATTACAATTTTTTTGTTGAAAAAATCAATTTTTTTTTTTGAAAAACATAAATCTAAAGCTTATTTTTAAAAAAATATTTTCAACTTCAACTTTTACCCATCCTCACCCCGAACCCGCCCCCCCCCCCCCAAAAAAAAATTTAATGTTTGTTTTTGAAAAACATTTTCAATTTCAATTTTTTTATTTTTTCACCCCCACCCACCCCCCGCTACCACCCACACTCCCCCCCCCCCAAAAAAAAATAAAAAATTAAAGTTTGTTTTTAAAAAATATTTCTAATTTCAATTTTTTATATTTTCACCCCTACCCCGAGCATACTCTCCTGAGAAGCTGAAGAATAGGGAATCGGGTTATCCTCTAGAGGGGTCGGGGGGCATTGGGTTAAAAATAGGGAATAGGGTTTTAAATTTTTTTTTGGGTAATTTGGGTCAATTTTGGGGATTCCGTTTAATCAGGGGTAATTTTGGTGAAATTAGTAACGGGATGGGTAAATTTAACTTCATTTTAACGGCGAGGATAAAGTTAAACAATAAACCAAAGTTGAGGGGTATTTTTGACCCTTTTCCCTTTTCCCTATTCTTAATAAGTGTGTTAATTTAAAAGTGGACAAGTATTAGTGATTGATGAATATTGCTTGGTTGTGTTTCTATTTCCAAGGTTATGAATTTATGAGTTGATTTTGTTATTTCTATTAATTTCATAAGCAGTTCATTTTTAGTCTCCCGCTTCTATCATACAAATAATTACATCTAATTTCTTCTTCTTCTTTAATTCTGGCAAATCTTGTGGAAATTCAATTTCTTTGTAGTAGTTGACATACTTATTGGGAAAAAAATTAATTACATCAAATGAGACAATTTTAACCAAGAAAAATATGCATAGTTCTTTTTTTTTTAAATCATTTCTCTTTACAAAGTCTTTCAAAGAAAAACTTGCATGGGACCAAATGACTCCAAATTCCAATTTTTCACCATATGAAACCAAACATGAAAGTTTTGTCACATAAGGAAATAGCCTACCACCTTTTAGGTGAGACAAGATAAAATCTTTTTTATCTTTCATAAAAAGTTTCCAAGTATATTGTATGTATTTTTTTTATTAAAAGTTTTTAATGAAGTGTACAAGATTGATAATATGTTGAAGTCGTATCTTTTATGCATGCTCCAGTCTGACTTCATGGAAAGCAAATCAAAATTAATCGATATCAACAAACAAATATCAGACATCGAACACAAGATCAAAACATATATACTAACCAAAAAGAAGACAAAAAATGCCAACTTAAACTTCTTCTCCAAAACACATAGATCATCAACATGAAAATCAATAAAATCACTAGGAAAAAATAATAACCAAAATTGTCCATTTGCTAAAACAACAAAATATACCAAAAATACCCCCACTCCCATCCCACCAACTCCATAAGTTGGTCTTCTCATTTTGCTTTCAAATCTAGAGAGTAACAAATTTTCTTGAAATTTGTTAAATTGTGCTCATATAAAGGAATAAAAGCATCAATGCTTCCATCTCCAATAAATGATGGCACAAGAAACATCATCCCTTCTATTGGATAATAAGAAGGCATAAACACAAATGGGCAACCAGTACCAAAATCCAAGTCATAAAATGGAAACCTCAACCAACTATCAACTTCCAAATTTGGACTAAGTGAGTCCTCCTTCATGTTTGCACTTGGTATTAAATCTTGTCTAGTCAACACTTTCTCATCATTAGCAAAATCAATAAATGACTTGAAATATTTGTCATCAACTTTAGTAATTGCATCATGAATAATCTTTGTTGCATAGTGAAGTGGCTCATCTAGTAAGTCCTTCACTTTTGATGTTGGAAATGCCCATAAGACTATATTACCAAAAAATTCATCCGGAACCCTAGGTATAATTCTTCTCCTTCCATCAACCGATATTCGAATTTGGGTATTTTGTAACGCATTTAAGTCACGTGATTTTGTAATAACCCTCCATAAATGGGCTATTAGACTTTCGAATGTGCTATAAGTTTTAGCCTTTCCATTCATAAAAGAGGCATGCCCCTTGAGTTTCCCTAGAAATTCCAAGGTGAAATGAACTTTGTGGACTATGATGTTTTTTTCATTATTTTCATCGTTGTTGACTTTGACTAACTCTTTGTTTACTAATTTGGACACGAATTCGGCCCCAGCATGGTTGTACTCGACGAGGGGTGGATCCCGAGGACGGAAAATAGCACGATCATTCATCGGAAGGGGTGCAATTTCCATCCCTCGGCATGCTTGACCCCACGCTACAAAAAAGTTACTTGCAGCGTGGCCGTCAGCTATCATGTGGTGGCCGGTGAAACCGACCACCACAGAGCCACACGTGAAACGTGTGACTTGGACTTGGATTAGCTCCACTACATCCTTTAAACTAGGATGTAAGGAGAGCATAGAGGGCGAAGGCTTTAAGGGCAATACTTCGTTCAACGAGGCGTCCACTGACGCCTCGATGAATCGAACACCCTCATCATTGAGAAAAATGCCTCGATTACCGTGTTCATCTTCACCCATTCGCCCGGCCCACTCTCGATAAATAGATAAGGTCTTTCGAAGTCCCGTTTCGATAGTGGATGTGGGAGGGGTGGGTGGTCTATAGGCATAAATCAAAGCCATTAGAGTATCAAATGTTACATTGTCGAAGACATTGAAAGGAATATGAGTTGTAGTTGAAGGTGGAATTCCTTCATACAATGGCTTGATGATTTTTGAACTCTCAATTTTCACATTCATGGCTACTAAGTTTTTTCTTTTTTTGTGTGTATGTGTGTTTTCTTCTCTAGAGAATTATATTTTTTTTTTGTGATGTGAATTCTAGGCACTAGCTGGCTTGTTTAAATAAGAAAAGAAATGTACCTTTATTGGGGGCCCTCCATTATTTTTCAGATTCATGTTTTTAATTTTCTCAAAAAGATTGCATTTAAAATTCTCAACAATAGGAAGTTTGGCCAGCTGGCACTTGTACTAATATAATATTTCCTCCGTTCTATATTAATTGTCCACATTATTAAAAATTACTATTTACTATTTACAAATTTGAAAAAGATATGGCTAATGGTTTCATATTTTACTTTAGCATAAATTATTCCTTCTTCAAATCATTTTTTTAAGACTTAATACTAAAATTAATTAACAAAAATAATGTAATAAAATAATTATCTTAATCATTATTTTCTTAATAAATATATCATATTTCACTGTGATAACTAAAAATAAACCGTGAGAGTTCATCGATAAGTTACTCATTTTATTTATACTTTTTAAAAAATGTATGAGAATAAAAATGAACAACTAATATAAAACGATGACGATATTATATACCAATTTTTGAAGATTTCAGAAACCACGTGGTTGAATGTTGAAAATTCCTGTGCTATTTTTCCTACGCGGCGAACGAATATCTTCATTATGCCATACTTTATTCGTCGTTGCTTTAATTTATTATTATTTAATTATATTCTTAATGTTTAGAATTTTCTGAATTTTATTAAAATTATAACTACTAAATCTTTAGAACTTTAAAATTAACTAAAAACTTGCTCCTTAAATCTTTTTTCTTTTTGAACTATACTAAAAGTATTTACATTATGATAAACAAAATAAATAAATAACATAGTTTAAAATATTTTTAAAAAGATTCATACTTTTTAAAATAACTTATCAAACTTCTGAGATAAATATAACATTTATTAGATATAATTTTATTAATTGACTTAATACTTACCTACCACACGCCTATGCTCTAACTAGTATTATGAAAAAAACATGATACCTTTATTTCCTAGAAAAAGAATTCATTTAAAATTGGCAAAAGAAAACTTTAACCAGTGGGGTTTGTTAATTAAGTTTTACCGGAAAATCCTTTTGGCCAGAATTTCGCCAGAATGGTATTTTATCTAAGTTATTTTATCTTTTTGAATATTTTTACCCTTTTAACTTTAATATTTTTTAACTAAAAGATAGAAAAAAATTAGTTTATTTTAAAATAAAAAATATATCATACACTTTTTAAATTTTCTGGCTACTTAGTATTATCCTTATTGTTTTGTACTAAAATGCCAAAAATTACAACTTTTCACAAAACACGTGGTTGAATGATTAAACATTACTTGTTGTGAAAGGATTGAATAGTGACTTTTCTTAATTCCACCCACTAATATTATTATATTATTACTTTAAATGTCATTCTATTTAATTGTTTCTATAATTTTAGTAGATTGATATGTAAAATGACTTTCCATTTATATAACAATTGATTTAGTAGGATCATGTTGTAAATTGATATGTAAAATGACTTTCCATTTATATAACAATTGATTTAGTAGGATCATGTTGTAATTTTTTTTGTATTATTATTATAATAATAAAGTACAATATAACACGATATGTAATTGATTTTCAATTTATATAATAATTGATTTGATAGGATTATATTGTAGTCTTTCTTTATTATTATATTATAATAAAATACAATATAATACAATACTGACGAATTGTAGCAACCACTCAGAAAAGTTGTGAAAGAATTCAAATGGTCAATTTATTTTACCAACTCTCTTCTAGATGTTTTAGCTAGATTGTATATTACTTTGTAATATAAAATCAGTTATTAAATCTTGCTTAAAAAAAATACTAATATCATCTAAGTTTTGTACTTTATTATAAACTCACGAATTGTGATTATCTGGTGAAGTGATAAGTATTTGTTGTATTTATTATTAAAGGTTTCATTATTGTGTATATTTTTATTGTCAATAATATTTAAATAAATCATGCGAGAATTTGTATATTATTTTATATGGAATAAAACTAGAATAAAAATGAAGATATTAAATTATACATGAATTACAATGCTAAAATTCCTCATAATAGTAAAATACTAATAATTATTTAAACATAAAACAAATATTTTGAAGTCTAATATTAATATGTAATACAAACATTCAACATTATATGATTAATGCATAACTAATTTTTGTAAAATTTTCTCTGAACCAAATAATTTTTAAAGGTGATAAAATTAGCTCGTGAAGATTTGACTAATCCAATTCGTCCAAATTTAGCATATATTGATCAGCTTATTATTAATTTAACACATTTTGGTTTATAATTAGAAGTTAGACTAATGCATAGCCCCTAACCTATCAAACTTTTATTTAATTTTTTTTTAAAAAAAACTTTTCTTTTTATATAATATACTTATATAATCATAATGAAAAAAAAAATCACCATTAGAAATCTAAATTTTACCACTAAGGAATAAATCAAATGGGACCAAGTAAAGCTTCAATCACTTTAATTATGACGTGATTGGGAATATTATATATTATCAGTCAATTTTTTGTCCTTTAATAATTATTACTCCATAGAACAGACTCAATTTTCCACATCTACTTTCGAAAATTTTAGAGTCCGTTGAATTAATTTTAAAAAGTATGGAGTAGCTTTTGAGTCAAAAATAAAAAAATAAATTTAAATGGTTTTTAAATCAAAAAATAAAAGTAGAGGGAGATCTATTTTTGATTTTTGTCTTATTTTTAGTTATTTTAAACTTATTTTATATATAAATAACAGAAGCAAGATGTTGAAATGAACCGTAATTTAAATTATTAATCGACAGTGGTTCCTAATTAAACTATTTATCCCATGCGCAATTTTGATTTTTATATTTCGAATTTCTTCACATAAATTGAAATAAAAAAAAGATATATATTATATAATAAAAGTTTGGACAAAAAATTTAGACTATTATTAGTACGTAAGTTTTATTGAACTCTTACCTTCTACTTTACTTACGCCTTTGACTGATTATTTTGATTATTTTTTTTTACCTTCAAGCATATACCAATGAAAAAAGATAGAGTAAGAAGGAAAATTTTACTAATCAGATGATGATCAATTATTTTTTTTTACTGATAAAAAATGTGAATCTTCAAAATATATTGTCAATGATTATTCAGTGTTTAATATTCTTATTACAGTCTCGATTAATTTGAATTGGTATTACATAAAATTGAAAAAAAGTGTTCCTTGATGATTTTTGTTAATCTCCTGAATTTGAACTTAAAATCTTAATTAAGAATAAAGAGATCATATCTATCTTATCAAAACTAAGTGGAGACCTGGTATAAAGTATTAAATTTTCATATTTTTTTTAAATAAAGAAATTCACTCCGAGAAAATCATAAAATTTTAAAGAGCTCTAGAAGAACAATTTTAATTCCCATGAAGTTATACAAAAACAAAATAAAATAACGTATCTTATATTTTAATTTTTTAAAAAAAAATAAAACAAAACTTTTTATATTTAATATATGCATTTTCTTAATTTTAATAGCCCACGTGATATGTTAAACACTACAATGTTCAAATAGTATTTTGATATTAAACACTACTTTAAGATACTTTTTACGTTCACTTTTATATACTTGTGTACGTAATTATAAAATATAATATATTTTGTATAATTAATTTATTTACGTAACAGACATTTGGTCGCACGATACTTATAAGGTGGCTTTACTTCACCTACTCTTTTTTTAATCATTTATTCTCTTTAGTCCATTAATTAAAATAAAGTCTTTGTCCCTAATTGTTTGTCCACTTTTAAATTAACACACTTATTAAGAAATCAATTAATGACATAGTGAGTTTATCATTTTACCCCTATTAATTATGAAGTGGATGAAAAGTTCTGCATTTTTTAAAGTAATTAGTTATTTAATTGAGGGTATAATAAGTAAAAAATTTATCTTTTTTTTTTATTTATCAAAATGAACAAGTAATTAGGGATAATTATAAAAGCAAAAGTAGACAAATAATTAGGGACATACGAGTATGTACAGAAGATCTAATTGCTAGATTTGCTTATTGAGGGAAACATCATGATAAAGAAGTGTCCACGTATTTGTTAATTTTTCATTAGTTCGAAAATGTAAATTTATTTCACTACAAGAAACTAGAAAATTAGCGCCGAATAAAATTTCATTTTCTTATTAATCTTTTTAATTATGAATTAACAATAAATTATGTGAAAATCCAATTATCTAGGTTCTATTGATGAGTTAGCTAGAGAATACCGATTCTATATATATATATATGTATGTATTCTTTTAAAATAAGTACAGAATTTGAATTATCGTTATTTAATTTTATCTAACTCGTACCTTCTACTCTACCTACTCGTTTGATTTATTATTTTAAGTATTATTTTTCTTCAAAGCATATGCCAAATGAGAAAAAAGAAGATATAAGGCAAATTTTAATGTGATTGATGACACAAAATTGACAAGTGAAGCAGATAGGAAATGTGAATCTTGAAAGCATATGCTAATTGAAACACTTTTATCATTTTCACACATTAGAAAGTGGAAGCACACATTTTATTTTGTATACTATTTTTTATTCGATGATTGATATTTATATTAAAACCTTAACTTATTTAAATTCATATCACGTGGAAAGTTTTTTAAAAAGAATTTCTCAATACTTTTTTTAAAAAAAGTTATTCTAAACTCGTATCTGATATCTTGATTAGTGTGAAAGAATTTTATTCAACCAACACGGTCCTTGTTGAGTACATATAAGCATAGATATGATTGTCTTACTTATCAATTGACTCCCAACAACCATGGATTATTTCATTGGATTCAAGATTTTAATCTATAATTTTATTTTAAAAGTAGTATAAAGTAAAATAGTATAATAAATTAATATTAAAAGTACATTATAAAAGATAAAATATCACAAGAAATAATCCTCTTTTCATATCTCTAATAAATTTCTTTCATATTTGATTTTTCTAATCACTCCAATTGAACCATAAAGTTTTAAAATTTATTCCAATATTCTCTTATACAAGAACAATTCTATTTTATTCTACTATATTATAAAAGAGAGTTTAGGCTCAAATATAATATATAATATTCAAGATTAGGACTTTTCCCAATCTTCAATATTATATATTATACTTGTGGGACTTTTAAAAGGGAGTTTATGCCCAAGTATAATATATAATATTAAAGATTGGGACTTTCTTGAGTATTATATATTATATTTATTATATAGTAGAACTTGGGCATAAACTCCCTTTTAAAATAATATATATATATGTCACAAATGAAAAAGTCTCAATCAAGGAAGCATCATATATCATTTACAAATAACTTAAAAAGCATAGGTTGACTCTCAGAATTCTATCAGGCTCACATATATTGGGACAGAAAAAATAACACATATCATTTTAAAATTACCAAAAAAGTATTATAAATAATAATAATTAACAACTTAAAATATCTGAAAGACATTTTAAAAGGGTTAATTTTATAATTTTATCCATATCACATAAATTAGGACAAAGTGACCAGTAATGTATGTTATTTCAAAGTTACATAAAAATATTATAAATCATAATAATTAATAACTTAAAATATTTTTTAAAAAAATATGAAAATTTGGATGACTCTCCAAATTTCATTTGTGTCACATAAATTGAGACAACAAAAATAACATATATTGGGTCCATTTTAATTTATTTGTCTTATTATTTTTTTTATATTTAAAAATTGCGTAAAAATACTATAAATCATGATAATTGACAACATAAAATATGTTTTAAAAAAATACCAAAAATTCCATTGATTCTTGAAGTAAATCTATCGTAAAAATATTATAAATCATGATAATTGACAACATAAAATATTTACAAAATGTTGTATGCGGGTAGTCTTATTATGCCTTAAATAGCGTCAAAGAAAGTACAGGTTTGTGATAAAAAAACTTATTCCTTTATCCATGCAAACAATCGCTTCAAAAACTCGGTTATTAGCCCCAAAACATACCATTTATATTATTGAGCCCGTGCATAGCACGGACAACATTATCTAGTAATAATAATAAAAACCTATTTTTTAGTTCCCTTGAAAAAAAGTGAATAGTCACCTTGTTACAATTTACGTGTCTTATTTGTTATATTAAATATTTAACCTAACGGAAGTCTTTATCAATCACCTAGGCAACTATGTATATGTACTACAACGATCGACAAGTATGTGGATGATATTTTTCTAATAAATATTTTTCGATAGAGATAATGCAAAAATGACAAAGTATGTATGTTTTCTTCAATATGATGGTGTAGACAATAAAATTCGCGTCGAGAAATAATAATTAAGAACGAAAAATTATAGCAACAATTGTATTTATTATTTCAAGTGCGAGTGTTACAATCTCTACGATTCCTTTGAATTCGCCTTTTCAAATATAAATTCAAGGGCTCTTGATTGATCTTGAATTTGTCTTAAACTTGAACTTTATCTTGATCTTGACTTTTACTTGAATTCAAGGGCTTTGAGCTTGTTCTTGAATCCAATGATCTTGATCTTAATCGTTCTTGAACTTGAATGCTTGAATTCTTAAACTTGTAGCTTTATAGAGAATTTTATGGCGTTTGTACCACGGATTTTCTCTAGCTTCTTGTTTAGAATTTTCTCTGTTTCTTTTTTGAATTATGAGAACCCCTATTTATAGTTTTAGAATAGAGGAGTTGCGATTGGAACAGGATTCCCTTCGGCCAATCAAATTTAAGTGACATGACATATGGGCTTTATGGAGCGGGATTGTCATCTTTGACACATGTCATGACCCTATTGGCTTCTTTGTTTGACTTGGCATGCCATGTCATTTGCCACGTGGCACCAAAAAAATGGGCCTCTAGGATGACATGAAATTGAACTTGGCAAATCGGGCTCATCTTTTGTAGCCCAAATCAATTAAATTGGATTTTAATTAAATTCATATTTATTGGACTCAAATAATTAGCCCAATAAATACTCTCTCGGTAATAATAATTAATACTCTCTCGGTTCCTATTTATATGTCATTCTTTTAAATTTCATGCAGTACCTTAGAAGCTATGTCAGTTTACTATTGTACCCTTGTTTAGTATTTTCATGAAATCAAGTTTTCAATAAATAAACATAAATTAATTTATTTTGGTTAATTAATTGACCAATGAACATGAATTGATCATTTAGTTTTTCTATGTTGGTTAAATTCATACTTTTAACGCTAATAATTCTCAAGAATAAAATATGAAGAATAATGCTATTTATGCATTGATTTTGTGAAATAACAAATACTCATTAAAGATCATCTATTTTATAAGAACCGCATATAAATAGAAATAGGATAGTACAAGTATGAAGAATATGCACTAATCATGTGTAATAATAATTAATACAAAAAAAAGAGGAATGTGTACTAATCACGTGTAATCATAATTAGGCTTAATATATGAGCAACCCTCAAACTTTTCTCTATATTTCATCGAGATATTCAAACTACAATTTATTTCATCGAGATATTTCAATTAAACATTTAAACTTACTAAACATATATATGATAAAATATTTCTCTTGGATACTCTCAATTCAAATTTTAATTATTCTTTTTTATGTGTATTCTTAAGTGTCTATTACACATATATACTTAGCTTAACCTGATTGAATATGCCATCTTTCTTAATTGTGTGCATAAATCTTAATTGGACAAATTTGAGGGTTTACGACTTATTGAAACTAATGAGTCATTGAAACGAGGGCAAGAGTGCCATTTTTCCATCAATAGAGGGAGAAAAAAAAGGCTTTGCTCCCCTTTACAATATGAAGAAAGAAATAAGGGTCGAAGTTTAATATAATGAATGAAGATGACATATTTTAAATGAATTAGTTATATTCGTAATAGACATTTGAGAACATACACAAGTTTCTTAAAGTCTGAACCAAAAGTGTTTAATCACTTGTTAGTAAATGATTGATATTTAATAATAAGAGTAAAATAGTATAAAATGATAAATTATTTCTTAATTTTTAAAATTGAACAAATAATATTATAACAAAT
Source organism: Solanum commersonii (assembly GCA_029007595.1). Taxonomy (NCBI): domain Eukaryota; kingdom Viridiplantae; phylum Streptophyta; class Magnoliopsida; order Solanales; family Solanaceae; genus Solanum; species Solanum commersonii. The sequence goes on from JAJTWQ010000124.1 coordinate 1,243,862, forward strand.
ATTTTTAATCGCCTAAAAGTTTGACCAAACAAGCTATTTGAGTGCTACATGTATGCTAGGTTCCAATTTAATCAATGTTTTTTAAAAAGTTCACTTGCTTATTTTCTTAAAGAAATCCACTAGCTACCAATTTTGAGTTTGTAAATTAAACTTTCTTTTTTAAAAAAAAATAAACATATTGAAATGTGTGATGACTTTGTCTAAAAATAAACTTAAAAATATTTTTCTTGAAAATGAAGGTGGTGTTTAGGTGCAATTTATGTGTACATTAATGACAAAATGCTCCGAAATACTTACATTCCAAACCCAAAACCCTACGTGAAGAAAATCAAGTTAAAACGTTAGTCACATGTTGTCTTCACCATTAGTAAATAGTGGGAATTGGAACAAAAAGTTGTGTAAATTCTCTTAAAATAATTACAATAAAGTAAAGGCACAATCATTTCCATTCAACTTTTTTTTTTTTTTTTTAGGATTTCTCTATCTCAAAATAATCAAGTGTGATTTTAGCAACAAAAGAATTGTCTCAAAATAAATGAAAAATAGTACAGTAATTATTTTCAACTACCCCCTTGTACTCTCTCGATTCTTCTTTTATTTGTAGTCTTTACTAAACATTAGATATCTATCTCCATCTGCAGACATAGTTAGTCAAACTATGATTTAGAGTAATATTTTTCTTAAGAGGCATGCAAATAAAACATGACAAATAAAATAGCCTGAAAAGAGTATTAAAAGTATAACTATTTCATTTAATAGTGCTTAATTCTCAAAAATCATCTAATAAATAAGAGTAACTTAGTAAATTACATACCTTATATTTATTATTTTTCTTAATAGATATGAAATAAACTAAAACAGTACTAGTATTATTTTAAGACGAAAGAAATACTCTTGACATATAAAACAGTATTTTTATTTATTTAATTAAATCATTAACACGAACTACATCAACGCGAAGGACATCAAATTAAAACGTTAATCACATGTATTTGATTAGTGTGAATTGGAACAAAAGTTGTGTACTATAATATTAATAAGATAACATCCTATGGAATATATAATACTTCTATCATTTATCATCTTGTCCATTATGAAAGTCGATAATATTAATTTTCTTCTATTCCATTTTATAGGACAAACTTTGAAAAATTGAAATATAATGGTCAAATGACTTATGGTAGGTACAAATAATGTTTATCTTCTAAAAGATATTTACTATCACAAATTTTAAATTTTATAGGTAAAACTCTATGATAACAGTGTGAGATTTCACTCGTGATTATTTTTTAGTTACAAGGTTAAAAAAATAGTTATTTGTGAATTTTACCCTTATGAAAGGCGATAATATCACTTCATCTATTTCATTTTATGTGACGAGTTTGCAATTCTGTTTTTAAAAACAAAAGTAAAATTAATATGCATGTGCACCATATAATTTAATAATTATTATTTATATTATTAATGTGTATATTTCGGTATACATATATAAAAGATCAATTGTATAATCTGTTTCGGTATACATATACAAAAGAATCAATTGTATAATTTGTGTTTGTATAAAGTGAGAAAGAGAGAAAGACAAAAGAAAACTGGGCAAGGGAAGATCTATATTTGTATAATTATATGTGTATAGGATGAAAATATATGTATTTGTATTTGTGTATACAATTTTCTCTCGCTTTATACAAACACAAATGCAAATTATACATTTGTGTTTGTATAAAGTGAGAGAGGCGAGCGAGATTTGGGAGAGTGGCGAGCGAGATTCTCTGGGGAGAGAGGCGAACGAAAAGATATGTATATATACAGTTTTCTCTCACTTTATACAAACACAAACGCATTTTATACATTTGTGTTTGTATAAAAGTGAGAGAGGTGAGGGAGAGATTGCAGTGAGAAAACGATAGTGGTGAGCGAGAATTTCAGGGAGAGAGGTGAATGGCAACAGTTTGTTACGAGTTACAATTAAATCAAATTGTGGTTATAGCATTTAATTTGAATTAATAGTTTGCTATTTTATACAATTTTCCCTTATTATAATGCTTGTATTATTATTCAATGTGCTATTTGTACGTTATTGCTGCTAGTTTGTAATGGGCCAAGTTTTTACATGGGCCCAAACTTATAAAATATGTTGGGCTACCTTCATTCAAGACAAGCCCATTTTCTTAGTTAAGAGACTAATTTGGCTGACTGTTGGGCTGGGTCATGTTGAGTTCCCTTGAGGTGTAAGATAAAAGGAAAAATTAGCTAATTAGATATATATTCAAACCATGTTTACTAACTTTTCCTATGGTTTGAAATAATTACATATTATCTCATTAATTATTAATTTCATATTAGTTCGAGTCAAATACACCTAGATACATGTATACAGTAAAAGAGGGAGAAAGGTGAGCGAGATCCCCAAATATATGCGAATCACATTATATACATGTATTTAGGATATCAGATATATGGAGAGAAGAGAGTGACGAGCGAGATAAGAGAGAGACAAATGAGAGAGTCAGATACACGCGAATCCACTTAGATAACAATGTATTTAAAACACATTACACCTAATTTTGGTCTCATATATCTGAACATATCTGAATGTGCTAAATACATGTATTCGAAGTCCAAAATCCGGTAAATTCATTATATTGCAAAATAGAGTGAATTTAAGTAATCAACTCCTAAAATAGTGAAATTTTTATAAGTTACCATTGAGAATATCAGTCCATAAACTTTACTTACCATCTATTTAACTCAAGTTATATAAATTAGGAAAAAAGGCTTTTCGGCGACATTATTTATCAAAAAAATGGCCGACACAACCTTTCTCTCCTCCTTCCTTCTTCTCATTCTTCTTCGTTGCTCCCTCTTTTCTTTAAAATTTGATGTACTACAAACGTAAATTGTTCGACCGAATTACAAATAAGAAAATTCAAAACATTATTTAAAATTTGAGACTGTTTAGAGGTGATTCTGAATTGGTCGGAATTGAATAGTCAAGTGTATCAGTGTATACTTCATGTTTAGTTAAGTTATATGCCGCCTTTTTGAGTATATCATAATATATAATCAATGAACAGTTATATATAGGTAAGTCATATTCAACTTTTTGAATATATCGTAATATATAGTCAATGAACAACTATGTATAAGTAAGTCGTACTCACATTTTTGAGAGTATCATAATATAGTCAACTATACTTTCTATAAATTTTGACTTTTTTTAATGTAAATAAAAATATGATTATATTTATTTTAAATTAATTATTTTAACATATTTAAATTATTATAGTCAAATTTTTCTATAAAAATATCGTATGTTCATACATTTTGATTGCTATAATAAAATGTTCTTATTGAGTGATACCATAATTTAGTTGGCTGCCCTCATGTTGAGGAGTTCCATTGAGGTGTAAGATACAATCAAATCTTTCTATAATGATATTTTATATGACACTTACGTGATTTCAGAATAAATAAAATATTATTAAATGTGTCTTACGCAACGCAAATCTGCACTCCATATTTGTTTTTCTTGAATGAATAATCATATATCATATATTATTATAAGTGGGAAACTCCTAACCTCAAAGTTGGATTACCATTTTACCCTTCACTTAAATATTTTTTCTATTTTTTAAAATATAAAAAATGTAAAAGTATATTCTAATAAATAATTAGATAATAAACTTTAAAGTAATAAAGATATAATGGAAGATAAAAAGTTATTCAAATAAATGAAGTCCAAACATTTCAAAACATCTCTTATTTAATTTTAACTAAACATCTCTTATTTAATTTTAAGTTAAAGAATTTGAAGAGTTTCCATTGATAAAATTATATACATGATTTTTCCCACAAAATACATTATTTTGATGTCTTCTCATATTGGGTGACAACAGCACGTGAGCTGATTTATCTCACAAAATTATACTTCTAATTTTTCATGTTTCCCCTGATCAATAAATTTTAGTTATATATGTATATAGATAGAACTCATATTACAGGTTTTGTTTCATTCTTTAATCGAAATTTTATGTTTTTAATGCAACAAGTGAGAAATAATTCTAGAGAGTTTTTTGTTTGGACAAAAAGTCTGCTCAACATTCATGAGGTAAAACAACCTATTTGTGTGAGAAAAATATGTATGTTATTTTGTTAATTTATTGATAGTAGTTTCTTGGAGAATATAGATATCTGGACTAGAATATTAGTCATTTCAGTGTATTCAATGAATTCTTCAAGAAGGTTAAAGGCGTCATAGACATTTATTTGTTGTTTGGTAAATATTATTTTTCATTTCAATGTTGCATAATTTTACTTAGTTCATTGCATTCAATTTTTTGGTTGAAAGAAGGTAAATTGACTAACTTTTCTTGAATAATGGCAATAAAAAGAAAACAAATTTTCCATTTACATGTGCGATGTACAAATTTTCTTTTAAAGATTATGTTTGTTATAACAAGTTGATTATCCTGTAGTAATTGAATTAATGTCGGTGTTTATGATATATGTCAATGTATGCATAATACTACTGCATTATGTAATTCTTCTACATTCTAGGTTATGGGATAAGATGATTGAATAACTAATGTAATTAGTTCTTTTCTCATAATTAAATCTACAAAAATTAGCTTGCATTATATTTAATACGTTTTTTTTAGAATTTATAAATAGTTTACTACTTGTATGACAGTAAAATCATGGTGTGATTTGTAAATAAATACCCCTAATAACGAAAAGAAGAGGAAGTGTTGAAGAAGAAAATTGCATTGCTAAATATTATTGTATTCTGCAACTTTATGTTTTTTGTTGGTTAAATTTAAAACTTATTATTTCATTTATTCTATCTAGAAAAAAAGTATTTGGATGGAAAATCTCATTGATTCAAAGACTTGTCAATTACTCTAAATTCATATGTAAAAAATGAAATAAATCAAGACACATAAAGTTCACACATGCCATTTAGTGAACTTAAGAAAAATTAAAATTCATCATTTTAAGGAGTATATACTCTTTTTAATTTTAAAACATAAAACAATATTATTAATAATCTTTATATTTTTAAAAAAAATGTGTATTGATTGATATAGGTACACGAGCGGAGGGTGAGCCCAAAAACTATTATTATTATTATTATTATTATTATTATTATTATTATTATTATTATTATTATTGGGAAGATCTTAACTTCAAAGTTGGATTATGATTTTACCCCTTCACTAAATTTAAATTATATTAAAAAGACTAATTAATAAAATATTAAATAATACTTATATGGTATTAATCCATTATATTTCTAGGTAGAATTAATTTATGGAATATTTAATTTGTTTTTATTCTAAAATGGAGTTTGGTAGATGAAGTATTCACGAAATATTTAATTTATTTTTATTCTAAAATGGAGTTCGGTAGATGAAGTGACAGTAAATTATATCCTTTAAAAACTGAAATATCCATTAACATTAAAGAACAAAAACGTCCTTTGAATTACCATACCTCTTAGTATGGCATACATATTTAGATTTTAGTCAGAAACTTTACATATCCCAACTTTAACCAACCTAATTCTCATAGATGGTATGTATATCATCAATTTTTAAATGACTTTTATAATTCCAAATCTGTAATTATACATACCAAAAAATTGTTTTCAAAATCATTTTATATTAATGCATACACTTAGTTATTCCGATGTATAATTGTTGATGAATGATTATTGGTGGATGTAATTACATTGCTCATCACAGTCACTTTTTGTTAATGCATACACTTTGTTATTCTAATGTATAATTGTTGATGGATGTAATTGCTCATCACATATGCAATAAAAAAGAATTAGATCTATTTATGCTTTTGTTAGTTATTGAGGAAGTTCTTCTATTCTTTTAAACTGGAACTATTTCTCTCTTTAATTTTTGTTATAATTTAAAAGTTTTAGAATTCATTAGCTATTTTATTGTTTTTAGTCTACTCTATTTCATTTTATTTTCGAATATTTGTGGGATGAACATAATGTACATCTGAAGTTATATAATTTATTGTAATGCTATAATAATGTAATGGATATTGATAATTTTTTATATATTCTCTTCAAACATTATGTGAGATCTTCGCAACTAATAACTCATGTGAAATTTACAATTTCTTAAAACTATTTGATATGATTGTCATATTGTCCATTTGATGTTAAGCTTTAATTTGGTGTTACACTCCTTCTCCTTTGATTACTTAGTTTTATGAATAACTATTCATACATATTGTAACTGTATTTAAATCATTTACAAATATTTATAATAACTAGCATGCAATACAAGTATATTTTTAATTCTGAAATTCAAAATTTTAAGTATATAGGCATCTTGTAGTAATTACAAGGACAAACGTGCAACACACGTTTCCAAAACTAATAAATCATGAAAAAGACAAATGTGAAAGGTCCACTACTTTTTATATTTGTACTTATTTTATATATTATTTATTAAGTACTTGTATAGCACTAGCACTATCACTATCACTTTGCAGAGTTGTTTCGTCTCCATTTCCAGGTAAGTCAAATATTTTTATCTGTCTAGATCTTGAGAAAAATGAACTGATTTTGATTTTTTGGTCTTGACTCTTGATTGTTTAGATTCAGGTGATTCTTTCCGTCTGTTCTAGCCTCGATAGACAGAGTTAGCTGTACCTTTTGTCAGTGGGAGGTAGCACATACCTTTTGGAATTAGTTGAGGTCTCACCTTTGATTATACTAAGATAATAGTATTGCTCCTGTAGTTTCTTGTCCTTCGATTACTGTTACTATCTGTTGTTTCTTTATATATCTTATTGTTTTGTTGTAGTTTCTATTATGTTACTGTATGTTATTTCTTGTACTTTCATTACTTTTTTCTCGAAACTGCTTTGGACTGTTTTTTCTTGAGTCGAGATCTGTCAGAAATAGCCTCTCTATCTATGAGGTCGGGTTTAGGTCCGTGTACACTCTACCTTCCCTATACCGCACTTTGTGGAACTACTCGGTGTATGTTGTTGTAAAAATACGAAGAGCAGGGGATTCAACAATACTACTCTGTATACATGAAAACAAAATTAAAATTTTTGCCTTGTATAGTATACTATACACAATGCAATTTTTCAGGGAGAGGGTGGCCTTGTAATAGTATACACAATGTTTCTTGTACTTACTTTTTCCTCGAAACTGCTTTGGACTGTTTTTCTTTAAGTCGAGGATCTGTCAGAAATAGACTCTCTATCTATGAGGTCGGGTTAAGGTCTACATACATTCTACCTTCCTTATATCCCGCACTTTGTGGAACTACAGTGGCTATGTTGTTTTTAAAACATGAAGAGCAGGGGATTCAACAATACTATGTACTATGTATACATGAAAACAAAATCTAAAATTTGGCCTTGTATAGTATAATACACAATGCAATTTTTCGGGGAGGGGGTGGTTTGGATGAATCCCTTTGCGCCCCTCTAGCTATGCCCCTGACTCGTAGTATGGTGAGAGTTGGGTTTAATAACAGTAGTGTCCAGGTTAGTAGTTGAAGAGACCTCAACTAATCAACTTTATACCGGTAATCCGGTTATTTAAGGCTTAGGTAGATGAAAAGAATTCTTCGTTTTGTCTGTGTTGATTTTTCGATTGATGGTTCACAAGGTTGTTATTTCAACTCTTGGACTAATAGTCTATACCTACCTCTTTCTTCCTATCGCGTTAGTTCGTTTGAAATAGTGTTCTTTTTTCTTCTCTCTGCAGGAAAAAGTTAGAAACTTTGGATTTAAGTGATGGGAGATGTTTGTAGGTATGCAGTTGTTACAGGAGCAAACAAGGGAATTGGCTTCGAGACTGTCAAGCAGCTCGCAAAAACAGGTGTAACGGTTGTCTTAACAGCCAGAAATGAAAAGAGGGGAATGGAAGCAACATCCTTGCTGAATGAACAAGGACTTTCAAATGTTGTGTTTCATCAGCTTGATGTTCAAGATGGTCGGAGCATTGAGTCCTTAGCGAAGTTCATACAAACACAATATGGGAGGCTTGATATTCTGGTAAGAGCATGAATGGATCAATTTCTCGTGTGATCTTGAAGCAAATATAGGGAAGTTGCTGATTAGTTTATGCAGGTAAATAATGCTGGAGCTTCTGGAGTTGTAGTTGATGAAGATGTCCTAAGGGCCTTGAATGTAGATCTTGAAGACTGGGTAAGATAATTTGCTGAATGCTTTGTTATATCTTGTTTTATTATCGATTTCACATGGTAATTCTATACAATAACAACAACATACGCAATGTAATTCTTTAAATGAGGTCTGGAGAGGGTAAGATGTATGCAGACTTTTTTCCTACCATTGTGGGCGTAGAAAAGTTGTTTTCGATATACCCTTGGCTAGCTATTGAAAATTTTGGTCCACAATCTTTGAGGGAAGCGATAATTGCCTCGTGTGGTCTCTGGTCTTGCTCTAAACTAGTCTTAGAGCGAAGGACTGTTTTATGTTGTAACTCATAAGGATGAGATACAACAAACCTACCCGAGGGCAGTGACAAGAGCTATGATTTTCACTAAGGGGAGTCAAAGTATAAAGAAATGAATATATGGAAAACTCAAGGGATTCAACATTTAGTATATATGCATAGTTTTTTTTATCTATCTATCTATCTATACAGTGTAATTTTCGAGCAGAGGTGGCACCCCTCAGACAAGAGTACTGGATCCGTCATTGCATGAGGGTAATTCCATCCCTAGTCGCTACACCACCCTAGCCTCTCTTTTTGATACCTAGGAAGATACAATTTCTTATTTCGCAGTGATTTCCTTAAAGAGAGAAAAAGAAAAGATTCGTGATTGGGAAGGTTAGAGTAGCCAAAGCCATTGGAATTTTTTATTTAATACATTGAAGATATCTGTACTGGTGCCAAAAGTTCATCACGGATGAAAGGACCACTAAGTCGGGATCACCAACTGATATAGTAATATGTACTAATATAATAGAAAAAGAACTGTCTTTTTTGTATACTTTCTCTGGTTACGTTGCTACTGCAGGCTTTATGCTAATCAGAATTATTATATTGATGCAAATGGGATTTACCTATATGCTTATTGTTGCAAACAGTTAGCAGGGAAAGCTGTCAACGTCATTCAAGTTGCGATGAAAACAACTTATGAGAGTGCCAAATTATGCTTGGACACTAATTACTATGGTGTTAAGAATGTTACTGAAGCTCTTCTTCCATTGCTGCAAAATTCTCCTTCAGCAAGAATTGTTAATGTCTCCTCCCTTAGAAGTGAATTAAAGGTAAGACCATCTTTCTTGTCGTTTCCTTATATAGAATTGCCAGAGCATAGTTAGTAGACGTTTTTGCACGGATTGCCCCTATTTCGGGATGGTTTCTACTTTTTGTCCATGGTCTTTAGTTTTTTCCCTTGCTGCTCATTTAGTGATAATATGTTGAACAAAGTACCCTAGTACCCAGACCGAATTCGCTCAGTATAAGCTTAGAGAGCTTTTGCCTATAATTTTCCAGATTTTGTAGTAGTGTTTAGAAACGAATTATGTGTTTTGGAGCATCACTCTGGTTGTCAACACATACATATTCTTGTTCTTTTGTGCTTTAAGTCTTAGCTTTCAGGCTAGTTGTAATTTTGGTTGATATATTATTAGAGAATCAAACCTTCATTTTGTTTGATGTGTCGAGTTTATCCTTGTTGACTAGTGGTGAAGTCGAGAATTTCATTAAGAGTGGTCAAGATTTATTATACATGTATAAAAAGTAATTTTTACCATATATTTGGTATAAATTTTCTATGAAAGACGTTCAACTGATCACCTTTCATTGTATGTGGCTACATCACTTGTTGTAATAGCTTAAACTAAATTAAACAAATCTCCATTTCCTCTATACTGATCTTTGCTAACCACTCACTTAAGGACCTTCTATCTTCCGTTAGACGATATAGTCACGCTAGCTTTTTCAAAATATAGGGATTACAGGTGAAGTCTTTCCATTTGCTTAAGTATTGGGGAGTAGAGTTACCTAGTAAATGGGATGATTTAAGGTAGAAGGTTGTTTGGACACTGTCGTTATATAAAAAAGAAGAAAGAAAATAAGCTAGATTTTCTCTTAATGGTAGCTTGTTGTATTTTAAGGGATTGTATTATAACTTCCAAAGGACAAGAACTTTATAATTCTCGAGTCATTTTCAGTCGGAAACCTAAATCCTACAAATACTTTTTTGATAACCATGACGTCCGGACCAACTTGTTTGCACTTGGACTAATTCTACGGGATACCTGCTATCTCCCAGTAACGTACAAGTACCGGGTAACTCTGACATATAAAAAGGATTTCTATTGATTTTGTATCGTTCTAATGCAGCGAGTACCAAACGAGGAGAGGAGAAAGGAACTAGGAGATGTTGAAAACCTGACAGAAGAAAAAATCGACAAGATTCTGCAGAATTTTTTGCATGATCTGAAACAAGATGCTCTCGAGGTGAATGGTTGGCAGATGATGCTACCAGCATATAGCATATCAAAAGTCTCACTCAATGCTTACACTCGAATTCTCGCAATAAATTACCCGAAAATGTGTATCAATTGTGTCCATCCTGGATACGTCAACACGGATATAAACTGGCATACAGGAACAATGCCTGTTGAAGAAGGAGCTGAAGGATCTGTCATGCTAGCTCTTTTGCCTGATGGAGGACCTACTGGTTGCTATTTTGATCGTACAGTAGTTGACGAGTTTTAGATATAACAATAACTACGCCTCAGTCCCAAACAAATTAGGGTTAGTCACGATGTTTTAGATATAACAATAACTATGCCTCAGTCCCAAACAAGTTGGGGTCAGCTGCGATGTTTTAGATCAAGTCCTGAAATAAGACTATTTATTGCAGCGTCTCTTGGCATTTGGTTGGTGTTCTAGTGGTTGAATTAGTAATTGAAACAATGAGGGAAGCAAAGGATAAAATAATCTTATATTGTATCGTACTGTAATGTATTAATGAGTACAACGTTTGGATAGATTGTATTGTTCTCCATTATTATATACTGTCACACATCAACAATTTAAATGATAAATCTACAAGAAAAGTAAGATATGAGATAAAGCTACTATTAAAAGGCAGGTGATGAGAAGAAAATATTAAGGTAATGATGCAATCACATCGTATCGTTCATTACACAAAATGAGGCGTTTTGTCGTTACCTAACGATGGATTTAAACGATATGATACAATGAAATTTAAGTAACAATCAAAACAAACATTATATCTAAACTATCAATACAATACAACAGGTACCAACCATTCAAACAAGGTGTTAATGGGCGTATCAAATTCAAATGTGATAAGTTCATTACACAAAAAGGCGTTTTGTGTTACCTAACGATGGATTTAAACGATATGATACAATGAAATTTAAGTAACAATCAAAACAAACATTATATCTAAATTATCAATACAATACAACAGGTACCAACCATTCAAACAAGGTGTTAATGGGCGTATCAAATTCAAATGTGATAAGTAAAAGTGAATGGACGGAGAAATTACCATCATTAATAGCAAATGCCAGTAATTCACAACATTTAATAAGTGAAAAATGACAACATTGCCATAGAAATGCATTCAAATATCACATTGAGTGTAAATGTTAGTCTTATGGCAAACTGAAAGGAATAATGTTACTATATAAAGGAGTTACCAGCTAGAGGATCACATGGGTTTGCCTACCATAAAAAAAGGTAGTTTAAAGTGTAAGACAATATTACCCATGAAAACATATTTTTTTACCAAAGTTTTACTTATTAAATAGTAAGATTGTAGAAAATAAATTACTTGTAGCACTAGTATTAGCCCTATACTCTCCATTTACAGGTAAGTCAATATATTTTATCTTTGAAATGGGGCTTTGATTTTTGGTCTTGATTGTTTAATTTAATGTTGTTGCTTAACAATGTTTAGATTCAAGTGATTCTTTCCATTTGTTCAAGCCCCGGTAGACAGAGTTAGTTGATATCTTTGTTAGTAGGAGATAGCACATACATGTTGGAATTAGTTGAGGTCTTACCTTGTTACTATCTCTTGTTTCTTATACCTAGCTCGACTATTGTATTATTTTGTTATAGTTTATGTTATGTTACTATATGTTGTTTTTGTTATTATCTGTTGTTTCTTGTACTTCCATTACTTCTCTTTTACGGAACTACATCCCCGAGGTTGTTATTTCAACAGTTGGACTATTAGTCTCTACGTACCTCTTTCTTCCTATCGCGTTAGTTTGTTTGAAATAGTGTTCTTTTTTCTTCTCCCAACAGGATTCTAAAGGATAAAAGGTTAGAAACTTTGGACTTAAGTGATGGGAGATGCTTGTAAGTATGCAGTGGTTACAGGAGCAAACAAGGGAATTGGCTTCGAGACTGTTAAGCAGCTCGCGACTTCAGGTGTAACAGTTATCTTAACAGCCAGAGACGAAAAGAGAGGAACTGAAGCAACATCCTTGCTGAATGAACAAGGATTTTCGAATGTTGTGTTTCATCAGCTTGATGTTCAAGATGCTCAGAGCATTGAGTCCTTAGCAAAGTTCATACAAACACAATATGGAGGGTCGATATTCTGGTATGAGTATGAATCTATGTATTGCTCCTTATTCAATCTCGAGGTAAATAATGCTGAAGCTTCTGGAATGGTACCTGATGAAGATGTCCTAAGGGCCATGAACATGGATCTTGTAGACTGGGTAAGATAATTTGATCAATGCTTAGGTCTTGTTTTGTTATGTGATTCAAACTCATATCTAATTGCGGGACTACACTGGATATGTTGTTGTTGATCTCATATCTAACTGAAAATTTCCGTCCACAAGTTTTGAGGTAGGCAATAGTCCCCGTGTGTAGTCTGATCTTGTTCTGGAAGACACTCCAACTTTGAGTATGCACATGTAGACACCTCCAAAATGCATGTGGTACGTCAGCATCTAGTGTCCACAAGACATAGTGGGATGAGTTGAAGTGCTTACTTGTAAATTGATGCCAAGTTTTTGAGTGTTTGTTTATATGTCCGACCCTAACTTGTTTGAGACTGAGGCGTAATTGTTGTTATTGTAAACAGTTACCAGGGAAAACTTTCGATGACATTCGAGTTGTGATGAAAACAACGTACGAGAGTGCCAAATTATGCTTGGACACTAATTACTATGGAGTTAAGAATGTTACTGAAGCTCTTCTTCCACTGCTGCAAAATTCCCCTTCACCAAGGATTGTTAATGTCTCCTCCCGTAGAGGAGATTTAAATGTAAGTAAGACAATCATTCTCGTTGTTTCTGAACATTTCATATTCCTTGTTGATTTCTTTCTCTCACACAGCGAATGCCAAACGAGGAGAGGAGAAAGGAGCTCGGAGATATTGAAAACCTGACAGAAGATAAAATTGATGAGATTCTGCATAAATTTTTATATGATCTGAAACAAGACTCTCTCAAGGTGAACGGTTGGCAGATGATGCTACCAGCATATAGCATATCAAAAGTATCACTCAATGCTTACACTCAAATTCTTGCAAGAAAGTACCTGAAAATGTGCATCAATTGTGTCCATCCTGGATTCGTCAACACGGATATAACCTGGCATACAGGAACAATGCCTGTTGAGAAAGGAGCTGAAGGACCTGTCATGCTAGCTCTTTTGCCTGATGGAGGACCTACTGGTTGCTATGGCATACAGGAACAATGCCTGTTGAGGAAGGAGCTGAAGGACCTGTCATGCCAGCTCTTTTGCCTGATGGAGGACCTACTGGTTGCTACTTTGATCGTACAGTACTCTCCGAGTTTCAGATATAACAATAACTATGCCTCAGTCCCAAACAAGTTGAAGTTAGTCGCCAAGTTTTAGATCAAGTTATGAAATAAGACTATTTCTTTCAGTGTCTCTTGGTATCAATGGACTCTTGTTTTAGAATGACAGATACAGAATTATCTAATCGATTATTTTGATGTTATGGCATTCGGTATGCATTTTTAAATGTTTTGGTATTCGATAGGCGATAATCCCTGTGTGTGGCTCTGAATTTGTTTAGAGGTATTGTTTTTATATTGTAAACTCATAAGGATTAGATATAACAAACCTACACAAGGGCAATGGCGGAGCCAGAATTTTTCTAGAGGGGAGTCAAAATATAAAGAAGAAAACATGTGAAAAATCCAAAGGGACCCTGGTGTATAAATAAGCAACCCTTGTGACACATTTTAAAGTTGTGCGTGCCTAGTACAAAGTGAACCATACAAGCTATTACATCCATAGTCATGATGCTCAATCCAACATGAGAATAAATATCACTTAAAGATTCAACAACTTCCCCTTCTCGACTTGAGCAGAGAGACCTTTGAAACTTCACTTCCCAAATAATTGTTGAGCCTCGTCAAAATCCTAACAATGAAAAAGTGATACATTTCCTTATAATCTATGACCATAATGTACAATATCTCTCTTATATGTTACATTAAATAACTTTTTTCTCATGTACTTTTGGGTTTCATTAGAGCTGATGTTCCATTTGCAGCAAGTCATACTTCATCTCAAAAAAGCCAAAGGTAGACGGCTGTACGACTTGAAAATCACAACCTCCTTACTGAAAGCAATTAAAAAGACACGTTAGAATTCTTAGCCAATCCGCATATTACAATTACAGACCGTCCAGAGCAAGAAATTAAGGAGAAGTTCTGGGGAAAGAAATGACAGGATCACCTTTAAACCATCCAACATTCATACTGATGTAACATAATCTTGTAAGAGTTTCTCCATACCTTAGACATGTTCTTTTTATGTCCCAACAAACAGATGTGATGGCGGTCATTGTCTCCTCGTAAGTATACATTCCCATGGATGATTGATGTATATTCTTTCTTCTTATGCTTTCAAGAATATCCCCAACCTACATAAATATTTGCAAGGAAATCTATATGCTTCAATAGAAAACTCACATTATATTCCATTTAGCAAGCAATTGACAAACCTTAGTTATCCATGGTCATGTTATGGCACAATTAAGTATGTCGAAACATTGAAGGATAGTGTAAACACAATGTATCCTGCATAGATTTATTTATAAGATTTTCTATAGTGACAACAGATCTTCATTCTACAATTAAGCCAAGTTTCATTCTTGACATGGGATGTTTGATGTTTACCAGAACTAAAAACTTTCAATTAAACATGGTTGCACAAGCTACATATGATGTCTTTCGCAATTGAGATGTGAAATTAAAATGTGATAAGAGCATAAACCAATCAGAAATGAGAAACCAATCCAATACCCATTCAAGCGACTGTCCATTCAGTAGAGAAGTGCAGCAGAACTTTCCTTTTACCAACTGATCGAGCTAGAGCGGTAACAGCTTACATATATTGTTACCAAAATCCTGACAAAGGAAAACAAATTGCATAGTTGGTATCCAATAAGCATTAATAAAAACCTGAAAAGTTCTTGATGCTTTTAGTTGTTAAATTTATTGGGAGGCAAGCATTTGAATTTTTGATACATAGGAAACAAACCTTGTTTATCGTGCACCTTTGAATTCTATTAGAGCTTTGAATTTGATATTGCATAACTCTAAACTCACTGAAAAGGGAAAGAATTGCTATTGCTAATGCTTTGAATTCTATTAGAGCTTTGAATTTGAATTCATACATGAATTGCTATTGAGATGAAGACTGATAACATATATGTTCACTAATATTAGATTAATCTATCAATTTTGTGAAGAAAATTATTTTAATTCCTATCAATACTAGATTTCGTTTTACAGTGTTGATGATTTCTCGGCTCAACAAGATTTCAAAAAAGTAAAAGAATTGACAAAAAAGGCAACGGGGAAGTAAACAAAAATAGAAAGCTTCTGAGGAAAAAAGAATAACTTACATTTGTGAGAGCACCATTCGTTTTAATCATTAAAGGCATTCCTCATCGATATCTATGGTGGAGTGGAGATCGATATGAGCAATTTCTGGCCACTATTCCCGCTTGTCAAATTTTAGGAGTGGTTTGAGGAATGGGCAGTTGGAAATAACTAGTGCAGAGAGGGGAGAGGGCATCCCTTTTACTGGAAGGGATTGGAGATTATGGGAAGTCATCGATGGTCAGCTCAGAGAGGGATCGAGGAGGGCAGTGATGATTCGGAAAGTGGTTGGAGATTATGGCAATCACTGATGTGTAGACATAGAAACGAAGTGCGGTGCCAAAGACCTAGTGATATAAGCATTACTACAAAATAAGCATCTTGGTAACTGAAACACAAATAAATTGTTATTTTGTTATCTAACCTTGAATCATCTCGAGCAGGATATATACTTCCTTGACTTTCTGCTAGCTCTGAGGTGTCACTCGAGGTTGAGTAATAGACATAATTTGAAGGAAACTTCATAATCTTCAAAGTTATCTGAATATCAAAACCAAAAAACTGATGTAATATTCTGGATATTTGAATATCAAAACAAAAACAAAACAATGATGTAATAATGCAGTGGCATTAAATTTGACATCAATGTGGTACAACATGGCGTAAAATAATGGAAGCAGATATTCAAAGTTGTTTTCAATATCTTTAAATTTGAAGCTTGATGTAACTTTCATCAAGGTGCTGGCTACCTAATTGAGAAAGTGAGGTTGCATTTCTTAGACCCTTTATCTCCAAAGGTGATAACATCCTGCTAACATATATTAAGCAATCAATTTTCTTGAGCAAATTATCTCAATACTAGATTTCTTTTACAAATATAATATAAAGATTTCATCCTGATCTAAAGATATTCCGTCGACTTCACAGAAGCAATAGATGGTACACACTGGTCAAAAAGAATTAACAAACCATCAAAATATACTAAAGAAATAGAATAACTTGTGAAAAAGTTGAAGTTGATTTTTTGGAATATGATAGGTCGTTCTAGTAATGTTTCTAGAATAGTCTAGGATAGTACCTAGGATTTGAGCAGCAATAGACGTTCCACACTGCTCAACAAAATTTCAAAAAAGTAAAAGAAGCAAAGGGAACTTACATTTGTTTTAATCGTTAAAGGCATTCATAATTGATCTGTATGGTGGGGATATGAGCAATTTCTGGCCAATATTCCCCCTTGTTAACTTCTAGTAGTGGTGTGAGCAATGGACAGTTGCGAATATATAGTTCAGAGAAGGAAGAGGGCATCCCTTTTACTGGAAGAGATTGGAGATTAGGGCAATTGTCGATGTCCAGCTGAGAGAGGGAGGAGGGCAGTGCTGATTCGGAAATTAATTGGAGATTAGGGAAATCCACGATTTGTAGACGTTGAAGCGAAGTGAGGTGCAAATAGGAGGAAAATTGGCCTTGTTCCAGCATTGACTGAATTTGAGGTAAATTACCCGCAATTTCTAGATATTGAAGAGAGGTGAGGCTTTTGAGAACTTGGCTGCTTAATGTTTTCAGATTGGATATGCTAAGACTCTTAATAGAGGAAGGCAACTCCCAATGTTCAATCTCTTCGTCATTGCCATCATGGTAGATGCTTAATTCTCTGAGACAGGGGAGTCGCCACTCCTTTCGGCCATTCACCAGTTTCTTGCAATTGTAGATATGAAGTTGTTGTAAATTGAAGGGCAATCCTCCTTCAGGAAAGGACTCTATTTCTGGACAATTAGAAAGTTCCAGATCCTTAAGAGATGGAAGGAGTTCTGGCAGCCACTTCAACTTCTTACAGCCCACAATACTCAGTGACGTCAGCTGGGTCCCCCCACATGCCACCGATAGTTTTTCAACATTCTCACAATTCCAAATATTGAGTCTTTCAATCCCAGTAGGAATCAAAATCCTAGTAAGGTTGTGGCAATTATATACAGACAAAGAGCGTGCTCTTAAGTGTGATATATCATCTATACAATCACATTTTTCCAGTGTCAAATCCTCCAGAAACATACTCATCTCACCAACTGGCGGATCCAATTTCAAATTCCGGCAACGAGATATCTCTATTGTCTTCAAGGTAGTGGGCAGTATGCTAAAAGGAAAGTAGGTAACAGACTTACAATCCCTAATATGTAATTCCTCAATCTGCTTCATTCCCTCAATTTGGGATCTAAGCAGCTCAGCATCATCAAAAACAACTCCAACCTTATAAGAACCAACAACTTTAAACTTTTTTAAACTTGAAAATTGGATGGGTCTCTCCAAACAGACTTCAGGGCAATTTATAATTGAAAGGCTCTCAAGTATAGGGAACTCTCCAATTCCTAGTACGTGCCATTGCTTCCACTCCGGCATATCTACAAAATCAAGCTTCTCAAGACAGTTAAAAGGCTTTTTGGAGGACAAACTGCCATAGAATTCTTCTGTCACCTCTGTTATTCCATGCATCCCTCCAATGTAAAGATATTTCAAAGAAGGAAGCTGTCCTAGTGCCGGCAAGGAATAACAGTCCTTGCAGCTGCTAAGAGACAATTTCACCAGCTTAAGAAACAAAGGATCAGCTAGCCAATTTGGAAATGTTATCCCTCTATATCTAGTGATTTCGACTTCTTTTATGTTTTTATGTGGGCGTAACTCATCAAGTATGTCTCTTTCTGTTTTGGAATTGTCGGCACTACTACTTTTACTCCACTCCAAATATAACTTCTCAACATGATTCTTCTCCCTCATCTTTGCCTTCACAACTTCCCTTTTATCAACCACATTTTGCAACTCTACAACAGATAAAGATCCATACAAGTTCTGTGCTTCACCCAAATCTTCCATTCTCAAACCACCGAGAAAAAACTTGGCACCCATTAGCACTTGGAGGCTTTTCAACTTGCTCAGATGTAGGGGTGTCTTCAAGCGCCTAGTGTTGCTTATGTCAAGATGACGCAAATTAATCAACTTCTCTATCTGCAGCGGTAGCTCCTTAAGATATTTACAATCTGACAGGAGAAGTGTCTCCAAGTTATACAGTCCACAAACAGAATTAGGCAACTTTTCAATAAGTGTCAGAGAAAGGTCCAAAAATCTGAGGAGCTTTAATTTGATAAACAAGTCATCCGGCAACTCCTTAATCCAGTAATAATGAGACAATGATAATGCCCTTAAGGATCTTAGTCTTGGCAGTATGTTATGCAACACCCTCTTGCTTAGAGAGAAATAACTTTCATCAATACTTATTGGGAGCAATGTCCTCAGCTGCTCCAATTTGTAGAGGGGTGTCAATTTCTCAAAGTCACCATATCCCATAGAATAAGATAAGTGCCGACTTTCTTCCAACATATGAGATCCTTTGCTCTCTTCCAACCGGATACAAAGTTTTGAAGATGCAATTTGGGCTAAATCATTGACAAGGTCATGCATTAAGAATAATTCCTTTATGTTCCTTTTAGAGGGATTTGGGACCCTTTCAAATAATGATCTTGATCTCAACTCCAGAAAGTATTGGTTGCCTGAATCTTTAATTATCCCATCCCCCTTTGTTACGAGACCATTAGCGATCCACAGATGAATAACTTGTTCTTTCCTAAATGGGTAATCTTTAGGAAATATTGCACAATAGGAAAAACATCGCTTTAAATTTGCGGGAAGATCATTGTAGCTCAACATCAGCGCTGGTAATATGTCATTGTGTGGCAGCTCCCATATTTCACTTCTCAAAATACGTTTCCACTCTTCAACCTCTGATTTGGAGCGTAACATGCCAGCGAGCGTCTTCAGAGCTAAGGGCAGTCCTTTGCACTTAGCCGCAATTTGTTTTCCGACCCCTTCAAGTTCCGGATGTCCCATAGGATCCATGTTTTCAAATGCATGTCTTTTGAATAAAAACCAAGAGGCTTCAGTAGACAATTTGTCCATGCTAATTTGCTCATTTCCCATCATCAAGGCAACACTCTCTTTACGTGTCGTCACAATGATTTTACTTCCTGTATCTCCTTGTACAAAAAGATTTCTCAAGTCATCCCACTCGTTGTAGTTGTCATTCCAGACATCATCCAAAACAATAAGAAACTTCTTTCCCTTTAAGCTTTCCTTCAATTTGACTTGAAGCTGATTAAGATTGTTGTGGACATCCTTTGAGTCAAATGAGCCAATTTCTTGAAGTAACCCTTTCGTTATTCTCAAAGCATCATATGGCTCAGAAACACAATACCAAGCTTTCAAACCAAAATGGTTCTTCACCCTCTCATCATGGTAAACCGCTTTAGCAAGTGCTGTCTTACCCAGGCCGCCCATTCCAACAATAGGAACTACTGTCAGTTTTTTCTCACTTGCATCTTCAGACAATAAACGGTTAATCAAATCCTCTATTTCGCTCTGCCTACCAAAGATATCAGATTTAACATCCACAGAAGTTCTAGTTTCTTGTTTAGTGGAAACAAAATGCTCCTTTAAGCCAAGGCGACCAATTTGCTTTTCCAACACCTCCAATTTTTTAATAGTGTCTTCCAACTTCTTCTTTATGTCAAGAAAGAAATCATCACTCAAGCACAGGTTAAGGTCACTTACTTGCTGGTTGCTTGTTTCTGTAAGATTTTGAAGCTGACCTTCCACTTTAAGCCTCAAAGCTTCATAATTGACTTGTTCTATCAAGTTTTCAGCCCCGTCCACAGCAGTCTGAAGCTTATTTAACCACTGGCTCACAAATTGATTTGATGCTTGCTTATTCTCTGCATCACTTAGCACAATTTGAAGACCAAGCAGAATGTCCCCCAGCTTCTCAAAGAGCTGAACATCATCTGTATGCTTCTGAAACATATTGAGAAGATCGCCGTGAGGAGCAAGCCTATCAAAGAGAACATTCAAAGCTGAAGAGACGAATGCACCACCAACTGCTAAGCCAATCTCCATTTCTGAAATCTGCAAAGCAAAACAAGGAAACACAATATGATTCTTTAAGAAGATATATCTTCAAATAGTCTCAGTTAAGAGCTTTATTTTACCTGTTGAATGCTAAGAGTAATTTGCAAACAAGAAGGATCAGGGATTGCTCTCTCTTTTGCTTGTAATTAGTAAAACTGTCCTTTTTACTCTTTTCAAAAAGTATAATTCAACTAATTGAATAATTGAGGCAATAATAGAGGAAGGTATCTTTTGCTTTATGTCTATTCATTACTTTTGTTTTTATGCACTTGTCCATTTTTCAACAGCTCATTGTATATCATGTATACGTTTTAGAATTGTGAAGAATGGGATTCTGTTCCATTTTTCCTTTTCTCTAGGTATTATTTTTTCTATGTTTACTTGAGCCGATGGTCTATCGGAAACAACCTTTCTACCCTACAAGTTAGTGGTAAGGTCCAAATACACACCCCACTTGTGAGGTTATACTGGGTATGTTGTTGCTTCTATTTTTCTATGTTGAAGGTCCCTATTTAGGTCCATGTACAACTCTGTCCCAATAGATAAACTGAAAACAAGGATTCACCATTTTATTGTTCTTTCAAATCAAAAAAAGAAAAATAAAGAGAGAAAAATCAAATAGATATCAAAATGCCTTTTCTCCATGTTAGCAAAACAAACTAACAAGAAATTGCAGAAAGTATATCTATTGAACTCTTGAAGAAATTGAACCAAAAGTCTTTTCAGAAAAAAAAAAGGGTAATATGATAACACTCTTGAAGAAATTGAACCACCAATAGTGGAGGCTAATATTGTTCAGTAGATTCTCAGATCAACAATTAAAACTGCAAAGCAAAAAAATAATCAAAAACAATAAACATTCAATAACGTAGTGATTCACACACATCAAAATTTAAATATACAAATACCATACATTAATAGAGCATTTTGCTTGTTATTTGGTTCTTTTCAAAAATATTTGCACTTGCATAGTTATATTTTTTAGCCTACACTTCTATATCCACTACAACTGATATGAGTTGTGGTGGGATGGTTGAAATTTTTCTACCCTTATTTAAAATTTAGAAGCACGAGTTGTGGAATTTGGAATGGAAAAAAATATGTCAGGAGTCGCCCCTAAAATATGCAAATATTGATGTGGATACCGAAGAACGAGTAAGAAAATAATGTATCCACTATAAAAATATATAACACGTTGTTAATAATAAAATTTACTATGGAAGAGGTACAACTTGTATTAGTTGTGTGAGGGTATTTTTTATTGCAATTATATTCTGATTTATGGGACCTACTCTTGATTTTTATTTCTATACCTTTTGTTTCTCTTTCATGGTCTTCTCTTCTTCTTTTTTCTCATTAGTTTTTCTTTTTTAAAAAAAATTATTTGAAAACCAATTCAATTACTCCTTCAATTTTATAATATACATAAAAATATATTTTATTTTTTATGATTAAATAATTACTTAAGATATTAATAGTCAAATTTAAATACGAATATAATTTGTATTCGTATAGTAGAATTAAACCATTTTTCATTTTTTGTATTTTAGAATTTTCATCTTTCTAATTCATTTCTTTTTAACTTCTACTTTTAGGATCCATTTAAACATAAAAATTATTTACTTTTTTAAAATAATCTATTTTTAACTCACTTTTTACTTTTGAAATTGTATTAAAGTACATTTAAACATGAATATCATTTCGAATATTTTTTGCAAAAATCATTTCGAATATATATAAGTTTAATTATATTTGTATTTAGAGATTCAGTTTTTCTGACAAAAATATTTTAGCAAATTTTCTTTTTGCCAATTCCTAATATTGAGAGATATAATTTTGATAAAAATTTCAATTTAGAAGAAAAACGTTCGAAGTTGAAGAAGAATGATGTCCGGATTTTTTTTTTGGATATGATGAGCTTAAAGAATAGTGGATCCCATATTTCACTTTATTTATATTATTTAGTTTAATTTTATTGGGTCATGTCAATTTTAAATTACATTTTCTCTTTCTTCCTAATGTTTGGAGCTTTAAAATCAAAGAATGGACCGACTATGTCCAAGTATCAAAGAATAAGTGAAACGCCACACAACTTTTGTTGGTTGTGCTTCTACGAAAATAATAATTCCACTTATCTCTCTTCTTTGCTAGTGGTACAACTATGTTTTAGCCACACAAAATAAAAGCAGCAAAAATGTCCTTTTTCCCAATTCAATAATTGAAGCAAGAGGAGAAGGGTATTTAGGGGAAAGGGGGGCCACCCAGGTGGGGGATTCAAAAAATAAAAGAGCTTTAAATGATAAAATAAAATGGGAATTGAAAACATAATATAAAAGGGGAAATGACGATTTTAGTCCCTATAGCATTGCCTCTAAAGTCGACTAATCTATTTTATTTTTTTTTAACATTCTTTTTCTTCCCTTTTTGTAATTTTTTATTTATTTCATGTAATGTATTTATTTATCCATCAAATTTAATTACACCAGTAGTAAATAGAAGAACAGAAATTAGGCCTTCAATTTCCAAACCCATTTGCAGATTTGTTTTGCAGGTAACTCAATATTTCCAAATCTTGACAAAAATGAACTGATTCTGATTTTTGGTCTTTGATTGTTTACTATATTGTTTTGATTCATGTGACAGAGTTATATATATATATATATATATATATATATATATATATATATATATATATATATATATATATATATATGTTAGTGAGAAGTAGCACATCCTTCCGTTGTTCTTACTATCTGTTGTTTCTTGTACCTCGATTATATATCGTATTGTTTTGTTCTAGTTTTTGTATTATTACTATATGTTGTTTCTTGTATCTCAATTATATATCGTATCATTTTGTTCTAGTTTCTGTTTTGTTACTATCTGTTGTTTCTTGTATCTCAAGTATATATCCTATTGTTTTGTTCTAGTTTCTATTTTGTTTACTGTTTGTTGTTTTTGTTATTACTATGTACTTCCGTTACTTCTTTTTTAGAACTGCTTTGGACTGTTTTTTCGGAAATAGCCTAACTACCTCTGAGGTAGGGGTAATGTATGCGTACCCTCGCCAAACTCCACTTTGTGGAACTACATTGAGTATGAGAGGTTTTGATTGTCTCAAGGGGATTAAACATTACTATGCTTACATATAAAAAATAATTTTGGCTTTGTATACATGTATGGTGCAATTTTTCGGGGAGGGGATGGATCGGATGAACCCCTTTGCATCCCATTAGTTCTACCCCTGACTCGTAGTATGGTAAGAGAGAGATTTTTTGGGTTGAATAACAGTAGTGTCTAGGTTAGCAGCTGCGGGATCCTCAACTAATCAACTTTATACCGGTAATCACTTAGGTAGATGAAATGAATTCGTCATTTCATCTGATCCGTGAGGTTGTTATTACAAACTCTTGGACTATTAGTCTATACGTTCCTTCGTTTGAAATAGTGTTCTTTTTTCTTCTCCCCGGAAGGATTCCAAAGGAGAAAAGGTTAGAAACATTGGACTTAAGTGATGGGAGATGCTTGTAAGTATGCAGTTGTTACAGGAGCAAACAAGGGAATTGGCTTCGAGACTGTTAAGCAGCTCGCCAATTCAGGTGTAACGGTTGTCTTAACAGCCAGAGACGAAAACAGAGGAACTGAAGCAACATACTTGCTGAATGAACAAGGATTTTCAAATGTTGTCTTTCATCAGCTTGATGTTCAAGATGCTCAGAGCATTGAGTCCTTGGCAAAGTTCATACAAACACAATATGGGAGGCTTGATATTCTGGTAACGAACCAATTTCTCGTAAAAGTTGCTTAAAGTTATTGGAGATGTATATTGCTCCTCATTCGATCTCGAGGCAAGTATTGGACAGTTGCTGAATAAATTTCTGCAGGTAAATAATGCTGGAGCTTCTGGAGTGGTACCTGATGAAGATGTCCTAAGGGCCATGAACATGGATCTTGTAGACTGGGTAAAATAATTTGCTACATGCTTCGGTCTTGTTTTTTTATGCGATTCGATCTCATATCTAAGCTTTGAGGTAGGCGATAGTCCTCGTGTGTGGTCTGATCTTGCTCTGACAGACACTCAAACTTGGCCTCAACCGGCAAGTATGCACATCTAGACACCTCCAAAATTTATGTGACACGTCAGATTCCAGTGTCCACAAGACATAGTGGGATGAGATGAAAGTGTTTAGTTGTCAGTTGAGTGCTTACTTGTGAACTGATGCCAAGTTTTTGATTGTTTAGCCGACCCTAACTTGTTTGAGACTGAGGCGTAATAATTGTTATAGCTTGTTATTGTAAACAGTTACCAGGGAAAACTTTCGATGACATTCAAGCTGTGATGAAAACAACGTACGAGAAAGCCAAATTATGCTTGGACACTAATTACTATGGTGTTAAGAATGTTACTGAAGCTCTCCTTCCACTGCTGCAAAATTCCCCTTCACCAAGGATTGTTAATGTCTCGTCCCGTAGAGGTGCTTTAAATGTAAGTAAGACTGTCATTCGCGTTGTTTCTGAACATTTCATAGTTCTTGTTGATTTTTTGTTCTCACACAGCTAGTGCCAAACGAGGAGAGGAGAAATGAGCTTGGAGATATTGAAAACCTGACAGAAGAAAAAATCGACAGGATTCTGCAGAATTTTTTGCATGATCTGAAACAAGATGCTCTCGAGGTGAACGGTTGGCAGATGATTGGACCAGCCTATTGCATATCAAAACTATCACTTAATGCTTACACCAGAGTTGTTGCAAGAAAGTACCTGAAAATGTGCATCAATTGTGTCCATCCTGGATTCGTCAACACGGATATAACCTGGCATACAGGAACAATGCCTGTTGAGGAAGGAGCTGAAGGACCTGTCATGCTAGCTCTTTTGCCTGATGGAGGACCTACTGGTTGCTACTTTGATCGTACAGTAGTCTCCAAGTTTTAGATACAACAACTACACATGCCTCAGACGCAAACAAGTTGGTAACGTTTAGTGAAAGAAGACTTTCTTTTAGCGTCTCTTGTTATTTGGTCTAATTTCTGAGCTTGGTTGGTGTCCAGACGTTGAAATGATGAGGGAAGGGAAGGATAAAATTGATCCTTCCTCCCTCCCCAGACCCCATTTGTGGGATTACACTGGCTATATGGTTATTTTTCCTGCTTGATAAGTGTAGATCATGAGCATGATATCACATCATTTCATACATTGAAAAGCGTAATAACTAAGAGATTGTGATGGCATAAAAAGTTGAGGTGACAAATGGTCATTACAAAGCAAACGTAGTGATTACAAGCTGAAGTGAAATCCTGAAGACTAGTCCAGCACTGAGGAAAATGACTCTGTTTGCTCTGTTCCATTTGAGTCGTTATGCACGAGAGAAATTGCAAAATAATCTACTGTAAACTGAAGAGGCACTCTCGTGTATCGAGAAAATTCTCAAAAAATGAATATATTTTCTGAGCCTGATTTCAATCTCCAATCTGAAAGAAGATGGACAAGAAGAGTCGATTTTTCGTCCTTTGAGGATCGAATGTTTGTAGCTCAGTGTATAATACTCAGTCAAGGGAATAAATCTTGAATGTCTAGGACACCAGCTGCTGTGGTATCATTTCCTGCTCCAGCACCTTGGGTGTCATCATAACAACTTTCGAACAATGAAAACAATATTTTCAAAAGCAATTTCCCACTTTAAGTATCTACATACCAGTAGAAAAGCAATATACTCCGACATCATTGAGATGCAAAGCGGGGCACAACCAATATAAGCATCGTGGTGAGGAAGAAAGAAGAAAAAATATTTAATACATTTGTAACTTTCTCACCCGTAAACTTCTTCTCATCAGGTGAATCAGGAATAGAAAACTTGGTTTGAAATGGGTGTTGGGTTGAATTCTTCTACTCTGTTGATGCCTTTTGTGTCTTGGGTGTCATCAGAATTGAAGGCATGAAGCTTGAAATGGGTTTCAGAGAGTTTTGAAACTGTCGATTTCTCTGTTTCACTGATTGATGACTGATGAGGGTGCCAATGAAGGAAATCCATTTCACTGATTTATGAGAGTGCAAACTAATACTACAAAATAAGAATCTTAGTAACTGAAACACCAGTAAATCATTATTTTGTTATCTAACCTTGACTTCATCCAGAGCAGGATAAACTTTCTTGACTTCCCGTTAGCTCTGAAGTCTGAGGTGTCACTTGAGGTTGAGTAATGGACGTAATTTGAAGGAAACTTCATAATCTTCAAAGTTCTCTGACTATCAAAACCAAAAACTGATGCAATATTCTAGATACTTGACTATCAAAACAAACAAAAAAAAACTGATGTAATTATGCAGTGGAATCAAACTTGAAATCAATGTGGTACAACATGGCGTAAAATAATGGAAGCAGCTATTCAAAGTCGTTTTCAATTTCTTTAAATTTGAAGCTTGATACAACTTTTATCAATGTGTTGGCTATCTGATTGAGAAAGTGAGGTTGCATTTCTTGGACCCTTTATCTCCAAAGGTGATAACATATATTAAGCAATCAACTTTCTTGAGCACATTATCTCAATCAAAATATACTAAGGAAATAGAATATGCAGCGAATATTAGTTACATTTAGGGAAATAGAATAACTTACATCTATGGAGTAGCACTCATTTTAATCATAACAGATATTCCCAATCAACATTTATGATTTGAGCAATAGACGTTCCACACTGCTCAACAAGATTTCAAAAAAGTAAAAGAATTGATAAAAAAGAGCAAAGGGAAGTATGTTATTCGTCTTGTATTCCAAAGATACTTAGAACAAAACTTTGAAGAACTTGGTAAGACCCAATAAAGTTTAAGAACATTTTCATAACTAGAAAATTAAAACTAATAGAGAAACTAGAATCAGAAACAAAATAGAAAGAATATACGAAATATTTTTTCTTAAAGAAGAATTGTTGTCAATCTGTGTTTAAAGAATTTTACTAATTCCAACAAACTTTGCAGAAACACGAAGTTACCAAAGTTTAATGAACCAGTGAAGAACAGAAGAACATAAATTAATTCACAAATTTAAAATCAGAACACATACCGGAATGCGGAAAAACAGAAGAAGATCAAGCCCTTTGAATGCACAAGTGTCCCCTTAAGGAAATTATTCCCCTCTAGTATCCGAGGTTTGATTTGGAATATGTCCTCCCAGGATAGAATGATCTCAATCACCAGTGTATTGATACCCAAAACACTGGTGTCAGCGAGCCACTCAACGGCAGTAAAGTACACTTAGAATACTAGATTTAGTAGTAGAAGAAGTCCAGAAAAAATTCTGTTTTTAAAATGAGAGGAAATTCCTCAATTTATAGAAAACAAAGGGTAGTGTGAAAAGGTTCTTATTGTGCCTTACCGGAAAGGTCACAAACCTTTGAAAAAGTCACAATCTTTCGAAAAGGTCACCACCTTTCATAAAAGTCACAACTTTTTCATAAAAGTCGCAACTTTTCATAAAAGTCACAACTCTTCATAAAAGTCGCAACTTTTCATCAAAGTCACAACTCTTCATAAAAGTCGCAACTCTTCATTTTCCATTCACACCTTTTAAAACCCAACAATCCCCCGCATGAATGGGGAATGACTCCAAGACAAAGAAACGGACAAATATGTGTACTTTACAAGCAAGAATTAATTGCATCCGGATAAGTAGGTTTCCCCTTGGACTTTCCGTAGTGAACATATGTCGGATATACTCGATCAATCGGTAGATGCGATATCTTTGAACCGTCGAGCTTTGGTGTATACCTAGACAACCATATGTCACACAATTAATCCTTTACCGTTTATGGTTCTTACGGTTGTGTTCGTTTCAGCCATGAACACCTCCCGGGTTTCATGAGTGTATAGAGAATAGGCTTTTGACAATAATTCTCTTTGAAGCGGCTTACACTTCACACCCACATAGGTGATTTCTAACCGTGTTATCGCGTAGATACACTATTTGATCAAATCTGTCAAACTTAGCAAATCATTAAAAGCATTAAGCTTTATTAACTCATTAACAAGCCTTAATGTTGTATCCTTGTTCTGAGCATTGTCTTCATCATGAGAATGGATTGAGTTTGTTGACAATGCCGAACCGTCGATCACAACTTTGTTTTTCTCCTTGAATCTAGCTCTTGGGATCTCCAGTCTGCTAGATAGAGTTACCGTCATGATGACTTGTCCTAAGCCGTAAACCCATTTCCCTTAGATGATCTTTAAACTTTCTCTCTAGTTAGGCCTTTTTGTAAGTGGATCCGACACATCATCCTTTGACTTTACATAGTCAGTTCTAATAATTCCACTAGAGAGTAGTTTTCTAACGGTATCTTGTCTATGTCCTATATGACTAGACTTTCCGTTCTACATCATTCTCCATGCCCTACCTATTGCATCTTAACTATCAAAGTGTATGCATACTGATGCCAAAGGTTTGGGCCAAAAAAGAATATCTATCAAGAAATTCCGGAGTCTTTCAACTTATTCACCGACCTTATCTAGAGCACCTAGCTCAGAGATCATTGTAGAGATAGCGATACATGTCTCTCTCTTTTTTTTTCTTTTTTTTTTTAAAAATATTTCCAAGAGACTTGCTCCTCTACCAAGAGTAAATACATATCCACTCGTGGATTTCACTTCATTTGTCCGGTGATCCAATTCGCATTACTATATCCTTTCAATATTGTTGGATATTGTTATAATGCAAGACATAGTTTTAAGTATTTCTTAAATACTCCAAAACTCTTTTCATTGTCATATAATGAGTTCGATTGGGATCACTCGTGAACCGACTCAGTTCGTTAATAGCAAATGTTATATCTGATCGCGCACACTTTGTGATATACATCATACTTCCCAATACTCTAGCACAATTCAATTGTGAGTCACTTTTGCTTCACTCTTTTGAAATGCAAAGCTCACATTTATTGGAGACTTGACAATATTGAAATCCAAATATTTGAACTAGTCAAGTACCGTTTCAATGCAATGAGACCGCAAATATGCTAAACATTATGGAGTTCTAAGGATTCTTATACCTAAGATCGCATCAGCAACTCCAAGATTTTTCATTCAAAACTTGCTTTCTAGCATACGTTTAGTAGCATTTATGTCATTAGTGTCTCTATTGATGATCAACATATCACCAATTATACAAACAAACAATGACCTAGTGATTTTAATGTAAACACATTTTTCACTTCCATCATTCTTAAATCCATTTACCAACATAGTTTGGTCAAATATCTTATGTCATTGTTTGGGCACTTGTTTTAGTCCATAAAGTGACTTAACAAATTCACACACTTTCTTTTCTTTACCAGAAACCACAAAACCCCCGGGTTGTTCCATGTAAATTTCTTCCTCTCCAATTCTCCATTTAAGAGAGTTGTTTTCACATTCATTTGATGAATTTGGAGGTCATATACCACAGCTAATACAACTAACATCCAAATGAATGTAATTCTAGTTACTGGGCAGTATGTGTCGAAAAGATCAAGACCTTGTTTTTGTCTTGCTTTATATCTATCAACAGTTCTATCGACTTTCATTTTCCTTTTGAGGATTCACTTTGAACCCAAAAGTTTATTTCCCGAGGGAAGATCAACCAACTTCCAATAGGATTGCTCAAGATTGAACCAATCTCACTATTAACATCATTTGTCCAAAAGGATGAGTCTACAGAAGACACAAGAAATATTACAAAATCATATTCGAAGAAAGTAGATATCCTTTGACATTTACTACACCTCGGAATATCTTTATTAAGTACATTCTCCTTTTGTTCTTTCCAAGGTCGTTTAGACCTTTCACTAGACTACTCAAGTCTAATATTACAGTCCACTAAGACACTTAGGTCCTATTTTAATCCTTTTAGGAATAGGAACTTGGACTTTGGCTAGACACCCCCACACTTTGAAATATTTCAAGTTGGATTTCCTTCATTTCCATTTTTCATATGGAATAGATTGTGTCTGAAAAAAAACAAAATTTTCCATTGCTTTCTTTATGAAAAGGCAAAACTTTTTGTTGTTCCCTTTTGCAGTAAGGATAGTTCCTCCACACAAGTTTTGTGGTAAACCAAAACTTATAAGTAATGCATTGATCATTTCCTTCAAAGTTCAGTTTTTTTTTTTCCCATTAGATTGAGGTGAATAGGGCAGCAGTTTGATGGATAATTCCACTTTTCAAACATATTTCTGCAAAATGAGATTTATACTCTCCATCCCTATTACTTCTTATCTTTTTCCTAACTGATTTTCAACTTCAATATTATATTGTCTAGACGTTTGTATTGCTCCATCCTTACCATTCAACAAATAGACATAGTTATTTCTAATGCAATTGTCAATGAAAGTTACGAGATGATGTTGACTTCATATCACAAAAGTCAGTGTAAATCAATTCTAAGGGATTAGAATTCCTTTCAACAGATTTATAAGAATGCTCAGCATACTTAGATTTTACACAAACTTGACATTTTTTTTTTATTTATTGCACTCAAAGTTAGATAAAACTTCTAAGTTGATCAATTTTCCTTACAAGGTTTTGTAATTGACATGTCCCAAGTGTTCATGTCACAAACAGTTTGACTCAAGCAAGTAAGAACAAATAAAAATATTGAGTTTGAAAATCTCTCCACGAGGTAGCTTTTTCTCACAAATATTTGTTCCTATTTCTTACAATTTTGTATGACACAAACATTGTTTAGAGTCATCACCTTGTCAAATGTCCTTTTCAGCAGGACCTTTCCATAACTTTCAATTTGATTGTTATAGAACTACCCATGAACAAAGTTTCATCAGGTCCAATAAAGGCAATAT
The DNA here is from genome assembly GCA_029007595.1 of Solanum commersonii. Taxonomy (NCBI): domain Eukaryota; kingdom Viridiplantae; phylum Streptophyta; class Magnoliopsida; order Solanales; family Solanaceae; genus Solanum; species Solanum commersonii. Next base: position 1,275,529 of record JAJTWQ010000124.1, read on the forward strand.
AATCCAAATGTTTCTTTTACAAAACATAACGAATACTATTCACCAATATTCATGTCTATGCAAATACTTCTATTATAATAGACATATATTTTCATGAAAAATCACAATATTTTAAGTGACACTTTTTCATAAAAGAACACAATTATTTTGAACAAGTATATATATAATTTGGTAGTTTCATACTAGTCACATTATATACTAGTAATAGAGAAACTCAACAACCACAATACCGCATATACTCCAAAATTTTGTGGGTCTAACATAATACAAAAGTATCATTGAGTTTCATATCTTTTGCTCCAAAATTAACTTAGACACCAAGTCTAATTTTATCTTTATCATCAGCAAAGAACCCTCACATTTTAAATATGATCTCAAAAATATTTTTCAAGTATTTGAAAATAGTTTTTTCACATATTTTCCCAGACTATCAAAATGTCATTGGCACTATGAAACCTCTTTTGGAAATATTATTCTACAAAAGAATTATATTGCTTAAATTCTCTTTGACAATATTTACATAGTGTCAAAGTTCATTCATGGAGGCACAAAATCACAAACTCTAAGTCATTGGTAATTTTTCATCTATCACAAATAGACATGCCACTTAGTATTTAGAATACTAACAATAAAGACAAATTTTTTTTGTACAATTTGTTTCTATATAACATTAAGTTTATAGAAAGTCAAAAGTACAACATTGACTTATTATGTGAAGTTTTCATAATTTTTCAAACCAATTGCATAGTCTGATTTATCCAGAGTAATAAACTACAAAAGTTTTTACCCTACAAAAATCAGACACAATCAAATTTCACATGAAGTACAAAACTACAATTTTTTTTTTTTATTTAAGTCTCCAAACAGAATTAAACATATTCTTTATCACATAGAAATGTTTTTCTTTTCAAATAGTCTTCCAACTATAACATTTTGACATACTATTTTATCAAACAAAAATGTGTATCTCTCATTTTGCAAACTAAAGAATTTTAAAGGCAATACTATTTGCCAAGAAAAATTCATTCCACAACAAATGGTTTGCAGATCTTTTTCCAAAGATACACATGATAAAAAATCAAAATTGTTAACTCTTAGAAACTATTTTCCTCCTTAGATAAATAATAAGAAGGTTACCTGGTGTAATCTTTAACCAGAATAGCACCAATTGTTTCTCTACATTCTCACTTCGACCTTGCTAAACAAAGCACCAAATTATGGAGAAGTAATGCCTTAAACTTCTACTTCCATGATTTGTTTCTCTCAATCAGTAGAATACAAGAAATACCAACAGTATAATAATTTCCTTAAGATTGTTATTCGTCTTGTATTCCAAAGATACTTAGAACAAAACTTTGAAGAACTTGGTAAGACCCAATAAAGTTTAAGAACATTTTCATAACTAGAAAATTAAAACTAATAGAGAAACTAGAATCAGAAACAAAATAGAAAGAATATACGAAATATTTTTTTCTTAAAGAAGAATTGTTGTCAATCTGTGTTTAAAGAATTTTACTAATTCCAACAAACTTTGCGAAACACGAAGTTACCAAAGTTTAATGAACAAATGAAGAACGAGAAGAACATAAATTAATTCACAAATTTAAAATCAGTAACACATACGAGAAACGGAAAAACAGAGAAAGAAGATCAAGCCATTTGAATGCACAAAGTGTCCCCTTAAGGAAATTATTCCCCTCTAGTATCCGAGGTTTGATTTGGAATATGTCCTCCCGGGATAGAATGATCTCAATCACCGGTGTATTGATACCCAAAACACCGGTGTCGGCGAGCCACTCAACGGCGGTAAAGTACACTTAGAATACTAGATTTAGTAGTAGAAGAAGTCCGAGGAAAAATTCTGTTTTTAAAATGAGAGGAAATTCCTCAATTTATAGAAAACAAAGGGTAGTGTGAAAAGGTTCTTATTGTGCCTTCTAGGAAGGTCACAAACCTTTGAAAAAGTCACAATCTTTCGAAAAGGTCACCACCTTTCATAAAAGTCACAACTTTTTCATAAAAGTCGCAACTTTTCATAAAAGTCACAACTCTTCATAAAAGTCGCAACTTTTCATCAAAGTCACAACTCTTCATAAAAGTCGCAACTCTTCATTTTCCATTCACACCTTTTAAAACCCAACAAAGTAAACAAAAATAGAAAGCTTCTGATGGAAAAAAATAACTTACATCAGTTAGAGAGCCATTCGTTTTAATCATCACATGTATTCCCAATCCGATCTCTATGATGGGGAAGAATCATTAATAAAAACCTGAATAGTGCTGATGCTTTTAGGTGTTAGATTTATTGGGAGGCAAGCATTTGTATTTTTGATACATAGGAAACAAACCTTGTGTATCGTACACCGTAAAATTCTATTAGAGTTTTGAATTCGATAGTGGACATGTGCATCACTCTAAACTGACTGAAAAGGGAAATAACAAGTATACATGAATTGCTATCGAGATGAAAGTTCAAACGATAAAATTATTCGAGTAAGATATGTAACATTAATTGCTATTGAGATCTAAACTTAAAATCATTCTAATCTGAAGATGATTTCTCAGTTTCAGAGTGGCAATAGACACTCCATACTGCGCAACAAGAATGCAATAAAGAATAATAATTAACATAAAAGCAAAGGGAAGTTTAAAAATAAAATAGAAGGATTATGAGGAAAAAGTAAAACTTGCAGTTGTTTCAATTGTTAAAGGTATTCCTCATTGATCTGTATGGTGGGGATATGAGCAATTTATTGCCAGTATTCCCCCTAGTCAAATTCTAGTAGTGGTGTGAGCAATGGACAGTCGCGAATATCTAGTATAGAGAGGGCATCCCTTTTACTGGAAAGGATTGGAGCTTAGGGCAATTCTCGATGTTGAGCTGAGAGAGGGAGGAGGGCAGTGCTGATTCGGAAAGTGATTGGAGATTAGGGCAATTAATGATATATACACTTTGAAGCAAAGTGAGGTGCCAAAGACCTAGTGAATGGAGCTCATCATGGCCATATAAAAAAAGCTTAGACAGAGATGAGGGAAGGCCCCCTTGTTCCAGCATTGACTGAATTTGAGGTAAATTAGCAATACATAGATATTGAAGAGAGGTGAGGCTTTTGAGATGTTGGCTGCTTAATGTTTTCAGATTCCATACTCTTAAGTGTTTGAATAGAGGAAGGCAACTCCCAATTCTCACCCACTGCCATCATGAGAGATGTCTAACCAGTTGAGACAGGGAAGTGTCTGTAAACGTCACTCCTTTCGGCCATTCACCAGTTTTGTGCAATTTCAGATCTGAAGTAGTTGTAAATTGAAGGGCAATCCTCCTTCAGGAAAGGATTCTATTTCTGGACAATTAATCAGATACAGTGCCTCAAGAGATGGAAGGAGTTCCTGCATACGTTCTGGCAGCCACTCCAGCTTCTTACAGCCCTGAATACTCAGTGACGTCATCTGGGTCCCCCCAAATGCCACCGAAATATTGAGACTTTCAGTCGCACTAGGAATCAAAAACCTAGTGAGGTTGTCGCAACTCCAAATACTCAATTTGCGTGCTCTTGGGAGCAACTCAGGTGATATATCATCTATACAATTACATCCCAGCAGTGTCAAATCCTCGAGAAACATACTCATCTCACCAACTGGCTCCTCCAATTTCAATTTCTGGCAACCAGATAAGGTTATTCTCTTCAAGGTAGTGGGCAGAATGCAAAAAGGAAAGGAGGTAAGAGAGTTACAATCACTAATATGTAATTCAACAATCTGCTACATTCCCTCAAGTTGGGATGTAAACAGTTGAGCATCATCAAAAACAACTCCAACCTTAGGACAGCCAATTACTTCAAACCTTTTTAAACTTGAAAGTTGGATGGGTGTCTCCAAACTGAGTTCAGGACAATTTTTAATTTTAAGCTTCTCAAGTGTAGGGAACTCTCCACTTCCTAGTAGGTGCCATTGCTTCCACTCCGACATATCTACAAAATCAAGCTTCTCAAGACAGTTAAAAGGCTTTTTGGAGGACAAACTGCCATAGAATTCTTCTGTCACCTCTGTTATTCCATGCATCCCTCCAATGTAAAGATATTTCAAAGAAGGAAGCTGTCCTAGTGCCGGCAAGGAATAACAGTCCTTGCAGCTGCTAAGAGACAATTTCACCAGCTTAAGAAACAAAGGATCAGCTAGCCAATTTGGAAATGTTATCCCTCTATATCTAGTGATTTCGACTTCTTTTATGTTTTTATGTGGGCGTAGCTCATCAAGTATGTCTCTTTCTGTTTGTGAATTGTCAGCACTACTACTTTCACTCCACTCCAAAGATAACTTGTCAACATGATTCTTCTCCCTCATCTTTGCCTTCATAGCATCCCTTCTATCAACCATATTTTGCAACTCTAGAATTGATAGAGATCCATACAAGTTATGTACTTCACCCAAATCTTCCATTCTCAAACCACCTAGAAGAAATTTGGCTCCCACCAGCACTTGGAGGCTTTTCAACTTGCTCAAATGTAGCGGCATCTTCAAGCGACAAGTGTTTCTTATGTCAAGATGACACAAGTTAATCAACTTCTCCATCTGCAGCGGTAGCTCCTCAAGAAAATCACAAGATTACAGGAGAAGTGTCTCTAAGTTATACAATACACAAATGGAATCAGGCAACCTGTTAATCTTTGTCTGAGAAATATCCAAAAATCTGAGGAGTTTTAATTTGATAAACAAGTCATCTGGCAACTCCTCAATCTCGTAATCAGACAATGATAATGCCCTTAAGGATGTTAGTCTCGGCAATACGTTATGCGGCACCCTCTTGCTTAGCTTAATTTGGTACCAATAGGGCTGGATATTGATTGCAAGTAATGTCCTCAACTGCTCTGATTTAAAGAGTGGTCTCAATTTCTCAAAGTCACCATCTAGTCCTATTGAATATGATATGTGCCGACATTGTTCCAACGTATGCGATCCTTTGTTCTCTTCCAACCTTATACAAAGATTTGAAGATGCAATTTGGGCCAAATCATTGACAAGGTCATGCATTAAGAACTTCTCTATGTCTCGTTCAGAAGACCTCGAGACCATTTCGAACAGCGATCTTGATCTCAACTAGAGAAAATATTGGTTACCTGAATGAAACTGCTGTACCAGATCATTTGCCATCCACAAGTGAATAACTTGGTCTTTGCAAAATTCATAATCTTTGGGATATATTGCACAATAAGCAAAACATTGCTTCAAATGTGAAGGAAGATCATTGTAGCTCAACATTAATGCTGGTAATATACCCTTGAAACAACTTGGCAGCTCCCATATTTCACTTCTTAAAATGTCTCTCCACTCATCCACCTCTGATTTGCAGCGTAAAACACCAGCAAGTGCCTTTAGGGCTAAAGGCAACCCTTTGCACTTGTCTGCAATTTGTTTTCCAATCTCTTTGAGTTCTGGATGTTCTTTAGGATCCCTGTTTTCTAGTGAATGTCGTTTGAATAAATCCCAAGAGACTTCATCAGACAGAGTCCCCACGTTGATTGACCCACTACCCATCATCAAGGCAACACTCTCTTAACGTGTCGTCACAATGATCTTACTTCCTATATCTCCTTGTACAAAAATATTTCTCAAGTCATCCCACTCGTTGTAGTTGTCATTCCACACATCATCCAGAACAATAAGAAACTTCATCCCCTTTAAGCTTTCCTTCAATTTGACTTGTACCTGATTAAGATTGTCATCAACCTTTAAGCCAATTTCTTGAAGTAAACCTTTTGTTATTCTGAAAGCATCATATGCCTCAGAAACACAAAACCAAGATTTCAAACCAAAATGGTCTTTTACCTTCTCATCATTGTAAACGGCTTTAGCAAGTGTTGTCTTACCCACGCCGCCCATTCCAACAATAGGAACTACAGTCAGCTTTTTTCCACTTGCATCTTCAAACAATAGACAGTCAATCAGTTCCTCTATATCATTCTGCCTTCCAAAGATATCAGAATCATCAACCAAAGAAGTTGAAGGTGTTCTAGTTTCTTGTTTAGTTGAACCAAAATGATCCTTTAAGCCAAGGCAACCAATTTGCTTTTCCAACACCTCCAATGTTTCAATGGTTTCTTCCAACTTATCCTTTATGTTAAGAAAGAAATCATCACTCAAGCACAGATTGAGGTCACTTACTTGCTGGTCGCTTGTTTCTGCAAGATTTTGATGTTGACCTTCCACCTTAAGCCTCAAAGCTTCATAATTGACTTGTTCTATAAAGTTTTCAGCAGAGTCGACAGCATCTCGAAGCTCATTAAGCCAGTCGCTCACAGATGGATTTGATGCTTGCTTATTCTCTGCATCAATTTCTGAAATCTGCAAGCAAAACAAGGAAACACAAAATGATTTTAAGAAGATAAATGTTTCAAACTTCAATTACTAACAACTTTATATTACCTGTTGAATGCTAAGAGCTAAGAGTGATATGTAATCAAGAATGATTTCTTTCTCTCTCTCTCTCTCTCTTTCTACAGTCTGCAGCTCACAGCCATAGAAAAAAAATTATAGAGTCTGCAATTCAAAAGCAAGAGAGGAAGGGTAGTGTAAGAAGGGGAGTGGGGACCCAGGTGAGGGACTCCAAAATAAAAGAGCTTAAAATGATAAATTTGTGTACAGTTCATTAGAGTACTAAATGGGATCTACCATATCATGAATATGTTTACTCTACATTCTTGAAAAGTTCTTTTTGTTCTTTATAAAATAAGAAATCATTCTTGAATTTTGAATTTAATAGAACTGAATTCCTTGTTTGAAGGATAATTTACATTTTGGTAAATCTAATTCACACTTTCTTCCTTATTATTTTCTTTGTTTTACATTTTCTACTTTCTAGATTTAGTCAGGATAAAGATAAATGAAGATAGTGCTGGACGGAACAAGTTCTCCATTACAACATTTGTCTTGTTTTGTATAGCTGACAGTCGAATAAAAGAAAAGACCAACATCATTTTTAAAATTCTTTTCTCTTCTCAAAAAATAAAATTAGTAGTCCATGCTAATTTGCTCATTTCGCCTCATTGTGTCGTTACAATGATCTTACTTCCTATATCTCCTTGTACAAAAAGTTTTCTCAAGTCATCCTACCCGTTGTATTAACCCTTTTGTTATTCTGAAAGCAGAATAACTAAGCCTCTAAAATTGTAGTAACATAAAAAGTTTAGGTACCAAAATGGTCATTACAACATAAACCGATTATAAGCTGAAGTGAAATCTTAAAAACTAGTCAAGCAATGAGGCAAATATATGATCAATTTCACTAGTGACAAGATAGACGAGAGAAAACGTGCAATAATTTTCCATAAACTGACAACGCACTCTCATGTGTCGAAATTTTTTTCAAAAAATGGATGTGCTATATGAGCCTGATTTCAATCTTCAATCTGGAAGCAGAGGGACAAGAAGAGTTAATTTTTCATCCTTTGAGGATCGAATGTTTGTATCTCAGTGTATAATACTCTGTCAAGGGAATAAATCTTGAATGTCAAGGATATCAGCTAGGACACTAGCTGCTGTGGTATCATTTCCTGGTCCAGAACCTTGGATAACCAAAGATTGTTTCTCGTAACAACGGCTGTATAACTCCACCTGTAGACAAACAAAACAAATTACAGACATTCAATCATCATAGTCATTCTTCGACAAAACCAAGTCATTATTCTTACTGTTTGTATTACCTCCTAATTAGTACAAGGGATACATTCTACGATTAAGGTAGAATAGAATCAAAGACCTTAACTGCACAAAGTATTTCAGGCCGACACCAGATGATGCGTAAAGAGTAAAGACAAAGTAAGGCGTTCGCCTTAGGCATGGGTAAAAGATGAGCAATTCTTTAAAATCACAGCATGATGTTATACATCACTACACTAAATGACATCACAAAAGGGCTTTAAACATTGACGACGCGTATGATATGGTTGAACCTCCATAGCAGTTAGAAGAAAACTCCCAACAGAAAACAAAGTAATGGAACAAGAAGAAGAGGGACAAAAGAAACAGAAAAATGGGAGGTGAAAGTGAACAATGCATACCACATTATGACTTCCTCTTTTGGAACTTCTTGGATGCCAACTTCACATCTGAAAATGTGAGATGTTACTATCATATACACTAAAGTGTTTTCAATAATCAATTTTTCCCCAAGCAGCAGCCAGACACTTTCTTCTGTGCTATTTGTTTTCAGTGAAGCTGTTTGTAGCAGTTGATTTTGCTAGGACAAATCATAATAGTTCTAAAGTAGACACTAATCAAGAAGACAAAAACCAATAAACAGAAATATCTATTTTTTTTCTTCAACCAACAAATTAATATGTACTCCTTGATATAGGCTTGTTCTAGACAATACGAGAAATGAAACCTCAAACGTTACAAGGTGAGACCAAACCCCTTAAAGAAACCAAAGATAGATTTCAAATTTCTACTAGTACGGACAACATAGCCATTTTTTATCCAAACGAACCCATCATAACCATATGAACATGTTACTGAATTATACTCAAACAAATCCAGACAAGGTCTGTATACATCCTACCCTCCCCAAACCCCACTTGCAGGGTTACATTGGGTACATTGTTGTTGTAAATCCAAACATAGGCCTTATGTAGAATGAGCTGACAAGCTTTTGCTTCCCAATTTTCAATTGATGTTATACTAAATACAAGAGCTTATAGCAATTTTCTCAACACAAGTCTCGAGAAAAAAATATATGATAATTTTGCATACCCATCTGCCATCTTCCCCACCCCAAATACATGAAAAAATAACTAATTAATGAAAATATTTTGGAACTATCATCTAAAGATATTTCAATGTTCCCCCATCTATGCCATTACAGATTTATACTTCTAACTCGTTTCTTTAATTAGTCATGGATACAAGAGGTGAACAGCTGACTAGATGACAAGGGCATAGTGAAATTGTTAGTTCACTAACATAAAACAGCTTTAACTAATACAACTGGTTTGCAGATATCTCTCAAACTTATATGTCCAAGTGGGTGAATGTTATCGTAATTTTCTAAAGCAGTTGTTAAGAGGAATTGAGAATATCTTCTAAGATAAACTTGTCTTTAGTAGTAATCTCCATGCTCATCAGTACCTTAACTTGCCATAACACTCCCATCAGTGAGCAAGCCTTGGTTTAAGCTGCTAGAGGCATGGAGACTTGCAGAATGTGATTAGGATAAAAGATCAAGTTGTGATCTGTTGAGCAAACTAGAAATGAAATGAAAGAATTACCTCGCATCATCAATCAAGCAAACATAAACATAAGGTCCCATTTCTTCAGGATACAAGCTTTCAATCTGAAAAGGGATTTGCAAATGCATCAAGGTTTCTGAAGCTAATTGAATTAGTAACAAAACAAAGAGACATGATGACACGTATCCTGACCTTCATATTATCTAGGTTTAAACGCCGTCTAGGGAGCCGAGCAAGAATGAGAGCCTGTTATGGAGACATCAAAAACAAAATGTTGTCATGAGGGATGTTCAACTTCTCAAAATTTACAGAACCAATTAGAACTATGAACACTTCATGAAAGGTACCGAGAAACCAAGTATTTACAATATCAAGTTGGATAAGATATGCTTCCCATCACAATATGCGGAAATGATTCTTCCTAAATCACAGCTTTTCTACTCCCCAAAGACATCGTCATCCCAAGTACCAAATAAGGAAAGATTATAACAAAGTACTTGAAGTATGAAGCAGAGATGCTCCTTCTACACTATCATGCACATATGACTATAGCTAACGAGACACTTTTCATGATACAAAAGAGAACAGCAGAATCACAGACTAGAAGAGACCTTGAATTTTATATCCAGATGGGACTGGCTTGAATGTTTTCCTTACGAGATTATACTTACAAGTAACCATGATAAGGGAAATAACAGGATAAGCAAATGATTATCACCAATCACTCAACTAGTTTTTCGTTCTTCTTTTTTCAAAATTTACTTTAATTACGTTCTTTTAGATGGTTAATTCAATGGTTCAGACTCGTTGCAGTTGACATTGCAAAACAGAATAATTGTATGATATTGTTTATGTTGGCTTATAAACAAAGAATTGAGTGGTCTTAGAGTATCGTATATTTGATTCTTAGCCATTTCCAGTTGAGTTATATAGTTGTTGCATATGGATTGAATAGAGGATTTTAATGTTTTATGTTCTCCATTATTGGAAGCTCAGATCTTTTCACATAATATCATAGCCAGTCTTTGGTAAGCTTATTCTCACACTCTTCAGTCCATATTAAAGTTCAAGTTAATCTCAAAATCTGGTTACACAAGCGAGAGGGTGTTGAGTTACGTTATGCAGCTCTAGTATTTGATTTGGATTCTCTATGGAGCTTAAATATAAAGCTATGTATTTGATGATGAGCACGACATAATTAAAAATGAAAGAATTAACAAAAAAGCAAAGTGAAGTAAGCAGAAATAAAAAGCTTCTGAGGGAAAAGAATAACTTACATCCGTTCATTTTAATCATCACAGGCATTCCTCATCGATACGTATGATGGGAATTAGAGCAATATTTGGCCAATATACCCCCTTGTCAAATTCTAGTAGTGGTTTGAGCAATGGACAGTTGGAAATAGATAGATAAGAGAGGGAAGAGGGCATCCCTTTAACTGGAAGGGATTGGAGATTAGGGCAATGGGATATCTCCAACTGAGAGAGGGAGGAGGGTAGTGCTGACTCGGAAAGTGATTGGAGATCATAGAAATTGCTGATGTCTAGACTTTGAAGCGAAGAGGAGGAGGAAATCCGGCCTTGTTCCAGCATTGACTGAATTTGAGGTAAATTACCCTCAATACGTAGATATTGAAGAGAGGTGAGGCTTTTGAGATGTTGGCCGCTTAATGTTTTCAGATTGGATACATCAAGACTTTGAATAGAGCAAGGCAACTCCCAATGTTCGATCTCTTTGTCACTGCCATCATGTTTGATCTCTAACTCTGTGAGACAGGGGAGTCTCTGTAAACACCACTCCTTTCGGCTGTTCACCAGTTTCATGCAATTCCAGATTGAAAGGCCTTGTAAATTGAAGGGCAATCCTCCTTCAGGAAAGGACTCTATTTCTGGACAATTAGACAGATGCAGTTTCTTAAGAGATGGAAGGAGTTGCTGCATACGTTCTGGAAGCCACTTCAGCTTCTTACAGTCCCAAATATCCAAATACGTCATCTGGGTCCCCCCACATGCCACTGAAAGTTTTTCAAGATTCTCACAATCCCAAATATCGAGACCTTCAGTCGCAGTAGGAATCAAAAACGTAGTAAGGTTGTGGCAACGCATTACACTCAATTTGCGTGCTGTTGGGAGCAACTAAGGTGATATATCATCTATACAATCACATTCTTCCACTCTCAATTCCTCCAGAAACATCTCACCAACTGGCTGCTCCAATTTCAATTTCTGGCAACCAGATATCCATATTTTCTTCAAGGTACTCGGAAATATGCTAAAAGGTTAGGAGGTAAGAGAGTTACAATTGCCGATATATAATTCCTCAATCTGCTTCATTCCCTCAAGTTGGGATGTAAACAGTTGAGCATCATCAAAAACAACTCCAACCTTAGGACAACCAATAACATGAAACCTTTTTAAACTTGAAAGTTGGATGGGTGTCTCCAAATTGAGTTCAGGGCAATTTTTAATGAAAAGATTCTCAAGTGTAGGGAACTCTCCATTTCCTAGTATGTGCCATTGCTTCCACTCCGGCATCTCTGCAAATTCAAGCTTCTCAAGAGAGTTAAAAGGCTTTTTGGAGGACAAACTACCATAAAATTCTTCCGTCACCTCTGTTATTCCATGCATCTCTCTGATGGAAAGGAATTTCAAACAAGGGAGTTGTCCTAGTGCTGGCAAGGAATCACAGACCTTGCAGTGGCTAAGAGACAATTTCACCAGTTTAAGAAACCAAGGATCAGCTAGCCAATTTGGAAATTTTGTCCCTCTATATCTGATGATTTTGACTTCTTTTATGTTTTTATGTGGGCGTAGCTCATCAAGTATGTCTCTTTCAGTTTGTGAATTGTCGGCACTACTTTCAATCCACACCAAAGATAACTTCTCAACATGATTCTTCTCCCTCATCTTTGCCTTCACAGCTTCCTTTCTATCCACCACATTTTGCAACTCTAGAATTGATACAGATCCATACAAGTTCTCTACTTCACCCAAATCTTCCATTCTTGAACTACCTACAAAAAACGTGGCTCCCACTAGAACTTGGAGGTTTTTCAACTTGCTCAGATGTAGCGGCATCTTCAAGCTATGAGTGTCGCTTATGTCAAGATGATGCAAGTTAATCAACTTCTCCATCTGCAGCGGTAGCTCCTCAAGAAAATGACAACATGACAGGAGAAGTGTCTCCAAGTTATACAATCCACAAATAGAATCTGGCAACTTTTTAATCCATGTCTTAGAAAGGTCCAAAAATCTGAGGAGCTTTAATTTGATAAACAAGTCATTTGGCAACTTTTCAATCATGTAATGAGACAATGATAGTACCCTCAAGGATCGTAGTTTAGGCAGTATGCTATGCTGCACCCGCTTGCTTAGCTGAAATTGGTAATTACGGAGCTGGATATTGATTGGAAGCAATGTCCTCAGCTGCTCTGATTTAAAGAGTGATTTCAATTTCTCAAACTCACCATATTCTCCTATTGAATAGGACATGTGCCGACATTGTTCCAACATATGTGATCGTTTGTTCTCTTCCAACCTTATACAAAGATTTGAAGATGCAATTTGGGCCAAATCATTGACAAGGTCATGCATTAAGAATCCTTCCAGTTTCCATTCAGACTCTGGGACCCTTTCGAACAATGATCTTGATCTCAACTCAAGAAAGTATTGGTTACCTGAACGAAACTGCTGTACAAGACCATTAGCAATCCACAAGTGAATAACTTGGTCTTTGCAAAATTCATAATCTTTGGGATATATTGCACAAAAAGCAAAACATTGCTTCAAATGTGCAGGAAGATCATTGTAGCTCAACATCAGCGCTGGTAATATACCATTCAAACAACTTGGAAGCTCCCATATTTCACTTCTCAAAATGTCTCTCCACTCATCCACCTCTGATTTGCAGCGTAAAATACCGGCAAGTACTTTTAGAGCTAAAGGCAATCCTTTGCACTTGTCTGCAATTTGTTTTCCAACCTCTTCAAGTTCTGGATGTTCCTCACGATCCCTGTTTTCTAATGAATGCCGTTTGAATAGATCCCAAGAGACTTCATCAGACAGAGTCCCCACATTGATTGCCCCACTACCCATCATCAAGGCAACACGCTCTTTACGTGTCGTTACAATTATCTTACTTCCTATATCTCCGTGTGCAAAAAGATTTCTCAAATCATCCCACTCATTGTAGTTGTCATTCCACACATCATCCAGAACAATAAGAAATTTCTTTCCCTTTAAGCTTTCCTTCAATTTTACTTGAAGCTGATTAAGATTGTTGTGGACATCCTTTGAGTCAAATTTGACAATTTCTTGAAGTAACCCTTTCGTTATTCTCAAAGCATCAATGGCTCAGAAACACAATACCAAGCTTTCAAACCAAAATGGTTCTTCACCCTCTCATCATTGTAAATCGCTTTAGCAAGTGTTGTCTTACCCACGCCGCCCATTCCAACAATAGGAACTACAGTCAGATTTTTTCCACTTGCATCTTCAGACAATAAATGGTCAACCAAATAATCTGTTTCGCTCTGCCTACCAAAGACATCAGAATCATCAACCAAAGAAGTTGAAGGTGTTCTAGTTTCTTGTTTAGTCGAACCAAAATGCTCCTTTAAGCCAAGGCGGCCAGTTTTCTTTTCCAAATCCTCCAATGTTTCCACAGTATCTTCCAACTTCTCCTTTATGTTAAGAAAGAAATCATCAATCAAGCACAGGTTAAGGTCACCTACTTGCCGGTTGCTTGTTTCTGCAAGATTCTGATGCTGACCTTCCACCTTAAGCCTCAAAGCTTCATAATTGACTTCTTCTATTAAGTTTTCAGCAGAGTTCACAGCATCTCGAAGCTCATCAAGCCACTGGCTCATAAATTGATTTAATGTCTGCTTATTCTCTGCATCACTTAGCACAGCTTGAAGACCAAGTAAAGTCATTTTCAGCTTCTTTAAGAGCCGAACATGATGCTTATGCTTCTGAAACATGTTGAGAAGATCACCCTGAGGAGCAAGCCTATCAAAGAGAACATTCAAAGCTGAAGAGAGAAATGCACCACCAACTGCTAAGCCAATCTCCATTTCTGAAATCTGCAAAGCAAAACAAGGAAACACAATATGATTCCTTAAGAAGATATATCTTCAAATAGTGTCAGTTAAGAGCTTTATTTTACCTGTTGAATGCTAAGAGTAATTTGCAAACAAGAAGGATCAGTGATTGCTCTCTCTCTTTTGCTTGTAATTAGTAAAACTGTCCTTTTTACTCTTTTCAAAAAGTATGACTCAACCAATTGAATAATTGAGGCAATAGAGGAAGGTATCTTTTGCTTTATGTCTATTCATTACTTTTGTTTTATGCACTTGTCCATTTTTCAACAGCTCATTGTATATCATGAATACGTTTTAGAATTGTGAAGAATGGGATTCTGTTCCATTTTTCCTTTTCTTTAGGTATTATTTTTTCTATGTTTACTTGAGCCTATGGTTTATCGGAAACAATCTTTCTACCCTACAAGTTAGTGGTAAGATCCGCATACATACCCCACTTGTGGGGTATGTTGTTGCTCCTATTTTTCTATGTTGAAGGTCCCTATTTAGGTCCATGTACAACTCTGTCCCAATGGATAAACTGAAAACAAGGATTCACCATTTTATTGTTCTTTCAAATCAAAAAAAGAAAAATAAAGAGAGAAAAATTAAATAGATATCAAAATGCCTTTTCTCCATGTTAGCAAAACAAACTAACAAGAAATTGCAGAAAGTATAAACGAACACATAAGAAGCAGAGAAAACCAAAAAGTTTAATAAAGTACATTCAAACATAAATATCATTTCAAATATTTTTTGCAAAAATCATTTCGAATATATATAAGTTTAATAAAAATTTCAATTTAGAAGAAAACGTTCGAAGTTGAAGAAGAATGATGTCTGGATTTTTTATTTTTTTTGGATATGATGAGCTTAAAGAAAGTGGACTCCATAATTCACTTTATTTATATTATTTAGTATAATTTTATTGGATCATGTCAATTTTAAATTATATTTTCTCTTTCTTCCTAATGTTTGGAGCTTTAAAGTCAAAGAATGGGCTCACTATATTCAAGTGATGTTTGGAGCTTTAAAGTCAAAGAATGAGCCCATTATATTCAAGTGTCAAAGAATAAGTGAAGCTCCACACAACTTTTGTTGGTTGTGCTTCACCTATACTAAAATTTGTCGTTGCTAACTACGAAAATAATATATCCACCTATCTCTCTTTTTAGCTAGTGGTACAACTATGTTTTAGCCACACAAAAAAAAAAAGCAGCAAAAATGTCTTTTTTCCCAATTCAATAATTGAAGCAAGAGGAGAAGGCTATTTAGGGGAAAAGGGGCCCACCCAGGTGGGGGATTCAACAAATAAAAGAGCTTTAAATGATAAAAAAAAAAAGGGAATTGAAAACATAATATAAAAGGGCCCTATAACATTGCCTCTAAAGTCGACTAATCTATTTATTTTCCTTTTTTTTTTTAACATTCTTTTCTCCCCTTTTTTTTGTTATTTTTTATATTTCATGTAATGTATTTATTTATCCATCAAATTTAATTACACCAGTAGTAGACAGTAGTAGATAGTAGAACAGAAATTAGGCCTTCAATTGCCAAACCCATTTGCAGATTTGTTTTGCAGGTAACTCAATATTTCCAAATCTTGACAAAAATGAACTGATTCTGATTTTTGATCTTTGATTGTTTACTATATTGTTTTGATTCAGGTGACAGAATTATATATATATATATATATATATATGTTAGTGAGAAGTAGCACATCTCTGTTGGAATTAGTTGAGGTCTTGCTCCTGTAGTTTGTTGTCCTTCCGTTGTTCTTACTATCTGATGTTTCTTGTACCTCAATTATATATCGTATTGTTTTGTTCTAGTTTTTGTATTATTACTATCTGTTGTTTCTTGTATCTCAATTATATATCGTATCATTTTGTTCTAGTTTCTGTTTTGTTACTATCTGTTGTTTCTTGTATCTCAAGTATATATCCTATTGTTTTGTTCTAGTTTCTATTTTGTTTACTGTCTGTTGTTTTTGTTATTACTATGTACTTCCGTTACTTCTTTTTCAGAACTGCTTTGGACTATTTTTTCGGAAATAGCCTATCTTCCTCTGAGGTAGGGGTAATGTATGCATACCCTCCCCAAACTCCACTTTGTGGAACTACATTGGGTATGAGAGGTTTTGATTGTCTCAAGGGGATTAAACATTACTATGCTTACATATAAAAAATAATTTTGGCTTTGAATACATGTATGGTGCAATTTTTCGGGGAGGGGGTGGATCAGATGAACCCCTTTGCGTCCCATTAGTTCTACCCCTGACTCGTAGTATGGTAAGAGAGAGGTTTTTTGGGTTTAATAACAGTAGTGTCTAGGTTAGCAGCTGCGGAAATCTCAACTAATCAACTTTATACCGGTAATTGATCCTGTCAATTAAGGCTTAGGTAGATGAAATGGATTTGTCATTTCATCTGGTCCCTGAGGTTGTTATTTCAAACTCTTGGGACTATTAGTCTATACGTACCTTCGTTTGAAATAGTGTTCTTTTTTCTTCTCCCCGAAAGGATTCCAAAGGAGAAAAGGTTAGAAACATTGGACTTAAGTGATGGGAGATGCTTGTAAGTATGCAGTTGTTACAGGATCAAACAAGGGAATTGGCTTCGAGATTGTTAAGCAGCTCGCCAATTCAGGTGTTACAGTTGTCTTAACAGCCAGAGACGAAAAGAGAGGAACTGAAGCAACATCCTTGCTGAATGAACAAGGATTTTCAAATGTTGTCTTTCATCAGCTTGACGTTCAAGATGCTCAGAGCATTGAGTCCTTGGCAAAGTTCATACAAAAACATTATGGGAGGCTTGATATTCTGGTAAGAGCATGAATCTATGTATTGCTCCTCATTAGATCTCGAGGCAAATATTAATTGGACAGTTGCTTCATAAATTTCTGCAGGTAAATAATGCTGGAGCTTCTGGAGTTGTACCTAATGAAGATGTCCTAAGGGCCATGAACATAGATCTTGTAGACTGGGTAAGATAATTTGCTCAATGCTTAGGTCCTGTTTTGTTATGCGATTTGATCTCATATCTAAGCTTTGAGGTAGGCGATGGTCCATGTGTGTGGTCTGATCTTGCTCTGACAAACAACTCAAACTTGGCCTCAACTGGCAAGTAAACACTTCAACTTTGAGTATGCACATCTAGACACCTCCAAAATTTATGTGACACGTCAGCATAGTGTCCACAAGACATAGTGGGATGAGTTGAAGTGCTTACTTGTCAATTGATGCCAAGTTTTTGAGCATTTGTTTATATGGCCGATCCTAACTTGCTTGAGACTGAGACGTAATTGTTGTTATTGTAAACAGTTACCAGGGAAAACTTTCGATGACATTCGAGCTGTGATGAAAACAACGTACGAGCAAGCCAAATTATGCTTGGACACTAATTACTATGGTGCTAAGAATGTTACTGAAGCTCTTCTTCCACTGCTGCAAAATTCCCCTTCACCAAGGATTGTTAATGTCTCCTCCCGTAAAGGTGCTTTAAATGTGAGTTAGACAGTCATTCTCGTCGTTGCTCAAAATTTCATATTTCTTGTTGATTTTTTCTTCTCACACAGCGAATGCCAAACGAGGAGAGGAGAAAGGAGCTCGGAGATATTGTAAACCTGACAGAAGAAAAAATCGACGAGATTCTGCAGAAATTTTTGCATGATCTGAAACAAGATGCTCTCGAGGTGAACGGTTGGCAGATGAGTGGACCAGTCTATAGCATATCAAAACTATCACTTAATGCTTACACCAGAGTTCTTGCAAGAAAGTACCTGAAAATGTGCATTAATTGTGTCCATCCTGGTTTCGTCAACACGGATATAACCTGGCATACAGGAACAATGCCTGTTGAGGAAGGAGCTGAAGGACCTGTCAGGCTAGCTCTTTTGCCTGATGGAGGACCTACTGGTTGCTACTTTGATCGTACAGTAGTCTCCGAGTTTTAGAAATAACAATAACTATGCCTCAGTTCCAAACAAGTTGGTAAGGTTTAGTGAAAGAAGACTTTCTTTTAGCATCTCTTGATATTTGGTTAAATTTCTGAGCCTGGTTGGTGTCCAGACGTTGAAATGACGAGGGGAGGGAAGGATTATACTGATCATTCCTCCATTCCTAGACCCCATTTGTGGAACTACACTGGCTATATGGTTCTTTTTCCTACTTGATATCATTTAGTAGTTCTTTTCTATTTTCGGATAATGATTATCTGGTAAGTGTAGATCATGAACATGATATCACATCATTTCATATATTGAAAAGCATAATAACTAAGAGATAAGTCTCTAAAATTGTGATAAAGTTGACGTACCAAAATGGTTATTACAAAGCAACTGATTATAAGCTGAAGTGAAATCCTAAAAACTAGTCCAGCACTGAGGCAAATGATTCACGCATTTGAGTCGTTATGCACGAGAGAAATTACATAATAATCTACTGTAAACTGACGAGGCACTCTCGTGTATCGAGAAATTTTTCAAAAAATGCGTGAGCTTTCTTAGCCTGATTTCAATCTCCAATCTGGAAGCAGAGGGACAGGAAGAGTCGATTTTTCGTCCTATGAGGATCGAATGTTTGTATCTCAGTGTGTAATACTCGGTGAAGGGAATAAATCTTGAATGTCAAGGATATCGGCTAGGACACCAGCTGCTGTGGTATCATTTCCTGCTCCAGTACCTTGGATAACCGAAAGTTGTTTCTCGTAACAATGGATGTATATCTCCACCTGCAGACAAACGAATTACAGACATTCAATCATCATAGTCATTCTTCGACAAAAGATCCTACTATTTGTATAACCTTAGCTGCACAAAGTTTTGCAGGGCGACTCCAGATGATGCGTGAAGAGTAAAGACAAAGTAAGGCATTAGCCTAGGCATGGGCAAAAGATGAGCAATTCTTTAAATCACAGCATGATGTTATACATCACTACACTAAATGACATCACAAAAGGGCTTTAAACAAATAAAAATGTTTTACCTTGATAATCTAATAACGACGTGTATGATATAGTTGAACCTCCATAGCAGTAAAAAGAAAATTCCCAACGGAAAACAAAGTAATGGAACAAGAAGAGGAGGCACCAAAGAAACAGCAAAATTGAGGTGAAAGTGCACAATGCATACCACATTATGAGAAGGATACCCATTGATGAAATCCCACATATCTGGAATGGAACCCCTAGCTTACAACCTTGAACAAAGACTTGAAGATGAAGAACCTTAGTTTCTTCCTTGAGAGGATTTAAGAGCACTGTTTTTAAGTTCCGAGTGTTAGGCGTGAATGGGGAGGTTTGGGTCGACTAAATTCCCCTCAACCCCACTTAGAATAGGTTAAATTATCATCCTTAATAAGGAAAAACTAGTAAAGACTAAAGCAGACATGTTTAGAAAAGCCTATTTTGTTAGTCCTCTACTGTCAAACTCCCTATACCAATTTCCGTCGTCTTTTGAACCTAAGACCAATTGCAGTCCATGTCCTTTAATGTAGCTTGGAAGGTAGTGACGAGAGTAAAGCAGACATGTTTAGAAAAGCAGATTAACAATACAAGTGATCTTCAAAACTTATTTGGACGTACAGTAAATTGCAACAAAGTGTAGTAAGTAAGACGGCATCATATTTTGAACGGCTTTTATGAATCAGCTAAAACTAGAAGAATTAATAAGAGATGGCTTTTTCTTTGTTATGCTGTCAATTCTAAGAAGTAAAATACAACCTAAAGAGGTTTGTTTCCGATAGACCCCTGACTTGAGAACAGGTTTTAAAGAAGAAAGAGGCGTAAAATCTTTTCCTATTTACAGGCTGTTCTGGAAGAACTCCAGAGACACAAGAAACGGAAAAGAAATGTCACGACGACCTTTAAACCATCCAATATTCATACTGATGTAACAGAATCTTGCAAGAGTTTCCCCATACCTTAGACATGTTCTTTTTATGTGGTGATGGCCATTGTCTCCTCGTAAGTATACATTTCCATGGATGATTGATGTATATTCTTTCTTCTTATGATTTCAAGAATATCCCCAACCTACATAAATGTTTGTAAGGAAATATATATGCTTCAATAGAAACCAATTGACAAATCTTCGTTATCCGTGATCATGTTGTGGCACGATTAAATATGTGCAAACATTGACGAATAGTGCAAATACAATGTATCTATGATTCATTTAAAAAGATTTTCTACAGTGACACAGATCTTTATTCTACTGTAAGCAAAGTTTCATTCTTGACATGGAATCTTCGATGCTTACAAGAACTAAAAACTTCCGATTAAACATGGTTGCACAAGCTACATATGATGTCTTTTGCAATTAAGATGTGAAATTAAAACGTGAGCAATGAAAATCGAGTAAAACTTACCCGCACCTGGTATGTACACCAACCCAATACATGCATGTCATGATGGCGAATAATATTCCAGTCTGCAAGATGAAGAGTGAGATTTGTCACAAGAATATATGAATTGCAATTGTTTTGAATCTCCAAAGGCAATAAACATCCAGCTGACATATATTAAGCAATCAACTTTCTGGAACAAATTATCTCAATTCCTACCTAGACTAGATTTCTTTCACAATGTTCCAATGCACATATAAATATTTGATCCTGATCTAAAGATATTTCATCAACTTACATCTATCGGACACCACTCATCTTAATCATTACAAGTTCTCCCAATCAACATTTATGGTGGAAGTATGAGCAATTTTTGGCCTATAGTTGTGGTTTGAGCAATAAATGTTCCACACTGCTCAACAAGCTTTTAAAAGGGGGGGATTAACAAAAAGCCAAAGTGGTTGGAGATTAAAAAGTAAACAAAAATAAAAAAAGCTTCTGATGGAAAAGAATAACTTACATCTCTTGGAGAGCCATTTGTTTAATCATCACAGGCATTTCAAATCGATATCAATGATGGGAATTTGAGCAATATTTGGCCAGTATTCCCCCTTGTCAAATTCTAGTAGTGGTGTGAGCAATGGACAGTTAGAAATAGATAGTTTAGAGAGGGAAAAGGGAATCCCTTTTACTAGAAGAGATTGGAGATTAGGGCAATGGGAGATGTCCAGCTCAGAGAGGGAGGAGGGAAGTACTGATTTGGAAAGTGATTGGAGATTAGGGCAATCATAGATGGTTAGCTTAGAGAGAGAGGAGGGCAGTGCTGATTCAGAAAGTGATTGGAGATTATGGCAATTCCCGATGTGTAGGCTTTGAAGCGAAGTGAGGTGGCAAAGACCAAGTGAATGGAGCTCATGATGTCTATATAAATGTAGCTCAGAAAGAGATGACGGAAGCCGCCCTGGTTCCAGCAGTGACTGAATTTGAGGTAAATTAGCAATACGTAGATATTGAAGAGAGGTGAGGCTTTTGAGATGTTGGCTGCTTAATGTTTTCAGACTGTCTATGGTTAGTCTTTGAATAGAGGAAGGCAACTCCCAATTCTCACAAGCAAGAATCTCTTCGATCACTAACTCTATGAGACAGGAAAGTCTCTGTAAATGCCACTCCTTTCTTCCGATCACTAGTTTCTTGCAATTGACAATCTGAAGGACTTGCAAATTGGAGGGCAATCCTCCTTCAGGAAAAAACTCTACTTCTGGACAATTAAACAGATACATTTCCTTAAGAGATGGAAGGAGTTCCTGCATACGTTCTGGCAGACACTTCAGCTTCCAGCACTGGGCAATACTCAGTGACGTCATTTGGGTCCCCCCACATGCCACCGAAAGTTTTTCAACATTCATACAATTCCAAATAAAGAGACTTTCAGTGGCAGTAGGAATCAAAAACCTAGTAAGGTTGTGGCAACTCTCTACACTCAATTTGCGTGCTCTTGGGAGCAACTCAGGTGATACATCATCTATACATTCACATTCTTCCACTCTCAAATCCTCTAGAAGCATGTTACAATAACCAACTGGCGCCTTCAATTTCAATTTCTGGCAACCAGATATGTATATTGTATTCAAGGTACTCAGCAGAATGCTAAAAGGAAAAGAGGTAAGAGAGTTACAATCAACAATAGATAATCGCTCAATCTGCTTCATTCCCTCAAGTTGGATGGGTAACTCCACACTGAGTTCAGGGCAATTTTTAATTGAAAGGTTCTTAAGTGTAGGGAACTCTCCATTACCTAGTACGTGCCATTGCTTCCACTTCGACATATATGCAAATTCAAGCTCCTCAAGAGAGTTAAAAGACTTTTTGGATGACGAACTACCATAGAATTCTTCCGTCACCTTTGTTATTCGGTGCATCCCTCTAATGGAAAGGATTTTCAAAGAAGGAAGCTGTCCTAGTGCTGGCAAGGAATCACAGTCCTTGCAGTTTCTAAGAGACAATTTAACTAGCTTAAGAAACAAAGGATCAGCTAGCCAATTTGGAAATTTCTTCCCTCTATATCCGGTGATTCGGAGTTCCTTTATGTTTGTATGTGGGTGTAGTTCGTCAAGTATGTCTCTTTCAGTTTGTGAATTGTCGGCACTACTTTCACTCCACTCCAGAGATAACTTCTCAACATGATTCTTCTCCCTCATCTTTGCTTTCGCAGCTTCCCTTCTATCAACCACATTTTGCAACTCTAGAATCGATAGAGATCCATACAAGTTCTGTGCTTCGCCCAAATCATCCATTCTCGAACCACCGTGACCACCTAAAAGAAACTTGGCTCCCACTAGCACTTGGAGGCTTTTCAACTTGCTTAGATGTAGCGGCATCTTCAAGCAGAAACTGTTGCTTATGTTAAGATGACGCAAGTTAATCAACTTCTCCATCTGCAGCGGTAGCTCCTCAAGATAAGCACAAGATGACAGGAGAAGTACCTCTAAGTTATACAATACACAAATGGAATCAGGCAACTTTCTAATCCATGTCTGAGAAAGGTCCAAAAATCTGAGAAGCTTTAATTTGATAAACAAGTCATTTGGCAACTTCTTAATCCAGTAATGAGACAATGATAGTACCCTCAAGGATCTTAGTCTTGGCAGTATGTTATGCTGCACCCTCTTGCTATGTGGAGCACCATCATGGAAACTGATTGGAAGCAATGTCCTCAGCTGCTCCAATTTGTAAAGGGGTGTCAATTTCTCAAAGTCACCATATCCCATTGAATAAGATAAGTGCCGACTTTTTTCCATCATATGCGATCCTTGACTCTCTTCCAACCTAATACAAAGTTTTGAAGATGCAACTTGGGCTAAATCATTGACAAGGTCATGCATTAAGAATTTCTCTATGTTCCCTTCAGAAGGATGTTGGACCCTTTCGAATAATGATCTTGACCTCAACTCGAGAAAGTATTGGTTTCCTGAATCTTGAATAATTTTATCATCCTGCAGTATAAGACCATTGGTAATCCACAGATGAATAACTTGTTCTTTCTTGAATGGATAATCTTTAGGAAATATTGCACAATAGGAAAAACACCGCTTTAAATGTGCAGGAAGATCATTGTAGCTCAACATCAATGCTGGTAATATGTCATTGTGTGGCAGCTCCCATATTTCACTTCTCAAAATATGTTTCCACTCTTCAACCTCTGATTTGGAGCGTAACATGCCAGCAAGCGTCTTCAGAGCTAAGGGCAGTCCTTTGCACTTAGCTGCAATTAGTTTTCCAACCTCTTCAAGTTCTGGATGTCCCATAGGATCCATATGTTCAAATGCATGCCTTTTAAATAAAGACCAAGAGACTTCAATAGACAAATTGTCCATGCTAATTTGCTCCTTTCCCATCATCAAAGCAACACCCTCCTTACGTGTAGTCACAATAATCTTACTTCCCATATCTCCTTGTACAAAAAGATTTCTCAAGTCATCCCACTCGTTGTAGTTGTCATTCCACACATCATCCAAAACAATAAGAAACGTCTTTCCCTTTAAGCTTTCCTTCAATTTGACTTGTAGCTGATTAAGATTATCATCAACCTTCAAGTCAAATGAGCTACTTTCCTGAAGTAACCGTTTTGTTATTCTGAAAGCATCATATGCCTCAGAAACACAAAACCAAGCTTTCAAACCAAAATGTTTCTGCACTCTCATATCAATTGTAAACCGCTTTAGCAAGTGTTGTCTTACCCACGCCGCCCATTCCAACAATAGGAACTACAGTCAGCTTTTTTCCACTTGCATCTTCAGACAATAGACGGTCAATCAAAACCTTTTTTTCTTTCTGCCTACCAAAGATATCAGATTCATCAACCACAGAAGTTGAAGGTGTTCTAGTTTCTTGTTTGGTCAAAACAAAATGTTCCGTTAAGCCTAGGTCACCAATTTGCTTTTGCAAATTCTTCAATGTTTCAATAGTCTCTTCCAACTTCTCCTTTATGTTAGGAAAAAAATCATCACCCAAGCACCGGTAGCAAATTCTCCAATGTTTCAATAGTGTTTCTGCAAGATTTTGATGCTTACCTTCCACCTTAAGCCTCAACGCTTCATAATTGACTTGTTCAATCAAGTTTTCAGCAGAGTCCACAGCATCTCGAAGCTCATTAAGCCACTGGCTCACAGATTGATTTGATGCCTGCTTATTCTCTGCATCACTTAGCACAGCTTGAAGACCACACAAAGTCAATTTCAGCTTCTTTAAGAGCTGAACATCATTCTTACGCTTCCGAAACATTTTGAGCAGCTCACCCTGAGGAGCTAGCCTATCAATGAGAACATTCAAAGCTGAAGAGAGAAATGCACCACCAACTGCTAAGCCAACCTCCATTTATGAAATCTGCAAAGCAAAACAAGGAAACACAAAATGACTTTTTAAGAATTTTGAGAAGATAAATTTTTCTATCTTCAATTAATAACAACTTCTTTATTTTACCTGTTGAATGCTAAGAGTGATATGTAATCAAGAATGATTTCTCTCTCTCTCTCTCTTTTGCTAGTGATCTTACTTGTAATTGGTACAACTATGTTTTATCTACGGTCAACAGCTGACAGCCTTAGGAAAAAAAAAAGTAGCAAAATGTCCTTTTCCCTAACCAAAAAATAGTGGAGTTTGGTTTCTTGACTATTCATTACTTCTCAATTCAATAATTGAAGCAAGAGGGGAAGGGTACTTAGGGTGTAGAAAAGAGGGGGGACCCCAGTTGGGGGACTCAAAAATAAAAGAGCTTAAAATGATAAAATTTCTACACAGTTCATTGGAGTGCTAAAATAAACCTACCATATCCTGAATATGTTTACTCTACATTCTTCAAAATTATTTTTGTTCTTTAGAAGATAAAAATCATTCTTGAAAATATTATTGCTGAATTTTGAATCTAACAAAACTGAATTTCTTGTTTGAATGATATACTTTACATTTTGGTCATTTTTCACACTTTCTTCCTTGTCATTTTCTCCGTTTTACATTTTCTACTTTATAAATAAATGATGATAATGTTGGAGAGAATAAGTTCTCTGCAACTTGAGGTTATTCATTACAACATTTGTCTTGTTTTGTATAGTTGGCAGTTGAAGAAAAGAAAAGACCAAAATCATTATCCATGTACAACACTGTCCCAATTGATGATTATCTTCAAGAAAAGAGGGAAAAATCACTGAGAAAAAAAAACTAACAAGAAATTGCAGAAAGAGTTAAATGAGTATGCTTGATTCCAGAAGAATACATAACATGTAAGAAGCAAAGACACTAAAGAAAGTTTTGACAAGGTATGAACTCAATACACATGCATCATTTAATCAGTATTAACAACATCAAAAAATTATGCAAACAAAGTGTCCCCTGTTTCTTATACGTTTTACGCTGCATTTACAGTTTTCTCTAACCATTTGCTTCCAGAAATTCCGGTTTCTCAATACAGAAAGTCCAATATGGAATCGTCTTTTGCTTTCCATCTTGGTATCCAGAGTAAAAGGAACATCATTGTTGTTGTAACAGAATCTTGCAAGAGTTTCTCCATACCTTAGACATGTTCTTTTTATGTGGTGGTGGCCATTGTCTCCTCGAAAGTATACATTCCCATGGATGATTGATGTATATTCTTCTTTCTTATGCTTTCAAGAATATCCCCATCCTATATAAATATTTGCAAGGAAATCCTTAGTTATCCATGGTCATATTGTGGCACAATTAAATATGTGCAAACATTGAAGGATAGTGCAAATACAATGTATCTTGCATAGATTCGTTTGCAAGGATTTTCTATAGTGACAGCACATCTTCATTCTATTGCTAAGTAAAGTTTCATTCTTGACATGGGATCTTTGATTCTTACAAGAACTAAAAACTATCTATTAAACATGGTGACACAAGCTACATATGATGTCTTTTGCAATTGAGATGTGAAATTAAAATGTTGTAAGAGCATAAACCAATAACCAATGAGAAACCAATTCAATACCTGTCATCCAAGAAATACGCAATAATATAACGCACAACAATTAGCTACAAGTTTATAACATCTAATTATGATGATTGAAGTTTACTTAATTCCTAAAACTTGTGATCGTTATCCGTGATTATCTTTTCAAAAATC
This sequence comes from Solanum commersonii, assembly GCA_029007595.1. Lineage (NCBI taxonomy): Eukaryota > Viridiplantae > Streptophyta > Magnoliopsida > Solanales > Solanaceae > Solanum > Solanum commersonii. Next base: position 1,302,312 of record JAJTWQ010000124.1, read on the forward strand.
TATATTCTATATGGAGCTTAAAAATAAAGCTATGTGTTTGATGATGAGTACGTCATTATTTATATCCTGAAAAGAAAATTAAACGCCATTAGTAGCAAAGAGATACATCTTTCTGATTATCACACAAATTTATGTATAAACAGTTCAAAGAATAAACATAACGTTAATAGTAAGTGATAACAAAACTACCAGGGGAGAGGGCATCCCTTTTACAGGAAGGAATTGGAGGTTAGGGCAGTTATTGATGGTCAGCTCAGAGAGGGAGGAGGGCAGTGCTGATTCGAAAAGTGATTTATAAATATAAAGAGAAGTAAAAAGATTTACACAAAGAAAAACAATTAAGAAACAAGCAAAGAGACGTAACCAAAAATCAAAAGATACTTGGGAAATAAAATAACTTACTCGTTTTAATCATTAAGAGTTCTCCCAATCAACAATTATGGTGGAAATATGAGCAATTTTTGGTCAGTAGCTGTGGTTTGAGCAATAAACAGTCCATACTGCTCAACAAGATAAAAGGAAAAGAATTAACAAAAATGCAAAGTGAAGTAAACAAAAATAAAAAGCTTCCGATGAAAAAGAATAACTTACATCTGTTGGAAAGCCATCTGTTTTAATCATCACAGGCATTCCCGATCGATCACTATGGTGGGCATTTGAGCAATATTTGGCCAGTATTCCCCCTTGTCAAATTCTAGTAGTGGTCTGAGCAATGGACAGTTGGAAATAGATAGTTTAGAGAGGGAAGAGGGCATCCCTTTTACTGGAAGGGATTGGAGGTTAGGGCAATCCTTAATGGTCAGCTCAGAGAGAGAGGAAGGCAGTGCTGATTCGGAAAGTGATTGGAGATTAGGGAAATTCCTGATTTGTAGACGTCGAAGTGAAGTGAGGTGCGAGGAGGAGGAAAACCAGCCTTCTTCCAGCATTGACTGAATTTGAGGCAAATTAGCAATACATAAATATTCAAGAGAGGTGAGTCTTTTGAGAACTTTGCTACTTAATGTTCTCAGATTGCCTATGGTAAGCTTTTGAATAGAACAAGACAACTCCCAATGTTCGATATCTTCGTCACTGCCATCATGTACGATGAATAACTCCCTGAGACAGGGGAGTCTTTGTAAATGCCACTCCTTACGGCCGTTCACCAGTTTCTTGCAATTCCAGATCTTAAGTTGTTGTAAATTGAAGGGCAATCCACCTTCAGAAAAGGACTCCATTTCCGGACAATTACACAGTTCCAGTTTCTTAAGAGATGGAAGGAGTTCCTGCATATGTTCTGGCAGCCACTTCAGCTTCTCACAGCCGTCAATATACAAATACGTCATCTGGGTCCTCCCACATGCCACCGGAAGTATTTCAAGATTCTCACAATTCAAAATATAGAGTCTTTCAGTCGCAATAGGAATCAAAAACCTAGTAAGGTTGTGGCAACGACTTACACTCAATTTCTGTGCTCTTGGGAGTAACTCAGGTGATATATCATCTATACAATCACATTCTTCCAGTATCAAATCCTCAAGAAACATGTCATAATAACTCATCTCACCAACAGGCGCCTTCAATTTAAATTTCTGGCAATGAGATATCCTTATTGTCTTCAAGGTACTCGGCAGAATGCTAAAAGGAAAGGAGGTAAGAGAGTTACAATCAGTAATAAATAATCCCTCAATCTGCTTCATTTCCTCATGTTGGGATGTCAACAGTTTAGGTGTCTCCAAATTGAGTTCAGGACATCTTGAAATTCTCAATTCTATCAGAGAACAAAGATTTTCAGGCAACTTCCCCATCAACTTCGGACAATTTTCAATTGAAAGGTTCTCAAGTGCAGGAAACTCTCCATTTCCTAGTGCATGTCATTGCTTCCACTCCGGCATATCTTCAAACTCTAGCTTCTCAAGAGACATAAAAGGGTTTTTCGAGGACGAACTGCCATAGAATTCTTTCGTCACCTCTGTTATTCGATGCATCCCTCTAATGGAAAGATATTTCAAACAAGGAAGTTGTCCTACTGCTGGCAAGGAATCGCAGTCCTTGCAGTTGCTAAGAGACAATTGTACTAGCTTAAGAAACGAATGATCAGCTAGCCAATTTGGAAATTTTGTTCCTCTATATCCGGTGATTTGGAGTTCTTTTATGTTTCTATGTGGATGTAGCTCAGCAAGTATGTCTCTTTCAGTTTGTGAATTGTCGGCACTACTTCGACTCCACTCCAATGATAACTTCTCAACGTGATTCTTCTCCCTTATCTTTGCCTTCACAGCTTCCTTTCTATCAACCATATTTTGCAAATCTAGAACTGATAGAGATCCATACAAGTTCTGTACTTCACCCAAATCTTCCATTCTCAAACCACCGCAACCACCTAGTAGAAACTTGGCTCCCACTAGCACTTGGAGGCTTTTCAAATTGCTCAGATGTAGCGGCATTTTCAAGAGAGAAGTGTTGCTTATGTCAAGATGACGCAAGTTAATCAACTTCTCCATCTGCAGCGGTAGTTCCTCAAGATGATGACAATGTGACAGGAGAAGTGTCCCTAAGTTATACAATACACAAATGGAATCAGGCAACTTTTCAATCCTTGTCTGAGAAAGGTCCAAGAATCTGAGGAGCTTTAATTTGATAAACAAGTCCTTTGGCAACTCAACAATCTCATAGCGTGACAACGATAATGCCCTCAAGGATCTTAGTCTTGGCAGTATGTAATGCTGCACCCTCTTGCTTAGATAGTAACAATTATTGAGATCAATACATGTCGGAAGCAATGTCCTCAGCTGCTCCAATTTGTCAAGGGGTGTCAATTTCTCAAAGTCACCATAACCCATTGAATATGATAAGTGTTGACTTTTTTCCAACATACGAGATCCTTGGCTCTCTTCCAACCTGATACAAAGTTTTGAAGATGCAATTTGGGCTAAATCATTGACAAGGTCATGCATCAAGAATGTCTCTATGTTCCCTTGAGAAGGATTTGGGACCCTTTCAAATAATGATCTTGATCTCAACTCGAGAAAGTACTGGTTTCCTGAATCTTGAATAATTTTATCTTCCTGCAGTATTAGACCATTAGCAATCCACAAATGAATGACTTGTTCTTTCCTAAACGGATAGTCTTTGGGAAATATTGCACAATAGGAAAAGCATCGCTTTAAATGTGCAGGGAGATCATTGTAGCTCAACATCAATGCTGGTAATATGTCATTGTGTGGAAGCTCCCATATTTCACTTCTCAAAATACGTTTCCACCCTTCAACCTCTGGATTGGAGCGTAACATGCCAGCGAGCGTCTTCAGAGCTAAGGGCAAACCTTTGCACTTAGCTGCAATTTGTTTTCCGACCTCTTCAAGTTCCGGATGTCCCATAGGATCCATGTTTTCGAATGCATGTCTTTTAAATAAAGACCAAGAGACTTCAATAGACAAATTGTCCATGCTAATTTGCTCATTTCCCATCATCAAGGCAACACTCTCTTTACGTGTCGTCACAATGATCTTACTTCCTATATCTCCTTGTACAAAAACATTTCTCAAGTCATCCCACTCGTTGTAGTTGTCATTCCACACATCATCCAAAACAATAAGAAACTTCTTTCCCTTTAAGCTTTCCTTCAATTTGACTTGAAGCTGATTAAGATTGTCATCAACCTTTAAATCAAATGAACCAATTTCTTGAAGTAACCCTTTTGTTATTCTGAAAGCATCATATGACTCAGAAACACAAAACCAAGCTTTCAAACTAAAACAGTACTTCACCCTCTCATCATTGTAAACCGCTTTAGCAAGTGTTGTCTTACCCACGCCGCCCATTCCAACAATAGAAACTACAGTCAACTTTTTTCCACCTGCATCTTCAGATAATAAACGATCAATCAAATTCTCTACATCATTCTGCCTGCCAAAGATATCAGAATCATCAACCAAAGAAGTTGAAGGTCTTCTAGTTTCTTGTTTAGTCGAACCAAAATGCTCCTTTAAGCCAAGGAAACCAATTTGCTCTTGTAACTCCTTCAATGTTTCAATAGTGTCTTCCAACTTCTCCTTTATGTTGAGGAAAAATTCATCACTCAAGCACAGGTTGAGGTCACTTACTTGCTGGTTGCTTGTTTCTGCAAGATTTTGATACTGACCTTCCACTTTAAGTCTCAAAACTTCATAATTGACTTCTTCAATTAAGTTTTCAGCAGAATCCACAGCATCTCGAAGTTCATTAAGCCACTGGCTCACAAATTGATTTGATGCCTGCTTATTCTCTGCATCCCTTAGCACAGCTTGAAGACCAAGCAAAGTCATTCTCAGCTTCTTTAAGAGACGAACATCTTTCGTATGTTTCTGAAACATCTTGAGCAGATCACCGTGAGGAGCAAGCCTATCAAAGAGAACATTCAAAGCTGAAGAGAGAAATGCACCACCCACTGCTAAGCCAATTTCCATTTCTGAAATCTGCAAAGCAAATCAAGGAAACACAAAATGATTTTGAGAAGACAAATGTTTTTATGTTCAATTACTAAAGGAACTTTACTTTACCTGTTGAATGCTAAGAGTAATTCGCAAACAAGAATGATCAGTGATTTCTTTCTCTTTTTTGCTAGTGGTCTATAATTGGTATAACTATAGTTTTCTAAGAGTATGACATTTCACCCAACAAGAAGAGTCTTCTTGTTTATCTCAATTGAATAATTGAGGCAAGAGAGGAAGGATGATGTGGACAACCATAGAAGAAAAAATAATCAAAACTGTCCTTTCCATGAGTATGACTTTCACCCAACAAGAAGACTTTACTATGATTTTTTAATACTTGAAAACATGTCAAGAAGTTGGGAATTTGATAACACCAAGAGCTACAGTGAAATGATAAAAAATTTCCCCTGTAGTTGTTTGGTTATATATGCAAGATCTTTTCTTTATAAAAAAAAAAAGAGATAAAATTTTCTCGTAATTAATTAGAGTTTCCGAGCTTGAATCGTTGTGATAAAGTCCTCTCAACTGTGAGAGCTAAAACACCTCATAGCAAATTCAGATTAGGTGAAACTTATTTGTATTTGTTGTTTACAATAAACCAATATAGACATGATATGCGTTCACACAAAGACTTCTCAAATTTACTGAGATTAAATTCAAAACAAAATATTCAAGTAGAGAAGCTTCAGCAGTTTTAATTGTTTATATATTATTCCTATTTTAAAAAAGGGGAAATAGAGTTAAGAACCTTTAGTTTGGTGGGGACCACATACCACCAAATTCACATATTTCTATTGGAAATGAAACTTTCACCAACTGAGCTAAGAACCTATCGTTACCAAAACCCGATCAAGAAAAATAAATAAATTAAAACTCACTAAGAGTTGAGGTCAGGTAAGTCATTGTCGGATGATTTTAGATGTTAAATTATCTGGAAGCCACCTCTTGTATTTTTAATATATAGGAACTAGAATTTTCTTCCACACGTACTTTGAATATTCTATTAGAGACTCCTAATTTCCGAAGGACAATAAGATTCTGCATGTTATCAAAAAGCGCAAGGGTGAACATGTGCAACTCTAAATCGAATCCTCCTTTCTCAAGTCAGTGGAAAAATTGAAACAACAAAATGCATGATCTAGGTAAGCGTATTCGCCATGGTAGTTCTATTGAATTTAGCTTTAGCTTTTTCCAATAAGACTATTCACGTCGGGATGACATGTGGCTGAACAAGATTTAACAAGAGAAAATAATAAACAAACAAGGTAAGATTAGAGAAGTAACGAAAAATAAAAAGCTACTGAAAAGAAAAAAAATGGAATAACTTACATTTATCTGAACACCACTCATTTTAATCATTACAGCCAAATTATTCTCAAAAAAACTGTCTTACTGTTGTCAAGTTCCTGACAAATAGAAAAGTTGTTTGTTAGTTTGCCATAGAACCACTCTAGAGATGATTCTTCTCATAACATCCATGCAAAACTTAAAAACAACTGTCGTCATTTATAAGGAAAAATGTAGTAAAGACTAAGGTAAGGGCTGTTTGGTTAGTCCTCTACTGTGAAACTCCCTATACCAATTCAGTTGTCTTTTCAATCTAAGACCACTTGCAGTCCAGGTCCTATAATGTAGCATGGAAGGTAGTAACGAGTTTAAAGCAGACAAGTTTAGAATGCAGATAAATTGTCAGGATTACACAATTTCAATCACACGGATTTATTAATAAACAGTTCAAAGCATAAGTATACTGTTTACAGTCAGCGATAACAGAACTGCGAACCTATCTTAATCTGGAAGATAAAAGTGACTAGTCTGTATTCACTTACACTTTGATGTCAAGTGGCTGTCTATCAACAGAGAATTGCAGCAAAATTTCCTTTCACCAGCTGAGCTAAGAGCTGTACCAACTTACATATGTTACCAAAATCTTGACAAAAAGAAAAGGATAAGTGAAAATAGTAATGAAGATGTTCTCGGTAATCGTAGACCATTCATTACAATGTTTGTCTTTGTTTTGTGTAGTTACCAGTTTCTGTCGAACCCATAGCTTCCTCTCTAGCACCGCCCATGTATGGGAAGATTTCCACTAAATAAAATATATAATATAAAGAGGAGAAAGAAAAACAAGAACGAAGAAATTTTAAGCAGTATGAACTCATACACATAGATCATTTAATCAGTATTAACAACATCAAAAAATTATGCAAACAAAGTGTCCCCTGTTTCTTATACATTTTACATTGCATTTACAGTTTTTTTCTAACCATTTGCTTCCAGAAATTCCAATTTCTCAATACAGAAAGTCCAGTAATGGAATTGTCTTTTGCTTTCCGTCTTGGTATCCACAGTAAAGGAACAGCATTGTTGTTGTAACAGAATCTTGCAAGAGTTTCACCATACCTTAGACATGTTCTTTTTATGAGAAACCAATCCAGTACCTGCCATCCAAGAAATATGCAATTATATAATGCACAGCAATTAGCTACAAGTCTATAACATCTAATTCTAACAATTGACGTTTACTTATTTCCGAAAACTTATGATCGTTATCCGTGATTATCTTTTCAAAAATTTAAATTCTCTATGGAGCTTAAAAATAAAGCTATGCGTTTGATGATGAGCATGGCATAATTTATATTCTGAAAAGGATATTAAACATCATTAATAGCAAAAAGATATATCTTTCTGACGATCACACAAATTTATGTATAAACAGTTCAAAGCATAACCATAACGCTTAAAGTCAGCGATAACCGAACTGCAATACTACGTTTATTCACTTACACTTTGCTGTTGGACCACATTATTCAAGCGACTGTCTATTCAGTAGAGAATTGCAGCAGAACTTATCCTCTTCACCAACTAAGCTAGAGCGGTAACAGCTTATATAAATTGTTACCAAAATCCTGACAGAGAAAAAAAATTGCTAAGTTAATATCCAATAATCATTAATAAAAGCCTAAACAGTGTTAATGCTTCTAGTTGTTAAATTTATTGGGAGGCAAACAATTGTATTTTTGATACATAGGAAACAAACCTTGTGTATCCTACACATTTGAATTCTATTAGAGCTTTTAATTCAATAGCGAACAAGTGCATAACGCTAAACTCACTAAAAAGGGAAAGAACAAGTATACATTCATGGTAAAAAATTACTTATTCATTAATATCACACCAAGCTATCAATTATATGGAGCAAATAATTTTAGTTTCCATCTATACTAGATTTGTTTCACAATGTTCCCACGTGAATATAAAGATTCTATCACCCTTTTTTTGGTTATCTAAAATTAAATTCATCTCGAACTGAAGATGATTTTTTGGCTTCAAAGTGGCAACAGACACTCCATACTGCTCAACAAGATTTTTAAAAAGGAAAAGCAAAGGGATGTAAACAAAAATAAAAAGCTTTTGAGGGAAAAGAATAACTTACATTTGTCAGAGCAGCATAGTTTTAATCATTACAGGTATTGCCCATCGATATATATGATGGGAATTTGAGCAATATTTGGCCAGTATTCCCCCTTGTCAAATTCTAGTAGTGGTCTGAGCAATGGGCAGTTGTAAATATGTAGTTTAGAGAAGGAAGATGGCATCCCTTTTACCGGAAGAGATTGGAGGTTAGGGCAATCCTTGATGGTCAGCTCAGAGAGGGAGGAAGGCAGTGCTGATTCGGAAAGTGATTGGAGATTAGGGAAATTCCTGATGTGTAGACTTTGAAGCGAAGTGAGGTGCGAAAAGGAGGAAAACCGGCCTTCTTCCAGCATTGACTGAATTTGAGGTAAATTACCAATACATAAACATTCGAGAGAGGTGAGGCTTTTGAGAACTTTGCCGCTTAATGTTTCCAAATTACGAACGGTAAGCTTTTGAATAGAACAAGGAAACTCCCAAAGTTCGATCTCTTTGTCACTGCCATCATGTACGATCACTAAATCTCTGAGAGAGGGGAGTCTCTGTAAACGCCACTCCTTTCGGCCATTCACCAGTTTCGTGCAATGACGGATTTCAAGTTGTTGTAAATTGAAGGGCAATCCTCCTTCAGGAAAGGACTCTATTTCTGGACATTTAGACAGATACAGTTCCTTAAGAGATGGAAGGAGTTCCTGCATATGTTCTGGCAGCCACTTCAGCTTCTCACAGTGGCCAATACTCAAATATGTTATCTGGGTCCCCTCACATGGCACCGAAAGTTTTTCAAGATTCTCACAATTCCAAATATAGAGCCTTTCAGTTGCAGTAGGAATCAAAAACCTAGTAAGGTTGTGGAAACTACTTACACTCAATTGGTGTGCTCTTGGGACAAACTCGGGCGATATGGAATCACATTTTTGCATTATAAAATCCTCGAGAAACATCTCACTAACTGGCTGCTCCAATTTCAATTTCTGGCAACTAGATATCCTTATCGTCTTCAAGGTATTGGGAAGAATGCTAAAAGGTAAGGAGGTAAGAGAGTTGCAATCACTAAAAAATAATCCCTCAATCTGCTCAAGTTTAGGTGTCTCGAAATTGAGTTCAGGACATCTTGAAATTCTCAATTCTATCAGAGAACAAAGATTTTCAGGCAACTTCCCCATCAACTTTGGACAATTTTTAATTGAAAGATCCTTAAGTTTAGGGAACTCAACACTTCCTAGTACGTGCCATTTCTTCCACTCAGGCATTTCTTCAAATTCAAGCTTCTCAAGAGACTTAAAAGGCTTTTTGGAGAACAAACTGCCATAGAATTCTTCCGTCACCTCTGTTATTTGATGCATCCCTCTAATAGAAAGATATTTCAAAGATGGGAGTTGTCCTAGTCCTGGCAAGGAATCACAGTCGTTGCAGTTGCTAAGAGACAATTCTACTAGCTTAAGAAACAAACGATCAGCAAGCCAATTTGGAAATTTTGTTCCTCTATATCCGGTGATTCGGAGTTCTTTTATGTTTGTGTGTGGGCGTAGCTCATCAAGTATGTTTCTTTCAGTTAGTGAATTGTCGGCAATACTTCCACTCCACTCCAAAGATAACTTCTCAACATGTTCCTTTTCCCTCATCTTTGCCTTCAGAGCTTCCCTTCCATCAGCCACATTTTGCAACTCTAGAATTGATAGAGATCCATACAAGTTATGTACTTCACCCAAATCTTTCATTCTCAAACCACCGCGACCACCTACAACAAACCTGGCTCCCACTAGAATTTGGAGACTTTTCAACTTGCTCAGATGTAGCGGCATCTTCAAGCGAGAAGTGTTGCTTATGTCAAGATGACGCAAGTTAATCAACTTCTCCATCTGCAGCGGTAGCTCCTCAAGATCAACACAAGATGACAGGAGAAGTGTCTCTAAGTTATACAATAAACAAATGGAATCAGGCAACTTTTCAATCCATGTCTTAGAAAGGTCCAAAAATCTGAGGAGCTTTAATTTGACAAACAAGTCATTTGGCAATTCCTTAATCTGATAATGAGACAATGATAGTGCTCTCAAGGATCTTAGTCTTGGCAGTATGTCATGCTGCACCCTTTTGCTTAGACGGTAATAATATTTGAGATCAATACGTATCGGAAGCAATGTCCTCAGCTGCTCCAATTTGCAGAGGGGTGTCAATTTCTCAAAATCATCATATCCCATTGAATATGATAAGTGTCGACTTTTTTCCAACATATGAGATCCTTGGCTCTCTTCCAATCTGATACAAAGTTTTGAAGATGCAATTTGGGCTAGATCATTGACAAGGTCATGCATTAAGAATTTCTCTATGTTCCCTTCAGAAGGAGTTGGGACCCTTTCAAATAATGATCTTGATCTCAACTCGAGAAAGTATTGGTTGCCTGAATCTTGAATTATTTCATCTTCCTGTGGTACGAGACCATTGGCAATCCACAGATGAATAACTTGTTCTTTCCTAAATGCATAATCCTTAGGAAATATTGCACAATAGGAAAAACATCGCTTTAAATGTGCGGGAAGATCATTGTAGCTCAACATCAACGCCGGTAATATGTCATTGTGCGGCAACTCCCATATTTCACTTCTCACAATACGTTTCCACCCTTCAACCTCTGATTTGGAGCGTAACATGCCAGCGAGCGTCTTCAGAGCTAAGGGCAGTCCTTTGCACTTAGCTGCAATTTGTTTCCCGACCTCTTCAAGTTCCGGATGTCCCATAGGATCCATGTGTTCAAATGCATGTCTTTTAAATAAAGACCAAGAGACTTCAATAGACAAAGTGTCCATGCTAATTTGCTCGTTTCCCATCATCATGGCAACACTCTCTTTACGTGTAGTCACAATGATCTTACTTCCTATATCTCCTTGTACAAAAAGATTTCTCAAGTCATCCCACTCGTTGTAGTTGTCATTCCACACATCGTCTAGAACAATAAGAAACTTCTTTCCCTTTATGCTTTCCTTCAATTTGACTTGTAGCTGATTAAGATTGTCATCAACCTTCAAGTCAAATGAGCCAATTTCTTGAAGTAACCCTTTTGTTATTCTGAAAGCATCATATGCCTCAGAAACACAAAACCAAGCTTTCAAACCAAAATGGTCCTTCACCTTCTCATTATTGTAAACCGCTTTAGCAAGTGTTGTCTTACCCACACCACCCATTCCAACAACAGAAACTACAGTCAACTTTTTTCCATTTGCATTTTCATCAGACACTAAACGGTCAATCAAATCCTCTATTTCAATCTGCCTACCAAAGATATCTGATTCATCAACCAAAGAAGTTGAAGGTATTCTAGTCTCTTGTTTAGTCGAACTAAAATGCTCCTTTAAGCCAAGGCGGCCAATTTTCTTTTCCAAATCCTCCAATGTTTCCACAGTGTCTTCCAACTTCTCCTTTATGTTAAGAAAAAAATCATCACTCAAGCACAGGTTAAGTTCACTTACTTGCTGGTTGCTTGTTTCTGCAAGATTCTGATGCTGACCTTCCACCTTAAGCCTCAAAGCTTCATAATTGACTTGTTCTATTAAGTTTTCAGCAGAGTCGACAGCATCTCGAAGCTCATCAAGCCACTGGCTCACAAATTGATTTGATGCCTGCTTAATCTCTGCATCACTTAGAACTGCTTGAAGACCAAGTAAAGTCATTTTCAGCTTCTTTAAGAGCCGAACATGATGCTTATGCTTCTGAAACATGTTGAGAAGATCACCGTGAGGAGCAAGCCTATCAAAGAGAACATTCAAAGCTGAAGAGAGAAATGCACCACCAACTGCTAAGCCAACCTCCATTTCTGAAATCTGCAAAGGAACCACAAAATGAATTTTTAAGAATTTTGAGAAGATAAATGTTTCTATCTTCAATTACTAACAACTAGTTTATTTTACCTGTTGAATGCTAAGAGTAATTGGTACAACTATGTTTAGCTACAGTCAACAACTATGTTTCATTACTTTCTCAATTCAATAATTGAAGTAAGAGAGGAATGGTACTTAGGGGTGTAGAAATTGGCCCCACCCCAAGTGGGAGGCTCAAAAACAAAAAATCTTAAAATTATAATTTTTTTGCGTAGCTCATTATAGTGATAAAAGGGACCTATCATATCATGAATATGAATATGTTTACTCTATGTTCTTGAAAAGTTCATTTTGTTCTTTAACACAACGGGATTCCTTGTTTGAATTATACTTAACATTTTGGTAAATCTTCGCACTTCCTTCCCTATCATTTGATGGAGATAAAGATAAGTAAAGATAGTGCTGGAGAGAACATGTCGTTCATTACAATGTTTGTCTTGTTTTGTATAGTAATTGACAGTAGTAGATAAGAAAAGGCCAACTTCATTATTTTAAAAGTCTCTCTTCTTATAAAATATAATTAATAGTTATATCTTGAAGACATTGTGTAAGCAAAAACACGAAATTAGTCACAATTATAAAACAACATAAGAACTTACTAAAAAACACCTTTAAACTAGAACTACAACAACAAGATCACTACAATATTACAAGTGGAGTCTCGGGAGGGTAGTGAATTCGCAAAACTTACTCCTACCTTGAGGACTCCAGTTTTCAATTATTCGCAAAACTTACTCCTACCTTGAGGACTCAGGACTGTTTTCAATAGACTCTCGGCTCAAAAAATAACCTGAAACTAAACACTAAAAACTCAAATTATATTATAGAGAAAAAAGAAAAAAAAATAACAAAAATCTAAGATACAGTACTAGTTTACCTCTTTCGACGAAAATCTCCAAACTTGTTTGAGATCATATTGAAGCTTTAGGGTTTGGGCGGATTTTGTCGCCGGAAAAAAATGGGGATTTTCAGAGCCATTTTGGGACAAATGGTCAAATAAAAATAATAATAATATTATACTATTTTAAAGTTAACCAACTTTATTTTATTACTTAACTTAAAAATTAGTACTCATATTATCATTTAGGTAATCAAATAGTCATAATAATCGGATTAGGACAACCTTTAAATATTACAGAGTTTGAGAATAGAAATAGCAAACATTAGCAATTCAAGCATAACATATATTTTTTAGAGGTAATAATAGGTATTTAAAACGGAAAAGGGTCAAAAATGTCTTTTCACTTTGTGAAATAAATAAAAATGTCATTCGTTTATAATTTGACTTAAAAATGTCTTAGTCGTCAATACTTTGATTCAAGAATGTCCTTGCAGTCGATATTTTAGTTTAGAAATACCCCTATAGTTACTAAATGTGTTAAAAATGTCATTTTCCTAATTAATATATTATTTATTTTCTTTTTAAACACATATTCTTCCTAATAAAAATATTATTAAAGAGCCCTATTCTTATTTTCTTTCTTTTAAAATCACTTTAACAAATAAAAATATAGAAAAAAAAAATTCTTCTTAATCTCATTTTATCAATTAAAATAGAATAACTTCATGTAGCCTTTTATAGGATAATATATGTCATGTAAATAAAAACATAGTAAATTCATCATAATTATTATTTATATAACGATAAAAAATAATTATAATAAAATAAGAAATATTTTCATTTTTTATTTTTTTTTCTGAATTGAAGTAGGATAAATTTTTTCTAATTTTAAAAAATATTATTAAAAATGTGTTAAAAATAAATAAATAATATATTTATTTGGAAAAAGGGCATTCTTGACCCATTAAATAACAATAAGTACATTTTTGGACCAAAGTATTCACGACTAGGGCATTTTTGAACTAAACCATAAACAAAGGAATTTTTATTCATTTCACATAGTTTAAGAACATATTTTTTACCCTTTTCGTGTTTAAAATAATAACTTTAGATTCTATTTTGAAATAGTATCTAAAAAAACTTTGTTTTACATATTAATTGATAACTAATACTATAAAGAAGTTGTGTGTTTTAGCAGAAATTATCGACATCTTATAATTTTGAATAAGAGATTTTCTCTTTTTTATTCTTGCTAAAGATAAGGATAAGGTATCTTAACTATAGACTATAATTGTGTAATTGGCAATCATAGGAAAGAATTATATCATTTTTTTTTCTCTTTCTGGATACAAAAAAATCCAATTGCACCAAAAAAACAAAAAACTTGAAAATGTCTCCTTTTTGTAGTTACGAATCTTTTATATATTCCTAGAAAAAGGAATTTATCCATTTTTCTTGGTCTCAAAAGAGGCATGGAAACACGTAAGAACTCTTGAATGAAGAAAAATGTAACTTCAATATTTTCTTTAAAATCAGTAGTCAATTCTATATTTCCAATGGGAATAGTTGACAATTTAATCCAATTTTGATCATTATATTCACATCAATAGTAGTACAGAAAGAAGGTCCAGCATCAAGTTGTTCAAGAATAGTAGTATTGAATTTCTCGAACCATTAACTAATACTATATTAGTTCTATTTCTCGATGTCGTAGGCTATTTTCCACCTTACTTTAACTTTTCTCTTGCCATGTAGGTAAAGCTAGAAGAGAGCATCATTGGCCATACATTAGTTGGTTAATCACATTTTATTCATGAAATAATTTGAACTGATATTAGTTTGAATACAACAAATTCATGGGCGGCATCTTTCTAGAATATGTGAAGGCAGGTGCTTTTATAGTTTGTGGTAATAAAGAAATTACAATCAAGCATCGATCGAAAACAATTTCTCTATTTTTCATGATAAGGGTAAGGTCTACATAACACTGCCCTCCTTTCTTAGTCAATATGTCAAGGGCTTGAACCTCGAAAATAAAAAAAAAATCATCTTAAAGACGTGTGTTTTTTTATAATTTTCAGTTGCAATTGTTATTCAAAATTAGATAATCGAATCCCTATCAAATAACTTCAAATTTTATAGATAATTTCCCTATATTAACTATTCCAACAAGTCTAAACAACACCTACTTCAAAAAATCACACACACAAAATAAAAATAAAATTCAAAATTTAAACTCACTTCTTCAAGCTTATTCAACTACGACAAATTATCTTTCTAATTTAATTTTCAACATTTAAATTTCACAAAATTAGTACTCTAACCACGAGTTGGGTCCCAAATATATTAACTAATCGAGATTGTCAACTAATTATTAAGAGGTGGTTGCCTGGTTGATCCCAAATAAAATAAAAATTACTAATATTTGTGTTATTTTCTACAAGTGTGTGTAAATGACGTGTCACTCAACTTTTAATTTTATACCTCAAAACCAATTTGACCACTATCACTATTGCATAAATAAAGTTCGTCGTAAATTGGTAAATAGTAAGTCCTTTTTTATTTTTAATCAGAATTTTTTATTTCAAGTCTTCTTGGGTTAGAAGTCGTCTTTGTTAGAGAGTATTTTACCTTTAACGTGATACTTTTTGGTGCAAATCCAAATTTAATCGAGTTCTAATATAAATACCGTACATTAGGCAGAAAAAAAATATACATATATATCTGCTCCATATATTACTGTTTGCCAGCTTGAAAAATCATCAAATTGCCTTTTGCTGGAATCAATTGCATCATATCTTTCCAATGATGTAAGTAGGATATTCTTCCAGAACTTTATCTATATATATATATATATATAATTTTTAGTATTTGTATTGTGATTTGATTAAATTTAAATTCACGTATTTGCGAGCAGTTACTAAAAAGATATTTTTATTTTTAAGAATTTAAATTTGAGATTTTTAGTTAAATACGAGAGACTCAAATCATCCCTTTGCAATTTATATTGGTACAAGGATATAGTACAACTACTATTTATTTGGGAATCTAAAGTTTAACAGAAACTGCAAGTTGTATATATGTCAACTTACATACAATCCTAGGTTCCTCTCTTTTTCTTATTTTTTCCTTTTTTGGCATATAGGGTGTGTTTGGTATGAAGGAAAATGTTTTCCTGAAAAACAAGTTGATTTTTGACTTATTTTTTCATGTTTGGTTGGTGAGTAAAGAATATTTTCCGAAAAAGATTTTTTGTGTTTGAATTATGAATGAAAAAATATTGTTGAGAAATATCTTTTATTTTTACTAGAGTGAAAAATAATTTTTGAAATTGAAAATATTTTTTAAAAACAAACTTAAATTTTTTTTGGGGCGTGGGGGGTGGTAGGGGCTGGGTGAGGGCGGGGGGGGGGGTCGAGGGTAGGGGTGAAAAAATGAAATTTTGAAACTAAAAATATTTTTTAAAAACAAACTTAAATTTTTTTTTTGGGGGGTGGTAGGGGTGGCTGGGTGGGGGGAGGGTCAAGGGTAGGATGAATAAATGAAATTTTGAAGTTGAAACTATTTTTTAAAACCAAACTTTGAAAATTCATTTGTAGGGGGGGGGGGGACGAGCGTGGGTGGGTGAAAATAAAAATTTGAAATTGGAAATATTTTTTAAAAACAAACTTTTAATTATTATTTTGTGGGGGGGGGGGGGGAGGGGTGGGGGGCGGGTCTGGGGGGGGGTGGGGGGGGTGAAAATAAAATTTTGAAATTGGAAATATTTTCTAAAAACAAACTTTAATTTATTTATTTTTGGGATGGGGTGGGGGGTGGTAGGGGGCTGGAGGGAGGGGGTGGGTCGGGGTGAGGGTGAGGGTGGGGTAAAAAAATAAAAAAATTGAAGTTGAAAAATCTTTTTTTTAAAAAGCTTTAAATTTACTTTTTCAACAAAAAAAAAATTGATTTTTTCAACAAAAAAATTGTAATTTGAAAATGGTGGAAAGTTTTGGAAAATGTTTTCCTTAATTTTTGAAGGGAAGTCATTTTCCTTGAATTTGAAGAAAATGAGTTGATTTGAAAAATATTTTCCAAAACATTTAACCCAACCAAACATGAGAAGATTGGAAAACATTTTCCGGAAAATGTTTTCCTTCATACCAAACACACCCATAGTGTTTGTACTTCCAAATTAATCCTAACTTGGACTTTAAACACTCTATGTATTATTTTATTTTTTTACCATTTTAATAATAGGAATAATTGCTTTAATCTTGGTGAATTAGGGGCAGATACACCATTAGTGAAAAGAGTAAATTTTATCATCAAAGAACGTGGTACAAACGATGGAGATGCAAAGGTTGTATTAAGGGGTGTCGACCGACACCTCTTCATCAGAAAATTATATTGTGTAGCTTGAATAAAAATAATTTCATACATATATATATATATATATATATATATATATATATATATATATATATATATATATATATATATTGACACATCTACATGATTTTACTTAATATTTTGACACACCTTAATCGATATTCTTGCTCCGCTACTATGAGAATGTTTCTCCTTTAATCAGAGGTCTTAGATTCAAGTCTATGATAAGGGGCCCTAGGCAACGAGAATCCAAATTAATTATATTTCATCGTAGGTATCAGATATCGGATGAAATTAATTATAAAAAATGTAAATATTAAAAAATAAAAATGAAAGTGACAGTAGAGCCGTCCAATAGCTGGCTAGTGTTTCAGAAGGTCAATCCAAAGCATCAACTAAAGGTCTCTACTCTGTCTTTCTGGTTAATTATGAATATCCAATTTTCCACCCGTTCGTTTTAATTTATTTATCTTATTTTAATTTAGCATAAAATTTAACAAAGTAGATATAATTTATAAATTTGTGGTATTAAATTAAAGGAATATTAAATATATCATAGTATCATATAATCTTGTAATTTTAAATACGTAATATATAAAATTAATTAAAAATTGCTAAAAAATAAATAAATATCCTTTTTAAAATAAAAGTTTTTTTTTTTTTAAGATTAATCGATTGTGAGCTTCTTCTTTTTTCTTGACTTATTGATGTGATGTTTATATTAGAGGAGCCAGCAGTGCAAGTAGCTGCAAAAGGTACTAGTATATATTATATCATCAATCAACCATAGATCTTGATATGATGCTAATAAGTAATATACCTCTCATTTTTTTTTCTTATTATTTTGATATATATTTGATATTCATACTAAAGTCCGATGAAATAAGTTTTTTTTGTACATTTTTCATATTTTATTTAGTGATGGATTTAAAATTTTAATCGAGAGCTATCAAAATTAGACAGTATAATTTATTGTCTAAAAATATAAAAGAACACTGAAGTTAAAACTTGAGCTAGGATTGAACAACCGACCATTGAGACTTTTTGTAGCCCCTTATCTGTTGTGTTATCTCTTTACCTTGTGTCACGAGATGTCAATATTAATATATATATATATATATATATATAAAGACATAATCAAAATTTGACTTGGCTTGTAATTATTTTTTGATGAAAATGTATCGTTTGACACTCCTCAAACAAGGATAGCTCCATCCCTGATTCTAATTAATTGATATGATAACAATAACTTCAAACCTCTCAATTTTGTTAAACTTTATATCAAATTAAAGATTAGATAAACAAATTAAAATGAAGGAAATAAGAGAATAATCATATCTAAGTAATGATTACACTTCTTTTAAGATATTGTCAGCAATATATTTACTACTGCTACTATACTTCAAATGTCAAAAATTTATCCTCAAATTTTCCTATTGGGTTGGGCAGGTGTCCTTTTGCATGAAAAAGTCCTACTATCTATATATTCTTGTGATAAGTTAGAGTAGGTGCAGTTATTTTCAGACAACCAGCCGTCACTCTGTCTTGTTATTGCAGTAAAAAATATATATATTATTTTCTCCGTTTTAATTTATGTGTTATTATTCGATCAAATTTAAAAGTAAGTTCTATAAATTGGCTTTGAATATATTGTATGGTCGTATGAGGTTGAGTGCTTCATTAGTAAAAGAAATTAATGTTTAGTAGATGAAAATAACATAAATAAGGATGGTTAGAAGGATATATAGATGTATAAGGAGGCAATGCGAAAGTTGCCTTTATGCGGATAAGATGTGAAAATAAAAATTGAGATAATTCAAATATGTGAAGAAGTAATTCAAATGCTAGGCTCTAATGAAGAGGTTCAAGAAGTTGACGGTGATTGGTCTGAGAAGAGGTAGAGAGACCTTACACATTTTTAATTGAATGAGAACATAGACCTAGCTATGAGAGTATGAAGGCCGATGATTAAGATAGACATAAATAAGTAGTCGAGCGACTTCTTTCTTTCTAGTGAAGGAGCATAATTCTAATCCGGAGCACATATATAGTATTTTATCAAAATTATTATTATTATGCTAGCAATATCCTATTATTCAAGTTTATTACACCTGTAATTTCTCTACCGTAGTTATTTTACTATGTTTACTTTCGGTACTTTTCTTTCTTCATTATTTTCATCATAATTACTTTGATATTTTTTTCAAATCGTGATGAAAAATAATTTCTTTGAGCCAAAGTTCATCGCAAACAACGTCTTTACCTTACAAATATACAAATAAAGTTTGCGTACATCTACTTTCTTCAATTCTTATTTATAAAATTTTATTATATAGAAGAGCCAAGTTGAGGATATCGATAATTGATTGGACACAAATTTTAAACATATGGTATAGAGAGAGAAAGTGACAGTGAAAGAAATCCCATAGTTCAGTACTTGGTGGGAATCTAATTAGCATAACTAAAACTGAGAGTTGTATGGGTCTTATGTGCAGCTACCAATATAGTATTATTATATGATCACTACGTCACAATATCTTAATTATCATTGGTTTATAGTACTTTCATTACAGAATTACTAAGTACAGTTTGATGCCAAATATAATCCTTTTTCTAAGTTTAATTTTTTTTATACAATATTGTTTTCTATACTTTAATCAAATATTGTCCAAATTGTGTCTAATTTAACCATTTAATATTTGAAATTCAATATCCTACTACTGAAATTGGTGATAGTTTGGTGTTTTGTAGCTATTTTTTCTTTCATAAAAGTAGTATTAGCAATATTCTCATAGTTTCTTGTGTTTCGTATTTCTGTTACTACATGTTAGTTTTTGTGTTTCGATTATCGCATTAGTTTATTATTTTTACTAATCTTTTTTTATTTAGAACAAACTAAAATGAAAAGTGTGTCACGTAAACTTAACAAAGAAGTACCAAACATGGAATAAAATACCCACATTTTATCCCAAGAATCCCTTATTTCCCTCATTTGGGTCAAAACCAAGATTAATCTAGATAACAACCTTCTATATGAGATAAGTTATATACCAAAATGTTGATATAAAAACAATACTGATTTTAATTAATAAGTAACTCAAACAAAAAAACAATCTCTCTACCATATAAAGGCAGGGGGTAAGGTCTCTCCTCAAACTCCACTTGAGAAATTACACCGATATGTTGTCTTCGTTGTTATTGTTAACTCAAACCAAACACAAGATAAATTTAATATCATTATTTATACCAAAATAATCCATCTAATCCCTTTAACTAAAGCCCCTAACTATTTTCTTTGAGCAAAGTAAGATTGAAAGAATCAAATAATTACTAAGATGAGCTCATCTTTATGTATTGCCTCAGCATGTAGAGGATTTCAGAACTGCACTGTCATATCATAAAAAGTATACTTATGATATACAATAATGGCTGCATGGCTCATCATTTTCTTTTGTTCTATAAATTGGCTTTTACTAACTTCACTTCTCATGCACTCAATAACTTTGATCCATTTTGTTTCTTTACTCACTTAGATCAAGAACTTGCTTTTCATTTTCTTCTTGAAAAATGTCTTTGATCAATGCTAAGCATTTCACTCTCTTTGTCTTGCTGATGTGCTTTTTAGTAATTCAAGAATCTCATGGTCTATCTCTAAAGGAAGTTGCTCCTGTGAAACTCCTAAACAGAAAGGTTCTTAACACTTTCACATCTTATTCTCATACTATCTTTTACTATTGTCTATTCATTATAGCTTACCTGGTTAAAATAAGAAGTATTATTAAAGAAATACGAAGGTTCGAGGCTACTTCGCGAGTCTTTACTGCCCTGTTTTTTGTTACTTTCCTTATTTCGATCATCCACGAGGTTGTCAAAAGAGAGAAAGGGGGTGGCTATCTAGGGGGAGTCGTTTCGGTTGAATGACCCGAAGTCTCTATGGACAAGGGGACAAGTGAATCATCGCTTAGATTTCCATGACTAAGTACTAATCCTTTAAAACTATATGTGCATGCAGGTTTTAGAAAGCCAGTGGGCTGCATTTGGAAAGGTATACTACAAGCATGCAGAGAAGATTAATGAGAAGTTTGCTGATTGGGAGCTAAGAGGAGTTCCAGCTGGTCCTGATCCAATGCATCACAATGGTGCTAGTCCTAAGAAACCTAAGACTCCATGATCATGCAATATTAATTTTGTTTTAGCTCTATGTTCAAGTTTTTAGTAAAGGGTAGTATATGGTTTCATGTTTCTGTTTTTGTTGTTTTTGGCCCAACAGAAAGGAAAAAAACAAAAGAAACAAAAATGTAAGTATGGGCTTAGGCTTTAGGCTAGCCAAGTTGGAATATTAGGATTTCATGTTTCCCTGATATGTATATAGTTTGATGCAAAGTTGTCTTTTTTATTACTAGTACTAAGAAAACTCAAGAATGAACAATCATTTTTGCTGTACTCGCAATGTCATCGATCCAAAGAATGTTTTTCGAGCTAAAGGGTTAATTTCCTGGATATTGATTCTTCAAGCTGATAAAAGATGATGAGAAAAAAGAAGACCCTACTAAAAAATTGCCAATTTCTAAAGGAAATCCCCTATGGAAGTTTTTGACAAAATCCGTCCGAATTTGGCTTGTCGATTGGTAATGTTTCAGACGGAGAAATCCTTTACCGACAAGCCAATCTCTGACAATACATCCTAGTGAGAAGAGACAAAATCAGTTAAGGTACAACAACAACAATACCTAGTGTAGTCATACAAGTGGGGTTGTGGGGTCTGGGAAGGGTAGTATGTACGGAACCTTAACCCTACCTTGTGAATATTGAGAGGTTGTTTCCGAATCAGTTGAGGAAGAAGACACATGTATAGGACCTATTGTAAGTCCTATAGAAAAGCTTGATTTTTAAACTTGTGACATTTCAAATGATTAAATACAAATTCAACTACATAACTTGATCAGCCAAGTACAAAGCAAAAAACTAATCTTCTTTATAATGATGTGTATGTTGCACAAAAATGAAAGTAATCAACCACATTCATATAATTCACTAAAATCATCTTCAACATATCCAGACACTTTTAACTCACCTGACAAATGCTCAAGCATTGCATAAACCTGCTCTGCATGTATATGTGATCTATCTCCGGCCACAAATTCATTAAGGACACCATCAATCTCAATGGAACTAATTCCTGGTTTCTTTTGAATCCCGAGCGCCTTCATTTTCTTCCTCACGGTACTAGCTCCACGCCAACTTCCCACTGCAGCGTATATATTAGAAAGCAGCACGTGATTTGAATCTCCATCCGGATCCAATTTGTAGATATAATGCATTAGCCTTTCAGCTAATTTTACATCACTAAGATTTCGACAAGCAGCTAATATAGACCCCAATATAACTTCATTTGGCTTCATGGGCATATTCTTAATAATGCCTAATGCATCTTCCAGTCTTCCAGCACGACTGTAAAGGTCGACTATACACCCGTAGTGTTCAATCCTAGGAGTAATCCTATGAACTTTCTTCATTGCTTTGAAATACTTCAACCCTTTTTCGACTAAACCAGCATGGCTACATGCCGTGAGAACTCCTGTAAAGGTCACTGCATCCGGCTGAAAACCTTCATTTTGCATCAAATCGAAATATTGTAGAGCATCTACCGCGTGCCCATTGACTGCTAATCCAACAATGATTGAATTCCACGAAACCAAGCTTCTCTCGGCCATTCTAACAAACACCTGGCACGCCAATTCTACGCATCCACACCTACAATACATGTCGATTAACGAGTTATTAACACGAACATTATCCTTAAATTCACGTCGCAGGATAAACCGGTGTAACCATAGGCTTATACCAAGAGTACCCAAATTAGCACAAGCCGAAAGCACTGAAATCATCGTTACATAATCAGGCTCAACCGCAGATAACTGCATTTCTCGAAACCATACTAAACCTTCTTCAAAAAGCCCATTCTTGACAAATCCACCAACCAAAGCCGTCCAGGAAATAACATCTCTCTCAGGAATTTCATCGAACACCTTAACCGCATTGTTGAAATCCCCATTTCTCATGTAACCATCAACCATGGTGTTCCAAGTCACCTTATTCTTAACACCCATATGATCAAAACTCAATCTCGCAAGCCCCACAAGTCCAAACTTCGAATACATGTCGATAACAGCAGTACCCACTTTCACATTCTGAGTATCCAACCCGAGTTTTCGAGCATACCCGTGAAGAGCAGAGCCAAGAGACAGAGCTTGAGCAGGAAAATGAGCACAGCCGGAGAGAAGAGTAACGAAGGTAATGTGGTTAGGCTCAACGCCGGAATTCCTCATGCGAGTGAACTCGGAAACCGCCTCGATTAAACGGCCGTTTTTGCAGTGACGGGCAATTAACGAGGTCCATGAAGCTGTAGAGTCATTATTGCTGCGGTAGGTGGCGGCGGAGGCGGAGTTTTTATTATGGAACTGGGAGAGTTGCAGCGGCGGCGACAGCGATGGCGGAGTGGTGGCGGCAGTGACATTAAAGGCGGGAAGGGCCATTGCATATTTTCAAATTACAGTTGGAGACATATCCTATATATAAAAGTTGTTATTAGTGAAAAATAACCACTCTCATTAAAAAGATAGCCACTATCGTAGAGTTTCAAATTGCACCGAATGAAAGTTCATAACAAAACTTCAGGATATTGTCATAAAGTTTTACTCGTGAAATTTGAAATCTATGAAATAAAATCAAATAAAAGTAGTAGTAAGTGTTATTTCAGAACTACAAATAGAGAATCACATATAGCCACTTTGATTTAAAATATAGCCAAAATTGTAGAGTTTCTAATTGCACGGTGAGAGTTCATGGTAAAACTTCAAATATTGTCATAGAATTTTGCTTGTGAAATTCGAAACCTATGAACAAAACTACAAATAGAGAATCACATATAGCCACTTTGATTTAAAATATAGCCATAATTGTAGAGTTTACAATTGCACGGTTAGAGTTCATGGTAAAACGTCAAATATTGTCATAGAATTTTGCTTGTGAAATTCGAAACCTATGAACAAAACTACAAATAGAGAATCACATATAGCCACTTTGATTTAAAATATAGCCATAATTGTAGAGTTTACAATTGCACGGTTAGAGTTCATGGTAAAACGTCAAATATTGTCATAGAATTTTGCTCGTGAAATTCGAAACCTATGAACAAATTACATAAAAGTAATAAGTAAATGCTATTTTAGAATTCATAAATGAGAACTACAAAATAGTCACTTTTCAATTGTTGTGGTAGTAAAAAAGTTGATCGATGTTATGAAGTTTTAAATTGCAGATGTAAAATTTTGGAGTTTCACTTATGAAAATTGAATTTTATGACAGTAATTTCAAAGACAACAACAAAAGTGATTAGTGGATGTTGTTTTAGAATTCACAAATAGAAATTTCATAAATAACCAGTTTTCAATCCCCACAATTTAAATCTTTTTTTTGGCTATTTACTGATCCAATATTGACTTGGCACTCTTCTTAAAGAACAATAAATATAATCCCAATTTTACTTTATCACTTTTTGACTGCAATAGCTTCGATATTTTGGAAAATGACTATACTTAAATAATAAAGAAAAATTAAGAAATAAATGACAAGTTATCTCTTGATTTTTTCAAATGGCCAAATTAAAATGGACATTAATTTTCAATATAGTGAACAAATAAAATTAAATGAAGGAATTTATTATCATCAAATTTCAAATTTCACAAATAAAATATGAAAGTGTTGTTCATGATAATGATAATTTTTTGATTGTCAATTGATGTTATTCACAATTAATTAGTAATAAAAAAAATGAAGGGATCTCTCTTGAGTGTTTCCTTAACAAAATTGTCGCTGACAACCCTCACTATTGTTGTCAAGTACACAACACAACACAACAATAAGAGAGTTAGTAAAAATTAAAAGGTTTTTATTTAGAATACCTTCTTAAAGCAAAATAGACACACATACAAATAACTCGAGAGTTTACTTGAATCTTGAGGTTTTGGGTAACACCTAATTTAGTGTTTCATTTACTTTGGGATATGTGAAACTATATTTAGTTGTACAATTCAAATATCAATAATTTTATACTTGCCAATTCATTTGTTTATAATTCAAAGATAAATGCTAGCTTTGGAGGTGGAACTATATTTGTTTCTACAATTCAATTATCAACAATTTATACATATGCCAATTTATTTGTTTATTCATAGATCAATCCTAACATTTTAAATGAAAAGTGCTAAGCTTTCGCGGGATATTAATGCTTGCTATTTTTTAATTACGTATTTTTCGTACTTATTTTCCTTGTATCTTCTCTCGGAAAGAGCTAGGTCTTCTTGGCTTTAGCAATTTGAATTGAGCAGTTAAAAAAATCCTTTCTTACTCAAAGTTTTACCTATTGATTTTACCCTTATTTTCAATATATTTGGCATCAAAGTCAAATTCATCTCAATTCATTATTTTTGGTGTTGAATTCCCGATTTTATATTGTTCACTCTCTGAATTTTTAGTTCTAGACATGCGGGGAGGGGGGGGGGGGATAAGGGGTGGTGGAGTCAATATCATTCACAAGATGTGAATTTTATTTTCTTTGGCCATACGTGTAACTCTAACACAGAACACCCTTAACTTACTTTGACGGTACACGTAATTGTATTTGTTTGTATCATTCAAATATCAGCAATTTTATACACTTGCCAGTTTATTCAAAGATCGATTATTATTTTCAGATGAAACGTGTTAGACTTACGTGTAACACTAGTTAATGTATGCTATAGAAGACTCTTAACTTGTTTTAGCGGTACACGCAACTATATTTGTTTGTATCATTCAAATATCAGTAAATTTATGCAGGTGTCCGTTTATTTACATATTGAGAGATTGATATCGATTTTTCAAATGAAATGTGTTAGACTTGTGTGTAACACTAGTTAATGTCTACTATCCTTCAATTACAAGTTCTTCACAATTGATTTCATTTTCCTCCTAAGAAGAAGTGCCAATCAACTTGCAACTATTCATCTTGGTGTCAGTTTTTCTTTTTTTTCTTCATCTGAGTGATTTCTTCGTAACCAGTGTAGAAAAAGGATCATTGATCGGTTTGAAAGAATATTTCTTTTGTGAAGAGATTCACATGATGACACTTGCAAGTTGCAAGATGAAAAGTTTGAGTGATATTTAAAGGTATCTTTTTAATGAAATCCTCTCTCGCAAATTATATTTCACTTGTTTTAATTTTGTTACCTTTTATAATAGTACTAAATCCTTCATTAGAGTTGTCCATAACATTAGAAATTTCACTAATTGACATAAATTTCACTTTTGACAATCATGCAGAGAAAATTAATGAAAAGTATGTTGATTGGGACCTAAGAGGAGTTCTAGCTGGTCCCAAGAAACCAAAGACTTTATGATTATGTAATATTTATTTTGTTTTAGCTCTATGTCCAAGTTTTTAATAAAGGGTTGTATATGGTTTCATGTTTCTATTTTTGTTGTTTTTGGCCCAACAAAGGGGGAAAAAAAGGAAACAAAAATGTAAGTATGGAATTAAATAGGTTTGATGCAAAGTTATCCTTTTTATTACTTATTAATACTAAGAAAGCTCAAGAATGAACAATAGTTTTGTTGTATTCTCAATGTCATCAATGCAAGGAATGCTTTTGGAGCCAAAGGGTTAATTTGCTTTGCTATATGTATTGGTTCTTCAAGCTGATAAAAAAATAATGAAAAAAAAAATTATCAAAAAATTGCTAATTTCTTATGAAGTCCATCTGAATTTGGTTCATTGATGGTAATGTGTCCGATGGAGAAATCCTTTACCGACAAACCAAACTTTGATACCTTCTTAAAACGAAATAGACACACATACAAATAAGTAGAGAGTTTTCCTAAATCTTACGGCTTTAGGTTATACCTAATTTAGTGTAGCATTTACTTTGGGGATATGTGAAACTATATTTGTTTCTACAATTCAATTATCAACAATTTTATATATGTGTCAATTTATTTGTTTATTCATAAATTAATCCTAACTTTTTTTAATGAAATGTGTTAAACTTTTGCGAGACATTAATGTTTGCTATCTTTCAATTACGTATTTGATGTATTTATTTTCCTTGTATCTTCTCTTGGAAAGAACTAGGTCTTCTTGGTTTTAGCAATTTGAATTGAGTGGTAAAAAAATCATTTCTTTCTAAAAGCTTTGTCTATTGATTTTACCCTTGTTTTCAATATATTTGGTATCAGAATCGAACCCATCTCAATTTATTATTTTCGATGTTTGGGTCCCTAATTTTATTTTGTTCACTCTCCAAATATTCAGTTCTAGACGTGCGGGAAGGGGGGAGAGGAAAGGGGGTGGTGGAGTTCATATGTTCACAAGATGAGAATTTGATTTTTTTTGTGGTACACGTAACTCTAACAAAGAACCCCCTTAACTTACGTTGGCGGTACACATAACTGTATTAGTTTGTATCATTCAAATCCCAACAAATTTATACACTTGCCAGTTTATTTGCTAATTAAGTGGTCGATATTAATTTTTTAGATGAAACGTGTTAGACTTGCGTGTAATACTAGTTAATGCCTGCTATAGAACAACCTTAACTTACTTTAGCGGTACACGCAACTTATTTGTTTGTAACATTCAAATATCAAGTTATCAACAAAATTTATACACGTACTCGTTTATTTACTTATTCAGAGATCGATATTAATTTTTCAGATGAAACGTTTTGGACTTGCGTGTAACATTAGTTAAAGTAATCTATCCTTCAATTACTTGTTTGTCGTCGTGCATATTTTCCCTTTTATATTCTCCCTGAAAGAAAAGAAAAGAAAAGAAGAGGAAAGACAAAATAGAAAACGATAGCAAGTTCTTCATAATAGATTTCATTTTTCTACTTAGAAGAAATGTCAATCAACTTGCAGCTAATCATCTTCGGGTTATCTTTTTTTTTTGTTTTTTTCAGAGTGATTTATTCATAATCAGTGTACAAAAAGGATCATTGATTGGTTGGAAAAATTATTTCTTTTGTTAAAAGTTTCACATGATGATACTTGCAAGTTGCAAGAAGGAAAGTTAAGAGATGTCAATTTATTTTCTATCTTTCAATTACATATTTGTCACACTTATTTTCCTTGTATTTTCTCTCGGAAAGAAATATGTGTTCTTGGTTTTAGCAATTTGAATTGAGCAATAAATAATCCTTTATTTCTCAAAGCTTTGCCTATTGATTTTACCCTTGTTTTCAATTTATTTGATATCAAAGTCAAATCTATCTCAATTCATTATTTTGGATATTGGGTTCCCAATTGTATATTGTTCACTCTCCAAATATTCAGTCTATAACGTGCGGGGAAGGGAGGAATAAGGGGGGGGGGGGTGGAGTTCATATTTGTACGGCTCAGCCTGCTAGTGATATTGTCTGCTTTGGGCCTAGGCTCGCACGGCTTTAAAACGTGTCACTGGTTGGTAAGGCCTGCTTACTTATATATTCAACATCTCTCTTGTGTTTTGCCAATGTGGTACTTCTTATCTTAAGTTGGAGCGTCACATACACCCCCTCTACGGACTCGGCGTCCTCACTGAGGTTTGCCCCAACGAATGGGATTTGCCTTGACTCAGCATTGAGGTTTACCCCGCCTAATCGGGATTTGCCTAAACTCAGTTGAACTCTGGCCCATATCGACGACAAGGCTAACACATGAGTGGCTCTGATACCATTTGTAACGGCCAAGCCTGCTAGTGATATTGTCTGTTTTGGGTCTAGGCCCGCATGACTTTAAAATGTGTCACTAGTTTGTAAGACATGCTTACTTATATACTCAATATTTCTCCTGTGTTTTGTCGATGTGGTACTTCTTATCTTTAGCTGGGGCATCACAATATCAATCGTTCGCAAGATGTGAATTTGATTTCCTTTGGAAGTACACGTAACTCTAACAAAGAACACTGCTAACTTACTTTGTCAGTGCACGTAATTGTATTTGTTTGTATTATTCAAATATCATCAAATTTATACACTTGCCAATTTATTTGTTTACTCAAAGATCGATAATAATTTTTTAGATGAAACGTTTAGACTTGCGTGTAACACTAGTTAATATCTATTATAGAACACCCTTAACTTACTTTGGTGGTACACGTAACTGTATTTATTTGTATCATTTAAATATCAACAAATTTATACTCTTGCTCATTTATTTACTTATTCCGAGATCGATATTAATTTTTCAAGTGAAACGTGTTAGACTTACGTGTAACAATAGTTAATGTTTGCTATCCTTCAATTACTTGTTTGTCGTCGCAAATATTTTTTCTTTTATATTCTCTCAGAAAGAAAAGAAAAGAAAAGGAGAGGAAAGGCAAAATAGAAAAACTCTTCCCAATAGATTTCATTTTTCTTTTTATTCTTCTTCTGAATAATTTATTCATAATCAACATACAAATAGGATCATTAATCAATCGGAAAGAATATTTCTTTTGTGAAAAGTTTCACATGATGACACAAGATGTAAGAAGAAAAGTTGAGAGATAGTAAAAGGTATTTTTTTTAATTGAAATCCTCCCTCTCAAATTATATTTCACTTATTTTAACTTTGTTACCTTTTATAATAGTACTAAATCCTTCATTAGTTTTGATCTTATATAGTTTCATAAAGTTGTTCATAACATTGGAAATTTCACCAATTGAATCAAACACCTCTATTATAGATTTTACTTTTGACAAATCATTTTTTTAATTTTATGTGGACTCACTAATCCAATCATGTTTAGGCTCAATAGTTGGGTTAAAAAAAACGTAGGATAATTTTTATTGCAGTGGCTCATTTTTGTGATTTTCTATATGTTTGCGACGTGTAACATACAAAAAATTATCTAATTACTTGCTATCAATTCAAAAATAGAATTAATATTGGCCTAAAATTTCGTTAATTAGACAACAAAATTGTCTAAAAGAATAGCCATTTTATACAATTATATATGTGTTTTGTTTTATCGTCGTTTGGTTTGAGGACACTACTAAAAAAATTGACCTTCAAAAAAATCAAAAAATAATTTTTAATTATTTTTTAATAAAATAAATCAGGACAACACCGACCTCCAAAGGTTTGTTTGAGTTTTTTTTTTAGTAGTGAAAATTGAAATTTGTCATAAAAATAATTTGGATAGCTATATAAGGAAACAAAATAATTCATGATAATTTTATAATGTATATGGTCTGACTATTTTAAAATTAAAGCTAGTACTTAATAATTATTATATTAGTGTTAAAGTTATATAAGAATCTATGTATTATTTTCTAATGGATTTTACATCGTAACTTATGCAGGGACATGTGTATAATTAGGCTATGAATTAAGTCGAAACCAAGTGGTCATAGAAATAAAATACAAAAAAGAGAGAAATTGCCACAAGTTTTTACATAAATACTATACTATATATAATGCATGACAAAAATGACATCACTCTACTTCCCAAACATGTTACTTATATAACAACCTAAAATATAGGAAAAAATACATCCAAGCAAACAACATTAAAGGTAAATACAATTTTACCCCTTCAAGTCATTCAATCTTCATTTGAAAATTGTTAGTAATGTCCTCTTCTCTTTTTGATTCCAATATCTCTATTAATCATCTTGGATTCCTTTTGTGCCTCTTCTTGAATCCTTTTCTTCTTCTCCATTCGATTTATAGTCTCATAACGAGTGATTTCATCTTCATGAATAGTGTCATCAAAATCATTTTGATCATGACATTTTTTGTAACCTTTCAAAACTATTAGTTTTAACACGAGACGTCCATTCTCTCGTGTGGCTTCAAGGTACTCATAATACTCCATGGTTTCTTCTTTTAGGATTAATCTTCCATCAACATTATGTCTAGAGAGAGACCATGGTACATCTCGAGGCAATGTGCCTCTCCAAGAAGGAATTGGTGGTGGATATTCTTTTTTCATATTCTTAGGTTGTTTTCCTTTTTTAGGAATGTTAGTTTTGGGTTTTCTGTTGCGATATTGTTGTTCATACTCTTCTAGTTCACTAGGCGAAGCCATGAAAACACCACTCTCTGAACCTATGAGATCGCCACTTGTTGAGTGCATCCATGGAGAAGAATATGGTGCTGAATCAAATAAGGATGAAAATGTAGATGGTGTTGTGGTTGTTGCTTTTGTAGGTGATAATAATGGTAGTGCTAGTGGTGGTGGTGGTGGAGTTGATGTTGACTCGGACTTTGATGAAAATATGGATGGTAATCTAATTGTTGTCCCCCTTGTTGTTGTTGTTGATGGTTGTGGTGGTGTTGATGTTGATGACTCGGATTTCCATATGAATGGTGTTCTGGTTGTCTTTGTCCTTGTTGTAGTTGTTGTTGATACTGATGGTGGTGCTGCTGATGTTGATGACTCAGATTTAAATATGGATGGTGTTCTGGTCGTCTTTGTCCTTATTGTTGTTGTTGTTGCTGATGATGGTGGTGATGGTGCTAATCTTGATGACTCGGATGTTGATGAAAATGTGGATGGTGTCCTGGTCCTCCTCCTTCTCCTTGTTGTTGTTGTTGCTAATGGTGATGATGGTGGTGGTGATGCTGGTAATGTTGATGACTCGGATTTTGATAAAAATGTCCTTTGAAAATTATTTTGCACTACCTTTGTAGCAACATTTGCATTAAAATGTGGAATGATAAAGTAAGAGATAACATTCAAAAATCCAGAAATTATTGATAGGATATATCTTCCATTGTTGAGAATCATTTTTGTAGTAAAATCCATGTTTAAAAAGCCACCAAATCTGTAAATTACAAAAAAAAAAAAAAAAAAAAAAAAAAAAAACAGGTGTTAGTGTTCAAAAGAAAAAAAAAAGTTATCCACGTGGCCGAAAAAAATATTAGCTAGCTGGCATAGTTCATCCTATCTGTCTAGACTTTGGTGAACGAAATAATAAGTGGGGTTATTATTCAAAATTTAGAATTTCAATCATCTAATTTTGATATTCGTAATTTGAATACATGCAAAAGAAAATTAATGTGTAAAAAATTATTATCCCTTTCATAGAAATTTGTAAGATCTCAAAAGGAGATGCTTGCTAGGTGGATTTTTCCTATTTGTTTGAATTTTGATAGACAAATTATAATTTGATACTAAAACTTAGTGTGTAATTTTTTTTTACCTCTTGGTAGAAAATCGTAATAGCTAAAAATTAAATAAAAAATAACGCTAGTCAAATAAATTCTTTCTATTTATCTAATTTTGGTGAGCGAGATGTAATAACGAATTGTACCAATTTTACCTATATAATCTTGTTATATATATATATATATATTATTTTAAATGCGAAATCTAAAACTTAATAAATTTCCCCCACCCCCTCCAAAAAAATATATTAAAAAATCATTAGCTAGTGGATTTATTTATTTATTTTCAAATGGCATGAGTAGTTTTTTTTTTTTCTGATTTCTCTAAAAAAATGTATATATCGAGTTTTTGCAACAGATCGATGTATTTGATGACAGAAAATCTGAAGAAAAAAAAAATGAAACAAATTATTCTTGACACACATGAATAACAAATTCTCCAATAAAAAAAATAAGAAAAAAAGAGCAAAAAATGCAACATTTTAGAACTAAAAAAAAACATGAGAATGAATTAAGAGCAATAAAAATTAAATAAACTAATTGACAATAAAATAATTAGAATTACCCTTTTTCCAAGTATGTAACACTAGAATTGAAATAGAATGCTCTTGCAAATTCAAAGAAATTTTTTATGCCTTTTTTTGTGAATTTTTTCTTCAATAGAAAAAGAGTACTCACTCTTTTTCTTTTTTATTTATGATAAAAAAAAGTGTAAAAAAACTCTTCTTAAATAGAGGGTTTCATTACTTAGGTGGGTAACTAAAATACAAAGGAAGGTGATATAAGAACAATTTAGCATATAAATGAGATTCTTAGGCTTTAAACACCTAACCAAATTGGAGTTTTGGTTTTGGTAGGTAAAATAATTTCAAAATTAATTAGTATTCATAGTAAAATGCAGAATAAATTAATTCTGCATTTTATTTTGAGATTACTATCTTTATCGCATCAATCAAAACCGTTTCTTAGTGTATTACATGTGTATAATTAATATAATGTATAATTATTGTATTATATGCACACTAATTATACAATGGCTAGTATTGGTTATTTGTTATGATTTTATTAAATTGTTGCGAAGTGTAAAAATCTCATTTTTATTTTGGTACGCGTTTAATTGAATAAAAATTCTAAATGTAGTATTAGTAATATCCTACTCATGAAGGTCTTTGTGGTCTTTTTCTTATTTAGATATATGATATTTATAATCTACTGGTACGATTGATTAATTTAGATTTGTGCTTAAGTCCGTTTAAGGAGAACATTGTCTATCAGCAACAAAATATTAGTCTTTGATATTTGGAATCCATCAGATCGTCAATTCAAATTAGTGTCATCTGATATTTATTTACGGTAAAACAATTCCTATCAAAGTTTTAATTTCAATTATAGAAGAATAATTTCTTCTTCAACACGCTCTATTAAAAAATTATTTTTAACTGAGACGGTATAATATAAATGTTTGAAGATCAAATGTATGTGTGCTACTTATTTCAAGTCATGTAGTTTATATAATATCTTGATAATTGAAGATGATAGAAAATCAAACATCAGATGGAAAATTAAATTAAAAAGATACCAATCAAATATCATAACAAACTTTTTATTGTAATGCCATAAGGTTTTGTGCCTTTACAAATTTTTTTATTTGTTTTTCATTAGGTTTTGAGTCCAAAGAAATTCGAATTTGTGAGAAAAAAATGGGTAAAGTAATCATTTTAACCTCCTGTCAATATTTATTATTTTAAAAGTTATTAATATTTAGCCACTGGGTTTTTAAGAAACAATCTTTCTATCTCTACAAGATAGTTATAAGATTTGTGTATGTTCTGCCCTCTTCAGATCTCCATTGTGAATTTTCACTAAGTATATTATTATAGTATTAATATTTAACCACTCTTTTAACATAATTTCTTTTAATAAGAAAACTCGAACAAAACACAAAATAACTCCAACAAAATGATGCTGGAATTCGAAGGACTAACAAGTTGAACCTAATTAAGGAACGATTTATACGGTTCAAATTTTTTTAGAAGTTCCAAATTAAACCCTTAACAATTTATGAAGTTTAAAACCAACAAACGAGTCTTGGACATTATATATATCCATCACACCATAATCCATGACACAAGTCTTTTCATCTATTTTCTTTGCTAGCAAATATTTTAACTTTTGGGGAAAATCTTTTTAAGTTTCTAAGAGATTTGAGTTATTAGCTAAAATTTTGAGTGGAGAGTTGTATAGTTAAGAGTTACAATTGGTGCCAAATTTTAACTCCATTTTGACATTTTTACATGGCATCACGAAATATCGTAATGGAATAAATATGATTTTTTATCCTTAATTATAAATGTAGAATTTAAAAGTATTTATATTTTAACGAGTTTTAAATAATGTGAATCTGATAGATACGACTTCAAAAT
The DNA here is from genome assembly GCA_029007595.1 of Solanum commersonii. Classification (NCBI taxonomy): domain Eukaryota; kingdom Viridiplantae; phylum Streptophyta; class Magnoliopsida; order Solanales; family Solanaceae; genus Solanum; species Solanum commersonii. Next base: position 1,336,867 of record JAJTWQ010000124.1, read on the forward strand.
AAATATAAAAGATAACCGAACGAAAAAAAATTTCAAAACCAGTTGTTTCCAGCTTTTTCCCCCCAACAATATTCAGCGACTTCATTAAGTACAATATTTATTTGTTTTTGTCTAAATTAGTTTCTCATTTTTGTCTACATATTGGTTCACTAAACAATAAAAATAAAAATAAAAAGAGTTTTCTCATATATAAAACACTTGGCATACTTTATAGTTGTACAAATACTGACAATTTGAAAAGAGTTAAAATTGAATAAGGTAGATCTAAAATTGCGTTAAAAAGAGCTTTTACGAAAAGTTTCATCTATAAATATACTAAATTGGCAAAAAAAAAATCAATCTAAGATCTAAGATTATATGAAAAGGAGTTGTATCGGAAAATCAATTATACCTAACATAAATGCATGCTTATGGAAAAAATATATAACACAATAAAATAGCATCAAAAGGTATACAAAGAAAACTGACAAATCAAATCAAATGAAAGAAAAATACTACATAGACTTGAAAATTTTCATATGTAGTTTGTCTTTTGAGATATTCTTTTAAATTTGGGCATATATTTCGAAAAATCGATTATACCTCATTCAACATTTTTTCTTAAATGTATGATTTAAGTGCAGTTATTATGTCATTTGATTTAACTATTAGGATAAAAAAGTTTATTCTAAATCGCGATTAAGTTTTCAATTATAGCCAACGCTCGGGGCTCATTGTAAATAGGGTGATCTAGATGGCATGGAATGCACTATAAATTACTTGTGAGTGAATAAGGTCAAATTGCCATTTATTCTTTGCATTCAACAAAAAATAATATTTTAGATGTTTATGATAAATTTAACAAGAAAAAAAAAGAAATTTAATAATCAAACTAAAAATAACATATCGCTGAACTCCTATACTGTATGATATAGATACAGATTTCCACCTTATATTAAGAGATCTGATTTAATTAAAATTCCAAAATTGATTGCCCATTTATTTTGAAAATCCTCAATTACTCATTTAATTAAGAAAATTAGTTATAACTATTTAATTCAAACAGATACAACATGTATCTTAATTTAAAACCGTCAGATACATGTATCTGGCGAGTAATAATACATGTATTCAATAGACGAAATATGTTACAGAAGTAATATTCGAAATCAACATGAATCTTAGTAATTAAGACATAAACTAGTTGGACTTATGTAATTTACCCAAACAAATATGTACAATAACAAACCGACCCGGTCCAAGCCTAAAGGCCCAAAAGAGAAAAGAAAAGAAAAGAAATAAAAAATTAAAGGACAAATTACTTAACTACACTCCTTTACTTACCTTAATATCCATTTATCCCTACTTATTTTAAAATTTTCAAAAATCCCTTATTTACCTATGTATCTCGCATGTATCCCGTGCACAACACTATGTATCCCGCCGCTATGTGGAATGTATCAAAACGCAATGTATCCCGTGCACAACGCTATGTATCCCGCATGTATTTCATGCACAATGCTATGTATCCCGCTATGTGGAATGTATCAAACCTAATGTATCCCGTGCACAACGCTATGTATCCCGTAAACATCATTTTTAAGGGATTTTTGGTAAATAGAAAACTAGAAGGGATAGGATGTTATTTAGTACTTATAATATGTGGTTCCTATAATTTATACAAAATTAAAAGGGAAAGAAACATCTGAACCATAATCCTCAGTAGCAAACATTTAGCACCAAACATAAACTTTGCACCTTTACTTCCAATTTTTAGCTAATACCTCAAATCTGTTAGAAACCTAAAAGACATTTTTGCAAATTAAATATTTAACTTTTGGGGAAAAGTCTTTTAGGATTTTAACAGACTCGAGCTATTAGCTAAAATTAGAAGTAGAGGTGTATGCAAAATTTAAATTTGGTGTCAAACTTTGCTACTATTCAACTCTTTGATTCTATTTTAATATCTTACAAGAAATTACGAAACGTTGTAGCAGGATGAACATGATTGTTCTATTCCCGAGGTATATCAGATTTGAGCCTAAAATAAAATAAAATTTGATGGTGAGTGTTAAAACATTTTAGGGAGTCTTAAATAGAGGGAATTCAAAATTAGTCAAAATTACAATATTCACTCCATTAAATACAAGATTTTCTACACATTAATGATTTATTCCTAATAATAATAAATACTAGCAATTGAAAAGAGTTCAAATTGAATGAGATAGATTTAAAATTTACTCCCTTTATCCTTTTTTTTATTTATCTAATTTTGACTTTTTAATTACTTATCATTTTTGACAAATCAAGGAAAAATAATATTTTTTAATACCCTCAATTTATTTAGAGAGTTGATGTTTTTGAAAAATGTAGAATCTCTTTAATGAGTAAATTTATCAAAAATGATAAGTAAAAAGTCAAAATTAGACAAATAAAAGTGGATAAATGGAGTAAATTTTATATCCATCACATTCAATTTGAACTCTTTTCAATTGTGAGTATTTATTATTAGGAATAAATCATTAATGTGTAGAAACTCTTGTATTTAATGGAGTGAATATTGTAATTATGACTAATTTTGAATTCACTCTATTTAAGACTCCCTAAAATGTTTTAATACTCACCATCAAATTTCTTTTTTTTCTTTTTTTACTTTAAGGCTCAAATCTCATATAACTGAGGAATAGAATAATCATGTTCATCCTGCTATAACGTTTCGTGGTTTCTTGTAAGATATCAAAATAAAATCAAAGAGTTGAGAAGTAGCAAATTTTGACACCAAACTTAAACTTTGCGTACACCTCTACTTCTAATTTTAGCTAATAGCTCGAGTCTGTTAAAACCTTAAAAAAACTTTTCTCCAAAAGTCAAATATTTTAATTTACAAAATTATCTTTTAGGTTGCTAACAAATTTGTGGTATTAGCTAAGAATTGGAAGTAAAGGTGCAAAGTTTATGTTTGGTGCTAAATGTTTGTTACTGAGGATTATGGTTCAGATGTTTCTTTCCCTTTTAATTTTTTATTTCTTTTCTCTTTTGGGCCTTTAGGTTTGGACCGGGTCGGTTTGTTGTTCTATGTATTTGTTTGGGCAAATTACATAAATTCAACTAGTTTAGATCTTAATTACTAAGATTTATGATGATTTTTACTATTGCTTTCTATAACATATTTCGTCTATTGGATACATGTATTATTACTCGTGTATTTGACGATTTTAAAAATTAAGATACATGTTGTATTTGCTTGAATTAAATGGTTATAACTAATTTTCTTAATTAAAGTAATAGTTGAGGATTTCAAAATAAATGAACAATTAATTTTGGAAATTTAATTTAATCAAATCTCTTAATATAAGGTGGAAATTTGTATCTATATCACACCGTATAGGAGTTCAGCGATATGTTATTTTTAGTTTGATTATTAAATTTCTGTTTTTTCTTGTTGAATTTATCATAAATATCCGGAAAATAATTTATTTTATTTTTTGTGAATGCAGCAATTTGACCTTATTCACTCACAAGTAATTTATATTGCATTCCATGCCATCTAGATCACTCTATTTACAAAGAGCCCCTGAGCGTTGGTCTAGTAATAAAAATGCGTCATTAATGTATGAGTTAGACATATATAATTATTTAATTCATTATCATATAAACAAAACTCTGATGTTTAATAAGTATAAAAATGCATATAAACATATCCACTATTCATTCATCGAGCTTTTAACATAAATTTACGAACTAGTATCGAATCGTGCATCATTGATCTTCAAAGATTAAGATGTTGACCTTTATATTCACTCACAAGTAATATATATTTCATTTCATACCATCTCACTCTTTTTACAATGACCCCTCAACCTTTGGTCTAATAACAAAAATACATCATTGATGTATGAGGTAGGCGTACATCATAGGTTCGAACTTTGTCATATAAACAAAAAGATGATATACTTAATGAGTGCAAAATGGTATATATTGGAGACATATCCATTATTTATCGAGGTTCAAACTGTTTGAAGTTTCACTAATTCTCGAAGATTACGATTTTGACCTTATTCACTCAACATTAACCACAAGGTGTGCTTCTCCAATATTGCCACTTGGGATTCTACTCTTGCTCCCCAATCTCTTTGGTTTTGATGACAAAATCTTGAATTTCATAAGTGTAGCAAGTTGATTCACAGAGTCCACAATTTCCACAGAATTTGACACTATGTCTAGCATAAGTGAAGCAATTCTTGTTGATGGAAGTAGTTTTTGCAACTCTTTTTCTTCAATTAAACCACCATTTCTAATTATGGATCTTAGTTTTTCAGATGATGCTTTTGCCTTTAGAATATGTGAATCAATTGTTGGATAAAGGGTCATTGTCTTCATTGACATTGCTATTTCCTTCAATGCACTGCCACACTCTATGCTCATCTTTGTGCATGGTTCTTGAATTATTTTCCTTCCTTCTTGTGTCTGAAAAAAATAATTAAACATAAATTAATTTTTTATTTAAGTTTTATACATTGATAGTACATAAGCTGGTGTATGAAACATTCCACGTTCATGTTATCATGTAGGGTTTGAAAAAAGGGTCACAATCTGAAAGGTTGTGATCTAGACAACATACCTGACACAAGCATCAATGGTTGATTCTGGTGGTACGGTGGAGCTAGAGATTTAACAAAAATGTCCTTATACCAAAGAGATTCAACAACTTTTATATATATATATATATATATATATATATATATATATATATATCCTATCTAGCTACATAGTGTAATTGTTCAATAAAGGGGGTTCAATGGACCCTCTTTGGGTCCACCTCTAAAAAATTTACTGTTGTTCCAAGACTCCCTTTCACACAATATTCCGCTTATGTGAAGTACATTGATAGTTTATATAAGAAGGGGATCCTTGGATCAACAATTAAATTGTCTTTATGCGACTTATGTCGATCTCTAATGCTTGTGTTAGGATAGGGTGCCTCCTCATTATTACACCCGGCCCCTTAGGGTGAGACCCTCCCAAACTTTTGAATAAACGTGAAATGTTTCGTGTATCGAACTATTTTCTTTTACATAAATGTATTGGTTTAGTATAATTACCATGTTGTAAGAGGTGAGATCTGATTTTAAAGCATTCATTTTAATGGCACATTCACGAACAAGATCTCCAATTTTCAAGTATTGTCCCCATGGATGTCTATATCTGAATTTTCCATGATGTGGCTCCCATTTTGCAAAATTGACCTATTATTAGGGACAAAATTGTAATTGTCATTAGAACTCTATATATATTGAAATAATTGTACTTTTATTTTTAACTTCTCAAAATTTTGGCCAAATAAGCTAATTAAATATAATTTGTTTTTGACTAACCAGATTTTCTTCACTAGCTTTTGAGTAGATAACGCATTTGTATTCCTCAAGAGATATTCTCTCTAGTTCTTCTTCAGACTTGACATCTATTTTCTTGAAGTATTGAGTTCCATATCCTACAAATTAATGCAACCAAATTTAATAAATAAAATGTTCAGTATAATTTTACGAGCGTAGAATTAATCATGTCATTATAACAAATCATATAATATATAGTACTTAGTTATGTTACATCGACTCATACACTAACATTGGTAGCTATTGGTACACATAACATTGATTTGTTCAACTTCTAACAATTTTTTAATACACTTTAAATGATTATTTTATGTATATTAAATAAAATAAACTTTAGTCATGTCATTTTGATTTGACAAGAGGACAACATTTTGGTGATACCTAGAATGTCACACATCGATTGAATAAAATAAGTTGTTGTCTTATAATATGATGGTTGATCATTTTCATGAGGTAATTTTGAAATTGAGTTAGATTTGAAATCCACCTTTTTAGATTTGAACTCATTTATTCATATTATTAATTTATGTTGAACTCGTTGTTATACTATATATGTTTCTAGATGCTCAGGATGTTAAAATATGTCACGCCAATATAGGGAATAGACATTTATTATTACTTGTTTGGTGTTAGTTCTACTAGTCAGGAATTTTCAATCTTATGATTTTAAACTAACAATATATTTAATGAATATGTTATGTAAATATTGAAATTAGAAAGTTATCAAATACAAAAATATTTTTTTTTAAATGAAGTAAAAAGAAAGATGACACACCTTCAAGGGAAATCCCAAGCTCTTCAATATTTGTAGCAATTAAATTGTGAAGATCTTCACCAGCCCATACCGGGTATATAACCACATTAAACATGATCGCCGCCGCGCCCCCGATAAGGATCGTAGTTACTCGGGTAATCGCCTTATCGAGCACCACAGGGTCCCGATACCCCGAGACGGAGATCATTGAGAACGTCAAAATAAAAATGAGAATGCCATAGTCATATCTCGCTTTCAATTTTGGTACGAATCTCAAAAATGTCGCTATCGTAGCTAGTTTAACCCCATCACCAAAATTAATCACATGAAAGTACTTGTTAGGCATTTATAGTACTTATACAAAAAAATATAAAATTTAAGTTATATATATCGTCAGTATTTAACGTCGATTTACCTATTGAAAAAACAGATAATCCAAGTATGATTGGTTGCAATTTGTCTGACCCTGTAAAGGTAGCAAGTCTATGAGCTGCAACACCTAATGAACCAGCTAAAAATGTTGCAAGTCCTCTATTAACTCCTTTCCCAAGTGTTGCTCCTAAAATAATAAAATAAAATAAAATAAATTTAGATAAAAGTTGAGTGATTAATTCATAACCTCTTTAGACAAAAGAAAATATTTATGATAACAATATTTTTCCACAAAAAGTTCGATTGTGAGTTCGAGACCAATAAAGTAAAGGTGGAAGCTCGTGGGAAAGGGGTTAAAAAAGAGACTCTATACCATTAAAACACTACAAAAATTAGTGATAGATAAATTTTGATAGATCAATTCTGTAACTAAATAACAAAATTCGTTGTTAATCCTATTTAGTAACAGACTAGAGATGGATAATAAAAAAGTTATGTTTAACTATATATAAGCAATATAGCGAGAATTAACGACGAAGTTTATAATTAATTTCAATTTTTTTTTATTTTGTATAACCTATTAACATGAAGGAACACTACAACCCTACGTGAAATTAATTAACCTTTACGATTCGAATAATAAAAACTTACCAACAGAAAACTCGAAGATGACAACAACAGTTAAAACATCCCACATTGAAGAAACACCAAATCCTTCATAATCAAACAATGGTTCAAAGTAGTAAAACAACGAAACCAATGCAATTGCTAATCCAACTTTTATTGAATGAATTAATTTTCTTGGATCTTCTTTAGCTATTTTCTTCACATTACTCCCAAATGAACACATTTTATTAGAAGCTTCTGGCAATTTCTTTAAAATCCCAACATTTTCTTGATTTTTCATTGCCATTTCTTGAAATTCTCTAAAAAAAAATTGTTTTTTTTTTGTTTTTGCTCTTCTATAGTGAAGATTTTATTTTTGATATATATAGAGGAAAATTAAGGAGGACAAAATTGGAAATTAATTTTTAATTTCTATCACTATCAATCAAGCTATTTATTAATGTGTACAACAAAAAATCACCTGTAAATAGATTGACACGTTTTCACATGAGGCCAACTTAATGTGACAACTTTGTAATTTTGTATTTATTAAACCATTATTGTTATGACTAATTATTGTGTCTAATCTATAATAAAATTATGTTGGATCTTTCTTGAAGCATAATGTTGAATCTCGTGTTCGATTAATTTAGATTTGCGTTATATATATATTTAGAATTTTTTCACATGTTATTTCTCTTTAGGATAGTTGTTTAGTATATGACCCTTTTTTATTTATTTCTTTTGAATCTCATGAACATGAACTAAATATTCTTTTGAGTAAACTAGAAGTTTTATGAGAAAATGTTCCGATTATGTTCTAAACTCTAAAGCTAATAAGTTATTGTAAATATTAGATGACATTATTAGTCTGATATTTTATCTATAAAATTGAGAAATATATAAATAAATATAATTAATTAGATTTGTATCTGACGACTAACGTTATCATGATGTAATTTCACAAGAATTGTATTTATACTTCTAAAATTAGTGACAAAATCTATATGATAATTGATAACGGATAGCCTAAAAGGGGTCATTTGCATAAATTAACCACTTGTTACATGAGTTTTTTCCCTTTCATTTTAGCTACTCAAATTCGAAATATCTAATTAATAATAAAAAGAATCATATTCATTCTAACACATTCATTTATCATATTATTATTATTATTATTATTATTATTATTTGTTTGTTGGTGAGTTGCAATTAAGTCAAAAAAAAAATTAAGTTGTAGTGTACTTGGATTCTTTGAACTGTTTACAACTGTGTCTAGGTTATTTGACTAGGAAGTTGCTTGTTGTTACACGATTCTTTTTTAAAAAATAAAATAAAATATATATACATATATTAATAATTAAGAATCAAAAGAAGATTCCAATAGCCAAGTTTTTTTTTCTTTTTATTTCCCATCGTTCGAAGCCTACATTGGAGTCTCGATTAAATTTGAATTTCATATCGCAGGGCTAATTCAGGGGTGATACTCCCAACAAAATTTTCTCCAATCCGAGACCACTGATTAAAGATGAAATAGTCTCATCACTGCATCACAACCCATTAATAAAGTGTCTCTTTTTCATTTTTTTTACTACTCAATAATGGTGTATGTTTGATGGGAATTTTTTTTTCTTTTTTATATTTAGTGGCTGCAAGTGGGGAATAATTATATTATATTCATAATAATACAAAGTTTTAGGTACTTTTTAGGCACCCTTGCTTTATTGTCAAAAAGGTAATCTCACCTATCCATTTACATGGATTTGAGAATCTAAGGGTATATCACTAGAATTAATAGAATTTTGAAAAAAGAAAATCTCGTTTACAATATGAATAGAAGAATAACACAATTCGAAAAAAGTTGTTAAAATGTTTAGGACTAGGCCAAGAGGGTCTTGGAACACTTTATTTTTCTTCTTATCGAAGTTATTTCACAAAAAAAATATTGCTAGCACAAGGAAGAAGGGAGTTGTATATTATATTCCAGAAAGGATGAATTGTTGTTGAAAAGGAATTATTGAATTTTAAATAGTAAATGAAATAAATTTTTTCACGACCAAGGTCTCTGGTTCAAGTTCATGATGACTTAGCCTGTGGCAAAGTCAAGATTTTCAGTAAGAGATTAAGAATATTAAATAGTATAAAAAAAACCCCAAAAGAATTCAATATTTGTATAATGTATATTTGGTTGAGGTATTTTAATGAATCTTTACACAAACAGACACTTGGATTTATTATTTACTACTACTACTACCTTTTTTTCTTATCCCGATACATATAGATTATTCACAAATTGTACACATTTGGGTTTAGTGTCTACAACTCATAACTCAATATACATAAATTATACATTGATAATATACAATTATATGTGTTACATACGTATATTATACCGTCACTAGCTATTTTTAGTTTAAGTTGATAACTATTTAAATTATTTTTTCTTTTTAAAATGGTTTAATGTATTTAATCATACCTCGGTGAACAAAGTATACTACATACTCTCTTCGTTCCTACGTATTCTAAAGCTCGTCACACAAAATTTACCTCGTGTAGTTTATGACTTGTTATACTAAAACGAGACGTTAATTTCTCTTTCAACAACAAAAAAAAAAAAAAAAAAAAATTTTTTGTTAATATACATCTTGTTCTACGTAATAAAGAACAAATTGTTCTCTCCTTCTCCATGGAAATAAATATCTAAAGATTTATTAGTATTATATTATTGTTATTATTATAAAATATTGATGATTAATTATGTACAACTACAAAACTCATCATCATATTAATTGATTGATTGATTAATTAATGACATATTAATAAGTAAGTAAAATATGATAAGGAGAATTAATTATAAACTAAAGATAGCTTATCTAAAGTGATGTCACTTCATAGCAATTGTTGCAAGTTGAAAGTGATAGTGTGAGTTAGACAACTTAGACAAATAATTCTCCACCTTTATTTCAAGTTCGAGTTATGAAATTAAACTTTTTAGGTAAAGAATGTAAAAAATTTCAATAGAAGATATAAGAGAATAAATAGTAATAAGAATCAATTATATTTGTTATAACCATTAGCGATTAAAATCCAAAATTTTAATTATAACTTTTTTATAATATGAATTTGAATTAATCGTAATAATAAATTATGAATATTGATTAAAAAAGTTGGGAAACTCAAAGTTGATGACAATATAGTTGGCACCTTTGTCTTATTATTGTTATATATTAAATTTTTGGTAGTCTTCAAAAGTAATTGGACTCTTTATATCGACTAACTATACTTGTCTTATTCTTTTAAACAATTTTAGTAATACTTCTTTTCATTTTTGTTGTTGAACAATTTTGATTATGTATCGTTTCACTGATAAAAGTTGTGGTAGAGATTTGACTTTTTAAATATAAAAAATAACATTATTAAAAAGCATTTTCACTTTAAATAGGTTTTGTTTAACATGTATTCTGATTAATTGAACTTAAGTATGAAAAATGAATATTGTCTGAGAAATTAAAAAAAAATTATTGTGTCACTTGCATTTCACCGTTCTTAAATGTATTTTTTGCTCTTCTTTATTTATAATAACTTTATAAATAATGATCCGACATAATGTGTGCCTAATGCAATAACATTGAGGACTCGCCTTGTTTGAATGGTTGTTACCCGTTATATTATTAGTTTAAATATAATATTTGATTTGATTGTTACTTAAATTTTATTGTATCGTATTTATTTAAATTCATCGTTAGGTAACGGTGAAAAGACCCATTTTATATAACAATTGATTTGGTGTGATTGCGTCGTTACCTTAATATTTTCTTCTAATTTTGTCTTTATTTATTCATACCTACTTTTCTTGTAGGCTTATCATTCAAATTATGAATATGTGACATTATATAACAGTTGAGAATAATATAATCTATCCAAATATTGTATTCATTAAAACAATACAGTACGATACAATAGAACACAATATGATACATTATGAAACAATACGTAACAACCATCCAAACAATGTGTTAGAAATCCCGATCATATGTTTTGAAATTGTGCGTGTTTAAAAATGAAAATTTTAAGTTGTACACTATTTTTGAGGGTCAGATATAGCTATTTTTGAAATAATAAATCACGAAATAGAAATTCAAGATTATCTCGACTTTTTTTGATAAACGACTATGGGCCTTGTTGAGTAATTGGAAGTCCAATAACATCAACATGGGCTCAAAGGCTTATTGTTTGCATATCTTCTTTCTTCCACAAATTTGCAGTGTGAAAAAGCTCCATTTCCATGGCGGCAGATACTGTAACGAACCTTGAACCGATTCATACCTTCTTCAACAACCTCGAAGCTCGACAGACCTTACTCACCACCATAACTGACCTCAACAAAGCCCTAACCACCCATTTCACCAACATAAACAATACTCTCTGTCAAAAATCGGAAACCCTCGATACTCATGTCAAAATTTTCAAGGATAAGACGGAAGATGCATTACTGAATATCCAGAATCGAGAGAATGCCTTACCCGATCGGGAATCGAGCATGGGTTCTCGAATTGTGGAGATGAAGGATGCTGCTATCTCTGAGATTGAGAGTTTGGGGGATTTAAGCGAGAAAAGCTTGGCTGAAGTGTTGAGGAGTTACTGTAAGAGAATGGATGCTAGCGGCCTTGTTGGATTTATTCAGACTAAGAGGAAGGAGCCTACGGGTTTGAGGATGGAGATTGCTGCTGCACTTGAAAGTTCTGTGGATCCAATGAGGTTTGATTCTTTTAGATTACTCTATAATGCATTTTGCTTAACACTCTATTTGGATGGTTGTTATGTATCGTTTCATAATGTATTGTATTGTTACATAATGTGCACAGCAACTATTTGAACAATCAACCTATAAGATGCATTCAGACTAATATTCTTTAAATCAGAGATCAATAAACAGTTGGTAAGTGATAGGAGATATTTTCAGCACTCTATAATGCCCAAGTTGTTTTTTTAGAGTGAAACCATTTCATTCTAGAATCTAACAGTGACTCTTGCTTCAGATAAGCTAGGCAGTGAAATGGCATTTAAAGGACTAAAGGGATCACTCACTTCATTACATAATGGTAACATGTCTCATAAATCATGAACCAAAAAGATTGTAACTTATAACTTCCAAGGTGCTTGACATAAATTTTAAGTCCATCCTACCGTATTCCAAGACATAAAGCAGAAGCTTATCTTCATGTCAGCACATTTACATAAGCTTCTCCACTCCATCTAAGGTATCAGGGAAAAACTGATGCATATGTACCAAATAGAATTTTCAAATGATCACTTTAAGGTTATTCCCTATTGTTTCGACATTAATCCTAGGGACTTAATTGACCCTATAATCAGGGTTGGGTTGTCTTTAAATTTTTGCACCCACATACATATGGACTATGCTGAAAGATTGCACCGACTACTTATATGATGAATTACCATCTGCGTTCACACACTTATTTTTGTTACTAGTAGTTACCTTTTTGTGATATGGTAAAAAAAGTGGCACTAGGACAAAGGCAATAGTTAATAGCAATTCAATTAAATATCAAGAAATGAATTATGGCTGTGAATAAAAATCAATAGACTGTGAAAGGAGTTCTATGAAATAAAGAGTAATAGTTTGTTGTACACTCCATTGTTAAAAAAAAAAAAAGTTTGTTGTAGACTCTCTAGATATAGGTGTGCCTCAAGAAGGAGCTCCAGCCACTAAAAGATGGAAATATTCCAATTCACAGTTCTAAAATTATGTTGCATCTTCAACACAAACATGCAAGGCAACACAATATTTCCTAATGAGCCAATGAATGTGTTGAACATAAAAGGATGAGCTAAACAACAGTGATCTGGATTAATAGCTTTTGGTTGCTCAACTCTCAGTTGTTGGAATAGTCTATGGAAGTTATCCATTTGTCTCTTTGTCTTATAGAAGTCTTTAGGAACTTTCTCTTTATCCTTTGACTTAAAATATTTATTTTCTTGGAGAAGTTTAGAAGATTTTCTCCCTACTGTAAAACTTCCTTGGCTTTCACAGTTATGCATCTTTATAGGGTTTCTATGTTTGTTTTTTGTTCTTTTTTTGGGGTTTGGATGATGGGGAAGGAGACAGGTTTGGTCAGAATCAGAGTTATCACTGCATATGTCAAAGCAAAGTAGAGACTTCGAAGCTCATATTGTATGTTAGGTGTTTTGGTCATCTTATTATTATCATTCTTTTTGCTGGGTCCTTCAGGTTGATCTTGGATGCAGCAGAGGAGTTTGTGGGGAGGAAGGTAGAGAAGAAGGCGATACTGGCAGATAGGAGGTGGGCTTGTGATATGTTAATTCAGTCAGTTGTGCCAGCTGCGGAAGGGGGTTATGGTGCAGGGAGGAGTTTGAAGGAGAGGGCAGCAAGGGTGTTGGAGAAATGGAAGGGAGTTTTGGGCGGTGGGGACAGAAGCAGTGGAGTTTGCGCTGCTGAAGCAACAATGTTTTTGCAGTTGGTTATCGCATTTGCGCTAAAAGAGAGGTTTGAGGAGGAGTTCCTTAGGAAGCTGGTGCTGGAGTTTGCTAACAGGAAAGATATGCCAAAGCTTGCCGTTGCCTTTGGATTTGGTAACAAAATAGGAGGTAGGTTCTTTAATGAACTACTTAAGTTGCTATTATCTGTGGAATTAATGTCATAGAAAACTTTGATTTCCAATATCCTCCATATAGGCATTACAAAATTTGAATATAGTTGGCTAGAGAAACTTAAACTGGATTGATGCGGTAAGATATAGTATTTGGTTTAAGATACTTCTCTTACTTTGCTCTGGAAACTATTCAAATTGGGAAAGGACCTGTTTAGTGTTTTGCTAGCAACTGGAATATATAATGCAGAATTTTTACCCTATATTTTTTTAGGTTTTTTACTTTTTGGTGTAGTTCTTGTATTTGGGTTTTTTTGTGTCCAAATATAAATCAAATTACTATTTTATAAAAAAATATATATGAACTGCCTGACACTTGGAGTTTCCTTCTCTTTGATCAGATATTATTGAAGAGCTGTTGAAGAGCGGCAAAGAGGTTGAAGCAGTTTATTTTGCTACAGAGTCTGGATTATCAGAGAGATACCCTCCACTCTCACTTCTTAAGTTATCTCTCAGGAACTGCCGAAGAAATGCTAATAACATATCAAAGAAGGGAAAATTTAGTTCAGCTGCAGTGGTGCGTATATTTCTCCATCCAGCCCCTCTTTTCTCCTTCACTGTGGTTGCCTGTCTGTTTTCCTTCTTTTTAATTTCATTTTTTGCCCCGATGACAAAGTGATATTCAAGTATATTATTATGTTTCGTAGATCACAGAGGAGTGAATCCCCTGGATCCAAGGAATGGAGAAAGAATTCTCTGTTCATTTCCTTTCTCTGTATCTTTTATTCCTTCTAAGTTTTAAGCGAAGTCAGTTGCTGGAAGATTGCAGATTAATTTGATTGACTTATAGAATGCCCAGGGGGGGGGGGGGGGGGACGAAACACTAGGGGAGACAAAAACATTCATTGGCAACGCCTACTTTTTTTCTTCTTCTTTTTTTAAATTCGGGGACTGGGCTGGTACTGTGATTGGACTGGTCCGGGATACATGGCCCAACTGATGACCTGTTCCATCCCCTAAACCCGTCAAACCCTATCAAACCGGTACTGGGCCAGTCCGGGACTTCTCGGCGCAGTGGACACCCTTAGTGTAGATGTCGCATAAATATTTTTTAACAGCGAAACCTGCCTATGTTATTTTAAAGCGAAGTTTGGGGAAAGACAGTCATCGATGACAGACTATCATTTCCATAAAAAAAGTATATTTTGTCGGTAAATTGTAAAAGGAGGAGGGTATGCTCCGTAAGACTTTAAGTACCACCTCAAAATTGTCCAAGCACCTTCTGCTGTAAATCCTTTGTGAGATACTCAGTTATTCCTGTGTCTACTTTATGAATCTGTTCTATTGTTCTTTATGTCTTCCCTCGTTTTTTATATATTTGTTTGTCAGTATTCGATAAGAGTGACTTATATCTCAGGACAAAGCTAACAGCATAGAGTTGGAAGCTACTAAGGCTTTAATAAAATGTGTGGAAGATCACAAGCTTGAACAAGAATTTACTTTAGAAGGACTTAAACAACGGGTAACTGAGTTGGAGCAGGCCAAAGCAAAAAAGAAAATGGGCACAACTCCTGAGAACAAGCCTTCAAAAAAGCGGGGTCGTGGAGGTGGCACTGGCAGGTCCAGTGGCCCGTCCACCTCTCGGCCTGTTAAATCTGGAAGATCGTCAAATGCCACAGCTTTCCGCTCCAGGAATCCTCCTCAATCACATCAGGCTCCACCAATTAGGTATACAGGGGCACATAGCTACACCAGCCAGAGTGTATATGAGGCACCTAGCACGGTCTCATATGCTCCAGCTTATAGCGGTACTCACACTCAAAGTCCGGCTATACTTGCTCCACAATATGGATATGCACTTCAAGAAGCTGGAGTTAGTGGAGTGCGGAGTTATCATGGATCATATGGAGGGGAGGCTGGTTATAGTGCATATGATTATGCTCTCACTCCTGCGGCGCCTGCATACCCACCGTCATACCCCCCACAGTAGTACCAACTACTCAAAAAGAATCCAGATGACATTTGTAGCTGCACCTTCTGTTTTATACATAGAAGGTATAATTTTAACATGTGCGTCCACAGTTTTTGACTTTCTTAAGGCTATGCTTTGCTTAATTATCTTTTGCATCACACTTTTTGTTCTGCATCTTTACTAGTAAAGCTATAAAGATTGTTCCTCTTGCTATCCATCGCTCCTTTTGTTGTGTATTTGGACGTTGGGGTACTACATTATTAACTTCATTTTGCAGAAGTAGGTTTACGTCAGGTTCCTTGTTCATTTGTAAGTAGGTGTTAATGAGCAGATTTTTGTACTCAGTTTACTTCTCTGGTTGGTAAAATTCATTTGTTTTTGACTGACTCATCCCGTTGAAGCAAGAGTGAGCGCGAGAACTTTGGAGCCTCTATATGTTATTATAATTTTCTTTTCTGTATATAGTTTGTCTGCAATTCTTTATGAAGTAAATTGTCCCTGCAGATGCAAGTTCTGAAAGTTTTGCGGTGCAGAAGGAAGTGTTATAGATGGATATTGATTCACCTCTTCTGTAGCATGTTTTAAGGTGTACCTTTAATGCTAAAACTATGTATAGTTTATTGAGGAATGTAGTGATTCATTTTAACTTAAAAGACTGTAAAACCATCTTTGTTATTCCACATTGTGAAGAGGATGAAACTTTTCAGTTTGCAATGTCTCAAATATAATTTACAAGTGGTTTTATAAAGATTTGAGTGTTGAATGTTCAAATTATTTTGTCTATGATCAATTGTGAAGTTGTAGTAGTAGTACAATTTATAAAGCTTAATAATTTTTAAGTTCAATTATTTCTTTGTAGCATGGAATATGCCATCACAGAGGATTCACAAATTAAACAGTTCAATTTGCTGTAACATCATGGTATCATCTTACATTTTGGCTACATTTCCATAATCATGGCCAAGATTACTAGATACAGTCCCATGGCCCATAAGACCGAAACTCGGACAATATATGTAATTATTGAAACTATCGTTGCTCAACCATGGTCTGTATTCAGCCATGGCCATCAGTTCCTTGAAGAACCAAAATATAACATTAACAAAGACAAAAGACAACAGATTTCAGTGCTTGATAGCAATTAATTCAATTTCTCAATAAAAAGGAAATTTGTCATCACAGTTCAATTGTCTTTCTCAAAATTAACCCCAAATGTCAAATATGAGGCAGGAGCAATCAAAATGTATAGTGGATACAGATAGGACCATAATAGCTATGTTAAGCTTCAATCGATAATAGTGTAGCTTGACAAAGTGCTATCACTTTTACTGAATCGAACTACCAATTTCCAAATCGACACTCTCCAAGATTCCTGTAAATACTTCACATGTCTCTATAACTAATATCACTATTCCCGATTAACAAAGCCAATGCGTATCCCTAGTGAAATAAGGAATCATCTACCTTGCTCCTTCTGTTCCTTTAAGCGCACAATGTTTTTCAACCATTGCTTCCATGCAGCATCTTCCTGCTGCTCAATCCATGAAAGGAAGGAGCTATCAAGCAAGCAGAAGAAATTGACATAAAGGAGCTGATACCTAACTGGTATATAGCGGAAGTTGGCCACCTGGACAATAGGCCATATACCTCCTTCTAGTATTAAAGCCGGAAGAAAATCTCTCTTCACACCTTCAACAACTTGAGCAGTGTTTTTGCCAGTGGAGTAACCCATATATGTGAAAAAGACAAGTAAATCCAAGGGCCCAAAGATTATGCCATCAAGTGCTACTTTTGTAGCAACAAACCGTAGGGATTTAGGTTGCATTTGAAATCTCAGTCTTATGACGCGATCCAACCCTTCATACCTAAACAGATAATATAGTGAGATCCATTCACCCCAAACATTACAGAAGTAAAAATTATCTGCAGTCTTTTCAATTATAAGTCACGAATATTACTTTCAGTTGTCACAACATAACAGTAATTTATTGAAAACAAAAAATGCTCTAGCACATCAAAAAATTAGTTCCTAGTGCACATCGTAACAAAACTTAACATCACTCTACAGAGACATAATTCCAATAAATCCTTTTTATTTGGTTTGTGTATTGTCAGTAAAGCTTTTGTCACCACAAGTTCAAGTACTTATGCCTGTCGGATCTACTACTAAATAAACTAGTGAAATTTTATTTGACAGGAAATCCAATATCAGGAAAAGAATTCAACTCAGTCTGACCCAGATT
Organism: Solanum commersonii; assembly: GCA_029007595.1. NCBI lineage: Eukaryota > Viridiplantae > Streptophyta > Magnoliopsida > Solanales > Solanaceae > Solanum > Solanum commersonii. The sequence goes on from JAJTWQ010000124.1 coordinate 1,354,818, forward strand.
TAACAAACTAATGACATTTTATTTGGCAGGAGAATCCAATAACGTGAAAAGATTTAGTCTCAGTCTGACTCTGATTTGGATTATGTTATGCCAAGTCTGCAAATAAATTAAGTCAAACAGACTAAAGGCCTCAATTAATAAAGGGAGGAAGACGGCACAAGTATGAGTACTTGTTAAATCTATGAGCATCCAGAGATTAAGATAGAATTTAAACCTTGAACAACTGCATAATTGAGAGCACAATACCATAAGGTACTAGTTCTAAACTAAAACTCCGGTATTTATCTATTAAATGTTCAAACTGGATCCAAAATCTACTACATTCTACTTCAATGAAGTGACATAAATCAATAGATTAGACATTTCAATTGTGGTCCTTAAGGAGGAAATGAAGATATATCCAACAAGCCACAATAGCGTTCTAGTGCTTCTTTGACCAACGCTTTAAAGAAATAGATGTGGAGGAAGACATAGTTCCACTATGCAATTACTACTAAAAAGAAAAAATCTTACTGCTAACCTACGTAAAGTTGCAGTAAGCTCATTTTTATCAGAAACCAAGATAAGAAATCTATCCAACATTCTTATTTAAAATAAGGTTCAATCATAGCAACACATATAAGAGCCAAAATAAAAGTACATCCCTCTGTGGCATTACTAACTACATATGAAAGGTTATGCAGCAACAAATTGTTGAACAGAGTATAGCAGCAAGTATGAAATTTCCCTCACAATTGCTATTTAGTTACTGAGGTTCTAATATAAAAGGATTCTAGATTAAAATTGATTCACATCAACGCCCCATTTTGAGAAACTTCAAGAGGATAGTTGTGAAGGCCGAAGGTCCAGTAAATTTGAGACTACATTTTTTACTTATTTGATAAAGGAAACAAGTATATTTTTATTACAGAGAGCATTTTGATAACTGTGACATAACAATGCCAGTATGCCAGACAACCCTTTGAAAAAAATGTACCCCATGAAGTAATACTAATCACAGATTACTGCTCATCAAAGACAAAAACAAGGTCACTCTGTGAAGATTGGCAAACCAGTAACCTACACAGAAGCAAATGAATTAAGGAAAGGTCTACCAGAAGTGGCCAACGGGTCCAACAAATGCAAAGCCGAACAAGCTCGTTGTGGCAACTCGTCTCCAGTTGATTGCAAATTCTTTATCTTCATCCTGCAGTTAAGAAGAATAACATCCCAATAAATAATATCAGAAGTAGTCCCAAAGGGCTAACACAGCTATTACAAGAAAATCAGACTGCCTAAATTTTTAAAGAGAAGACTCATGCAAACAACTTCAGTACAACTAGAATAGAAAGGAATCAGATATGTCCACATTTCAGCAATCACAAGAACTAACAAAGATTGTAGCAAAGGAAAAAAAGAAGGGGCGGGGTTGCTTTGACAAGCAAATATTGAGTAAATGATACTCCCTCTGTTTCAATTTGTTTGTCGTAGTTAATATTTGGACAATCAAAGGAAAAATCCTTTGATCATACTTACTTAATACTTTTGAATAGTTAACTATTATGATTTATAGAACTTTTTACGTAATTTCTAAATATGTAAGTTTTATTTCAAAAAAAATTGAAGATTCTATGTCCGGATTCTCACCGAACATTAGTTAATTTGACGCTCATACTCTGAATCAAGCCAAACAAATTGAAACAGAGGGAGTAGTTGTGTATCAGTAACACAATAAAAACACTTAGTCCTTCATTTTGTTTCTTTTCTGTTAGCGGAAACAGAAACACTCAACCACTTATCTAACATGCATAATAAGTAAATTTTGAATAAGCATTGCACTCCTCAGCAAAACTCAGAGTTGTTAAAAGTGGGATTAACCCTTGAAGCTAAGTGTTATTTATACTAGCTGCTTCATCTTGCTCAGAGGCGAATCTAGGATTTTTCGAATATGAGAACACCAAGTAAAATGTATTGAAGTGGAAATTGATCTTTAATCCTCAAGGTCAAAAGCTCAACATTCCACATTTAGACTTCTTGTAGTACGAGTTCCAGAATATAATATTATACAAATTTTAGAAAATATATATATAAAATATCTAATTTTACGAAGAGACCACGGGTGTCGGTGGCTCAGTGCCCTATTTCTTGGCTCTAAATTCGCCACTGATCTTGCTAAGGCAGAGCTCCAGTGCACTCACCAAAAGATAAGGTGTGTGTTGCAATAAAAATCGCCCATTATTGCTTTTTCACAAAAGAAAATTAGGAAATTAGAATGTAAAGGAAAACTAGTAATTAAATTGGATAACCCCAGAAGGGCCAACAAAACTGGTTGTAAACTCTAAATTAGAAACTTAAAATTGTATCGTTGTATGTGAATCCAAATTTACAATGGTGTTAAGTTTAGTTGACATGGGTTCACCTTATATATATTTAAACTTAGAATTGAATCGTTGTATCTTGTATGTGAGTCCGAATTTACAATGGTTTTAAGTTTAGTTGACATCAGTTTCACTTTATATATATTTAACTTAATTGTAGTTTTTCAATCCACTGAATGTTGTTTGTTTTACAGTTACATTTTGTAAATTCTTCCAAATCCATTGTTCTTCAGTAAAGCTAACGAACTATCAAGAAGTACCCTCCTAAACATTATTTATGGGAGGGCCAAAAACAATGAATGTGGATACAACTAGCCTTTTTTAATTTACAAGTTGAACAACAATGAAGTTCTCCTGAATAATACCTTTGACAAATTAAACTTCAGAAATTACTATCTATAGTTCACATCATTTCCACTCGTAAAAGAAGGTACATAGAAGAAATTGAATATTTTGCCTCGTCAATATTTTTTCTGAAGGGGACCTAGTCAATATTTCGATTTGAACTTTTATTTGATGAGAAATGTATCTATGAGCAAAATTTGGACCGAGAACTTGTGAAGTGGTTATCCTAATCTTCTCTATATCGTTCCAATTATATCATATTGCTGCGGCTAACTTAATCACTAAATAGTAAAATAATAGTCAATACAAAGAAATTGGTGTCCTCAGCTTGTAATTGAAAAGGATTGTGAACCCGTATCTTGGGGTTTTATTATAAGGTTGTCAAGGGAAAGAGCTTTTCTGACTATTAAACAAAGTGAAAACAACATGCCTCCGAAAAACAAACTCAAAGTTTAGCACTTATAAAGATTATTAGTAAGTTCAGATGAAAGAGGAGTAGCAATAGGACAGAAGATAAAAGAGGAAGGGTAAGGGAAAAATGGCATGTTTTGTCAGATAGTGAAAGAGGAAGTAGAAAGCACACTTCCAAACACCTTGAAGTGTGGGATAAACACAAGGAAAGTAAAATTATTTAGCCCCGTCCCTTTATCCTTCCCCTCTCCCTCCTTCAAACATTGGTAGAAGCAACAAAAATGTTTTTTTTTTTTATGAAGCAAGTTCTTTCATTACCGGCATCAAGAAGATGCAAAGAGTACAAAAGTAGATATGCTAGCTCTATTACATGATAAAAGTTAAGATCTGAGAGCCAGCCACAAAATCAAAAAAAGAAGCAACAAAAATGTTGTAGCATGCTAGGAGGCTGCAAAATATACAAAGTGCTAGCATGTCAATCTTACATTACTCATTGGTTGATGATGCTATTTAAATAACTTTAGATGATAAGAATAGTCTTTTGTAGGTCCAACTACTCTTAGGTCCTTAGGATACAATAAGTCCAAACTGGAGAACAGGGTAAGGAACCATTGAGATCTAAACTCCTCACACTACGGTTTAACCATCTATGTTGCTCGCACTCTTCAAAAATGTCAATGAGTGTTTGTCAAATATTCCAAAAATAGTACATTTTGGAGAATCCGACATAGATGCGACAACAATTTTCGATAGTCCAAGCAACATAGTCAACCATCTCCTCTTTATCCCTCAACTGAAAAAAGAATAACTATATCTTCCTCTCAAATTAGTCGGGTCGGTTTTATAAATCATATAAATTTTGCTTTATTTGGATTTCTCTTCTAAAGGGGTACCAAGCTACAGGTACAATAGAAACAAGGACTCATACAAATACCAAACAGACAAGTTGTTACTCTTCCATTCCTAACAACTCCAAGAAAATAAACATAATAGAGTCCAGACTAACTACCACATCACCAAAATATTCATGTTCTAACACACACCAGGAACAATGAATCGTATTCCCTTGGAAACATGATTTGTCCACCCATAAAATACCCAAAAATTCAATCTTTATCCCTTATTCCAAAACCCCAAATGCTAAATTGACAAGAAAACAACCCCAATATACAAAAAAAAAAACTTACAGGATGAAGATGACGGTGTTTCTTTGCAGTATAATGAGTGACGGCTTGAGCAGATACATCGCCGAGACCCCAAATAAGACCGGAGCTGATGACCTGAGTCTTCACCGGATGTAATGCCAAGCAATTTTGGTACCATTTCCACAACCGCAACATGTAAAAAATCAAAACCTAATACACAATGCACAAGAAAGATTGAATATTGATGGCTGCTGCTAATTTTGCCTTCTTTTGACCCTTTTTTGACAAAATAAATCCCAATGAAACAACCCTTTCTTCCCCTTTCTTCTCTCCCAATTATTACCCCTCTTTTTAAATATGTTGTTTCCGTTCATTTTTACTTGTTCATATATTTTTTAAAATAATAATTAAATATTAAAAAAAAAATCTATCATACATTTGTTACTTTTATTTGTCATGTATCATTTTAAGAGAGTCAACTTAACTATTGTTTGAATTTAAATTGTACTAAATCAACTCAATATTTCAATTTAGATGTTTTAGATTATAAATTTTTTTTATTATAAATTGCAATTATTTTTATATTAATATGATTAAAAAATACATCTTAAAATATTTTGGATGGTTGTTACCTATTGTATTGTATTATTAGTTTAAATATAATGTTTGTTTTGATTGCTACTTAAATTCTATTGTATCACATTGTTTAAATCCATCGTTAGGTAACAACGAAAAGAATCATTTTATGTAACGACTGATTTGGTGTAATGGTGTCGTTATCTTAATATTTTCTTTTCATTTTATCTTTTATTTATTATTTAATAATTATATTTAATCTTTACCCTATATTTTTATAGTAGCTCTACCATGTACCCTTATTTTTCTTATAGGCTTATCATTCAAATTATGGATGTATGACATTATATGACGACGAAGAATGATACAATCTATTCAATCATTATATTCATTAAAACAATATAGTACAACACAATACAATACATTATGAAACAATACAAAGTGCCAATTTTAGCAAAAAAATTGAGATATAAGTAATTAATATTGAGAATAAAATTTTAATAATTATTTTTTTAATATATTAAAATTAACAAATAAAAATTTATTTTTAAAATAGTCATACCAATAAAAAATGAATGGAAGGAGCTAACAAATCTCTTATGCGTGTTGTACTACTTTCTACTGTCTGCCCAACAAAATGTGGTGCTCCTTAAAACCTCTATAATCCTTATTGTTCCTTTCTATTTGTTTTTCATTTAGCATATACGAGCTCGCAACCTCTGATTAAGAGTGAAACAATCCACCACTACACCACAACTCATGTTGGGTACATACACGAGTGATATTATTACTTAGAACACGTAGCGTAGATGATGCTATTTTTTTTTTAGCTCATCGGACTGAACTATTTTGCACTTTACCAGTTACAATAAGTGCATTGATTCCAAACAATTGAAATATGAACTAGAGAATACAAGACAAAATAACTTTGTTTCATTATCTTTAATCTAGAGGGGGTGGGCTGCTTTCTGAAATGATCTCAGATCGTTTTCGTTACTGTACTCGTGCTCCATGAATGACTCAACGGTTAGAGAAGCTTAAGTTGCTGTGTTGAGCTCGGGAGCTGCAGTACTCGAGTAAACTGGGTGAAGTACATGGCCATCCTTGGGCTCAACATGAACCCACTTGCGACCACTCAACTTGTGGTGCTCAAACTTGACACAACCTTCTTTCAGAGCATAGAGTGTGTGATCTTTCCCTATTCCAACGTAGTTTCCAGGATGAAATCTGGTTCCCCTTTGACGAACAATAATATTTCCAGGTATCACTCTCTGCATCCGAAAATTGGTATTAGAGTAAGAATACTAAAGAGCGCAAGGAATTTCCTTGAAGGCATGCGTGGTGTACAATGGTTTTATTAAAATTTCTTTCAAATGACATAATTCCATGGTCTCTATTGTCATCAACGAAGAGAATCCTTACCTCTCCACCAAATTTCTTCACCCCTAGATTCTTTGGTTTTGAATCACGGCCATTCTTTGTGGATCCTGCTGTCTTTTTCGTAGCCCAACGTTTAAACATCAAGCTCAATCCATCCCCAGATACTTCTGAAATTTTCACAAGCAAAACATAGATCAGAAAATTCAAAGCTTGTTACAGGCATTTGTTGGAGTTTTTGCACAAACTTTTTGTTTAATGAAGCAATTGATTCCATTGATGGCATCCAGTAGATGCAGAAAATGAAGAGTACAAAGTGCTAAGAAATATAAATCAGCTCCCTACAGAGAATAAAGAACAGTTATTTTTTTAGTAAGATTTTAAAATGGACACAGTTCATTAAACAATTCTTTCAAATTTGTTGGTTTTACGAAAACTGAAACAAATGTCATCTTTATCTATTTTGAAAGCCGATGCTTCATGAAAGAGCACAATGAAATACATACCACTAGGGGCACTATAAGTAGGTGTCCTTGATACCAAATCTCTGATATTTAACCTCCTAAATAATGATGTTGCAGTGTTCATCTTGTCATTCACCAAGCCTGACACTGAAGATAACAAATAATAATATGTTAGAGATGAAAAAACTATGCCGATGCATCAGCTTCAGGATATGCAACAAATAAATAGTTGTATTTGGCCCACAGAGAATAAAGTATGAACCCCAACAATAGTAAATTAAGCATACAACAAGGTAAACCGGCTGCATTCCAAGGGTGCCCAAATCTGTTCAGACATGGTAATGCCAACCCCAAGGATAGTGTTTCATCAGTAAGGAATAAAAATTATTTATTTATTTGATAAGGTAAAGATTACAGTAAGAGATGAGATTAGAAGACTCATGATCAATTGATCCTATTGAACCCAATGATCATAGTTGGGTTTGAGGAAGAAGAATTTGGTGTTGGAATGAGGGAAGTAGAGGGAGAAGAATGTGTGGAAGTTGAAATGTTGGGTGTTTGACTAGGAGAAGACAATGATACCATAATAGAGCAAGAACAATCAATATTGAGTCACACAAAATTGTTTTCCCTGACGAATATATATACACACAGTAAACAAGAGTTCAAAATGTGTAGGAAGATAACATAGTTACAAGTGATAAAATCATAGATTCAAATAGACTTATTTTCTGTGACTGTGAGTCTATCCTAATAGAGAGGAGCGGCTGATGAAGCATTCTACAAGTCTTACAGATAACATTGGTAGAAATTATGCATTACCAGAAATACTAATTATCATGTTCTCCAACATACTAAACAAGACTCAACGTCCCATCTGGATGAACTGATTAAGATTTCACGGATATTTTAGATTGGTTGATATCGAAATAGCTAAGATTGCCGATGGCCAAAAATAATTAGAAGGATTTGGTACATCATTCAAAACATAGGACTATGTCCCAAAGGACTAAAAACTTGCAATATGAGGATAAAGAAATCCATTTTCCGTCCCAAATCATTTCCGCATTAATGTTACAGGACAACACAGAAAAATGATTACTAATACAAGCACTCAAATGTAGATTGATGCAACTTTGAACCAGCCATTATCAAATAAGCTGAAATAACAGCTCATTTCCTAGTCACTGGAGAACCATCGGAGTTCACAGGAATTGATTACTACTAAAAACAGATTAGTGCAGCTCACATCTTCAAACTGTCAGTTAACTATGAACACACTCAGCTCCAAGGGATTCAGTTTTCAGAGTACAGTTAATACTATATAATAGCCTGACCGTCAGCCTACCACAACACTCCTCATTAAACGCCGCATGGAACCAGCTATACTTTGCATCATAGAAATTAAAGCACAAAGAAAGACACAAATTGAAGTTTAGGCTTTCTCTATGCAGGGAGAGTATTGCAATTCAATTTACAATTTGGAGCTTATTATAGGGAAATCAAATGGATTAGGGTTTTTGCCTCGTGAGAGAAAAATGTAAGCAGAAAGAGATATAGGAGGAACTTACCACTTGATTTGCCGGAGAAGGAGACGGAGAGGAGGAAGTTCGCCGCCGGCTGAGAGTGGTCTGAACGCGCCGAGCAATTTCAATTTGGTGCTGATATCACTCCGTATTTGGATCTGTATAAGTTATAATCCACTAATAGCATTTGGGCTTTGAGTTTGAAGTCCATTGGGCCTGTCTTCAATCTAATCAGGCCCAAACTGATTTTTCTTTTGAGAAATTTCCGCAAATAGTCAATATAATAAACTTAATTATGTTCTATAGCTATAATTTGCATATTTACGGAATATAGCTATAGTTTAAGCTTTCTTGTTTGTATAATTCACAGGTTTGTATAATTCGTGGGTTTGTTTGTATAATTCGCGGTACATTTGCATAATTAAGCTATTTTTGTATAAACTCAAAGTAACGAAATTATACAAACATAAACATCATAACTTTAAAAAGTTATACAAAATTATATTATACAAAATTTAAACAAATTTTAAATTTTGAACTATACAAACGTGCGAATTATACAAACTCGAAAACTCAACCCACGTAATTATCACTGATCGCGAGTGGTAATTATCTAAAAATATAACTATGATGACTAATTAACTAGTGTATGTTTGTTCACTGCATAGAAGTCAAAAATATTACTCCTTCCGTTCACTTATACTTGTGACATTTAGACTTAGACACATATTAAGAAAACAATAATTAACATGATCGTTTTATCACATTATTAACTGATATTGAGTATTAAGTCTTGAAAAATGATTTAAGGAATAAGTAATTAATGTTAGGAGTAAAACATGAGAAATAAGATTGTCTTTTCTTGATATGTTAATAGTGACAAGTAAAAAATGAAAATTTATTTTTGAAATAGTAAACAACAAGTAAAAATGAAAAGAGAGAGTACTACTTCACTCTTTCTTTTTTCTTTTCAATACTACACATGCATTGAGATTTATAACTTATCGTCAAGAAACAATCAAACAATGAAAATGGAGTTTTGAAGCAATGGTCAAATTGTCTCTATGTGATTTATTCAAGCCGTAAAATTAACAATCACTAATATAAACATTAGATTCGACTCCCCTTCTGTTTTCTAGATTCAAGAAGTTAGTGTATAGTATTATTATATGGATAATTAGTGTATATATAATATGAGCTAATTTATATAACCATTCACCCAAAAATAGTCTACACATGTATAATGTTATAACTTAGGGCTTGTTTGGTTCGAGAATAAGTTATTTTTGGATTAATTATCCTAAGTTTGTTATCACACTCTCAATGTGGGATAAAAATAACACTATAATCCCAAAATAGCTTATTCCACAATTTTAATTCAATCAAACATGGAATAAACTCATCCTAAAATTAACATCGTGATTAGTTATCCCTTATCCCTCATACCAAACGAACACTTACACCTTGCATGTTTGGATGGTTGTTACTCATTGTATTGCATTGTATTATCAATTTACATAACATGTGTCTTGAGTGGTACTTAAATTTTATTGTATTGTATCGTTTAAATCAATTATTTATTAGCGACGGAAATTTTCATTTCGTGTAACGATAGATTTGATGTTACCACATTGTTATCTTTATATTTTCTTCTTATTTTGTCTTTACTTATTATTTCATAATTTAATAATCTCATTTTATTCTTTATCTTACCTTCTCAAAATAAGTTTATCCCTACCCTATTTTTCTTATTGATTTATCATTCAATTTATTGATGTTTTACATTATATAACGATGAAAAACGATACAATCTAATCAAATTTTATATTCATTAAAACAATCATATAAGTATATAACATACTGTTAGACACTCACAAACTTTGTTGTTTCATGCACAAACAATATATATATATACATAAATTTGATTCATGCATTCAAATTGTGAGACTCAAAAAGACCAAAGATCCACTCTTTTCTACTCCATTTCTCTCCTTCACCCTTTCCTTCATTTTCTCCTACTTCCTCTCCCTTCACACCACACATATGTCTCTTCTTTCCTTAAAGACACAATCTTTATACTTCACTTTCTCTTTGGTTGTATCATTTCTCATCAACCAATCAAATCTTTAATCCCTCACTTTCTAAGTTAAAATTAAGTATATTGGTTTAGCTTACATTTTTTTTTTCTTTTCAATCTTGATATTGCTAGAAGATAAAGAAAGATACATTCTTTGTGTTTAGTGTTTGAAATGGTGAAAAAGGTAGTTTCTTGATTTTTGCTTTTTGGGATTTTTGAGAAAAGGTATATATAGTCTGTGTAGTGTTTGGAAAGGGTGAAAAGGCGAGTTTTTTTTTTGGGGATTTTTGAGAAAAAGGTGTAATCTTGAAATTGTTAGAAGATAGAGAAAGATATATACTGTGTGTATAGTGTTTGCAAAGGTGAAAAAGGGAGTTTCTTGATTTTTTTTCCTTTTTTTGAGAAAAGGTGTAATCTTTGTTTGGAATGGCTGGATTTGGAGGAAAATTGAAGATTTTGAGGCCAGCTTTGTCGATTTTATGGAGTTTTCTTTTAGCTGCTATTTTTGTATCAGCAGAAAGAAGAATCAAGAGGGAAGTTATTGAACAAAATGCAGCTGAGCTTTCAGATACAGATTACCTTTCAGCTGTTGCCAACTTCTTATGGAAGCCTAATGAATCTGGTTACCAACATGTTTGGCCGGTAAAATTCGGAATTATAGGTTTGGTTTTTCATGTTGATTTTTGAATTGTTGGTCCACTCTTTTAACTTGGATCAAGTTAGAACTTATGTTGCATGGACACCCTGAGAAAAAAAAAATACACTACTTTTGGAGGATCGGACAGGTACTAACAATATTTTTGAAGCGTCCAAGCAACATAGGTTGGAAGTATCATTAGTTTTTCATGACTGATTAATTTGTTGAGTATAGGAATGAAACAGGTTATAAATGAATTAGAATGGATATTGAGTATTCATATAGTCGATCTCAACTAGTTTGCATTTTGAGGCATAGTTGTTGTTGTTTTGTGCATATTTGTTTGATCAACAATACTGATTAATATGTAGTAGTTGGTGATTGTAAGTGAGCTCATTTTAATGGATTAGGTGCTCCATTAATTGATCAAATAAGTTAAGCTTTATGATTTAGCTACTAGAGAGTGAATGCAACCCTTAACCAAAAGGGAAAAAAATTACTAGTAAGCATGAAAGGGAACACTAAGTTATTGTTTCCATGCATATTTAGAGGCAATGTTTAGTTCATTTCCCTTTATTTCAGAAGCCATGAAACTTGCATGTCATGTTGTGTGCTTACTTACTATTCGACATAAAAAAGATAGAGAGTAGCTTGGATGTTCAGTTAGAAATGAACAAAATTAGGAGAAGGAACCCAACGAATGGACATAACTACTATGTCCATGTAACTGAGCTGATGTGGAGTTGATGTTCCAAATTAGTATGTAAATTTTCCATCTGAGATTATGCATAGCAGAGTGCTACCGACCTCCATGGAGAATCTGAGCTACGATTGGGCTGTTGAACACATGCAATATGTGGCGTATGGTGTGCCTCATATGGACTAGCACTTTAAGTTTATAACCACCTTGATCTCTGTTGATATTTTCATAACTCACATTTCTGCTTTTATGCTGTTGACTATGTGGGGTGTCATTGCAGGATATGAAATTTGGATGGCAAATTGTTCTTGGTTCCACAATTGGATTCTTGGGCGCAGCATTTGGGAGTGTAGGTGGTGTTGGTGGTGGTGGCATATTCGTACCCATGCTTAGTCTTATTGTCGGATTTGATCCGAAATCAGCTACAGCAATTTCAAAATGTAAGATTAGGGACAATTTTGTATGACCATTTGGATATTTATTTTCATGACTCGAATGTAGTAGCAGGTCTCATGTTCTGTTATGAACTTTTTTCTCCTGGTTAAGAGAGTCATCACTTCTGTTTCCGGTTGACAGGTATGATCATGGGAGCTGCAGTCTCTACTGTTTACTATAACTTAAAGCTCAGGCATCCCACAATTGCCATGCCTATTATTGATTATGACTTGGCTGTGCTCATTCAGCCAATGTTGATGCTTGGCATTAGTATTGGAGTTACTTTCAATGTGATATTTGCAGATTGGATGGTTACGGTTCTGCTAATTGTTCTCTTTTTTGGTAAAGCATCTCTCATAATATGGCATTGGTGTTTTTTTAAGTTATTACTCCTACACGACTTTGATCGTAAATGATTCTTACAGGCACGTCAACCAAGGCCTTTCTAAGAGGTGTTGAGACATGGAAGAAAGAAACTATTGTGAAAAAGGTTATCATCTTTATATTCTCGGAATTTCCTGCTTTTGCGATACAGTGATCTGTACACTACTTTATGTTCTTTTATAGCATGTTAGAATCTTTAATGCTTATATTGGTTCTTTCTTCTGCATTCTAACACATGAAGTTAATATCAGAGATTATTTATCGAGTCAGATTGTAGTAAGACGGTGTTAAATTAGTCATGCATGTGAAGTGTTGGGTTTTTCTAATCATCTGTTTTTTTTTGTTACTTCAGGAGGCTGCTGCTAAACTTTTAGGAACAAATGGTAGGTTATGAAAATGATTTTTCTATTGTATTAAGAGTTTAGAGGGCATTTGACCTCGATTCCTTCTTGTGGAGATTAGAGTATTTCTTTGTTGCATTATGCCAGGCACGGTTGATGAAGCAGAATACAATCTCCTTCCTGGCGGTCCAGCCAAGGGTGCAGTTGAACCACAGGTAACTGATCCTAACTCTCGAAAGGAGAATTATATTTCTCCTGATATTATAACTCTATAAAGCCATGTTATTTTAGGTCCCTATCATGGAGAACGTTTGCTGGAAGGAATTTGGACTTCTCAGTTTTGTGTGGGTTGCATTTCTAGCACTGCAAATTGGAAAGGTTTTCATTTCTTATCGTTTTGGCTTTGTTCCGATGTATAGGAGTCACACTGTTGAGTTTTTCATTTATTGGGTTAGTACTAATCTGTAAACTCACTGGCCTTGTATGTTTGGAATAGATTTACACATCTACTTGCTCGGCATGGTACTGGGTGGTGAATTTGTTGCAGGTTTGTATTTGGTTATCTCAAATTATGTTGAAGAAAACTTCTAAGACACAAAGTAATTCTAACAATCGGTAAGAACTCGTTTAACGTCCTGCAGGTCCCAGTTTCTGTTGGGGTATCTTTTTATGAAGCTATTAGCCTGTACAAAGGATGGAGAAGGATTCAATCCAAGGGAGATGATGGCACCGATTTCCGAGTGACACAACTGATTGCTTATTGCTCCTTTGGAATACTAGCTGGTATGGTTGGTGGACTTCTTGGTCTTGGTGGAGGATTTATCATGGGTCCACTGTTTTTGGAGCTCGGCGTCCCTCCTCAGGTTAGTTTGTCACCAACCTGTCGTCTGGTTTTCGTGCTTATGTTTTACTGAGCTTCAAGTTTACCTCAAATGTAGAAAAATCATTTTCAATTCACATCTCTCTTACTTAGGTCTCAAGTGCCACGGCTACCTTTGCGATGATGTTCTCCTCATCAATGTCCGTGGTGGAGTATTACCTTCTAAAGCGTTTCCCAGTTCCTTATGGTATGTACCATTCTCTTCAAGTTTATGAACACAAAACAGATTTGTTCAGTCTCATTCATGATAATGCAGAACTGACAATTGTATGTTCTTACAGCTCTCTACTTTGTTGCTGTGGCAACTATTGCTGCTTTCGTTGGGCAACATGTCGTTAGGAGGTTGATTTTTGTATTAGGTCGGGCATCACTTATCATCTTCATCCTTGCCTTCACAATTTTTGTGAGCGCAATATCACTAGGTGAGTATCTAGTTTTCCCTTAGGCATTATATATAACTGTGCTCTTTAACTTGACCTCAACTGGTATCTATGCCCTCTAACTTAAAGTCTGCACAAGTAAACACTTAAACTTGTATATGCTTAGAGGTAGTAGTAAGTCATCATCACGTAGGACATTTCTACGTCCTTCCTCCTCGTGTCTGCATTCAATTGCTTGTTCGTTTTGACAGGTGGAGTTGGGATCTCAAATATGATTGGGAAGATCCAACGCGATGAATACATGGGATTCGAAAACCTTTGCAAATATAGGATTTAAGAAATGGTGTGAAAGAAACTGGTCCCTCAAGTTGGTTCCATTCTACATTAGCTATACAATCAATAGTGATTTTAATGTCAGAGATTTCTACTCTAGTAGAGCAAAATATAGAAAATTAACAAGTAGAAATCTTTTTATTTAGGATTTTTTAATCTTTTTTATGAATTTTTCTGTTATAAATATTTCCATCTATTGAAATTCTGGTACATTTTGAACACCAGGAATGATAATGGAGAGGAGATTGGGATAAGTTGTTTTTTTGGGAATAATATTGTGTCACAAGTAAGTAATATTGTACAATAAATTCTTTTTAACAATGAAGAGGAGAGAAATATCATTAGATTTCTTAAAAATCAAATTAAATGAATAACAATCAAATCGATAAATGTTGTGATTTGATTAAAAATCAACGATATATGTAGACCGATATTCACCTTTCTTTGAAGAATGTCCACATTATATTTTTTCAAATATTTTATACAATAAATTATTTAATAATAGAAGATTGTGATATATTTACTCATTTGACCATAAAAAAAAATTGGCGAAAAATGTTTGACCATATAACTTGTCATTTTTTGATAAATCTTTTTGACAATAAATTCAAATTTATTAACCTAGCAAAAAATGTTTGACCATATAACTTATCATTTTTGACAATAAATTCAAATTAAATATTTTTGACAAATATTTTGGGCCAGATTCTATTTTTTGAAAATTTTTAAAAATTAAAAATCAACGTTAAACTTTTATATTTCATAAAAATACCTCGCCATTTACAAGCTACTCACTTTTTTATTAGAAGATTGGGGCTTATACTTTATGAGTTCAATTTTATCACGAAATATGTTCATTATAAAGTGATAAAACAAATTTAAGTATACTAGGACTTCCGAATATAAATCACAATTCTTTATAAAAATTAAATATTTTCATCAAAAACTATGACCGAACACATGGTCAAATTTATCTGAAGATATTAAATTTTTTTAGATTTTATGATTGAACAATTAAGAAATGAATATTTGTATTTATGATTACAAACCAAAGAAAAAAAAGGGAAAAAAGAACCGGTAGTAACAGGTAGCAAGTAGAAACTTACCGTTAAACTTGAAAATTTTGAAAAGTTACTAAAAATAGATACAATCGAACGGTTGAGATAATCTCGTCAACTAGTAATTTACCGGCAACCGGTTAATCGTAGGGTTTTTCATCTTCATCAGCATTCTCTGTCATAATTTGAATACATAAACCCCCCACCCACGCACCCTCTCTCACACCCCACCCCAACCCATACCCCCAAATTCTTCAGAATTTGCAGATCTTGCTGAGTTCATCACACCATTGATTTCTTGGAATTTCAGTCTGATTCGGTTGAATGCTTCGAAGCTCATTTCAGTTAGTACAACTTTTTTTTTCTGAATCTGATTTTTTTGAAAAAAAAAAATCTTGGTTTTGTTTTGCATCTTTAATTTGATTTGAATTGTTTTTGCTGATTTCAAATTTTTGTGTTTTTTTTTTTCATTTAGCTAATGTCATTTGATTCGGGGATCTTTAGGAAACAGGTAGAGGTAAGGGTTTGCGTAGACTTTATCCTCTCGAGACTCTACTTTGTGGGGGGTTTTCTGTTGGTCGGATAAAATTTTATGCTTTTGTTTCATTTAGCTAATGTCATTTGATTCGAGGGTCTTTAGGAAGCAGGTAGAGGTAAGGGTCTGCGTAGACTTATCTTCTTGAGACTCTACTTTGTGGGATTTCAGTGGGTATGTTGTTGTTGTTCATTTAGTTCGAATTGTTATTGAGCATTTTCTTGAATTGTTGAAAAAAAATCAAATCTTGAATGGGTTTTGTATAAAAATTGCATCTTGAAGCCTAATTGATTTGATGATCATACCTGAAATGATCTGATTTTAGTATGGGTTTGCTGTTGATTGGTTAAAATTTTATGCTTTTTATTCATTTAGCTAATGTCGCTTGACTCGAGGGTCTCTAGGAAACAGGTAGAGGTAAGGGTCTTCATACACTTTATCCTCCAGGGACTCTACTTTGTGGGATTTCAGTGGGTATGTTGTTGTTGTTGTTCATTTTGTTCGAAATGTTATTGAGAATTTTCTTGAATTGTTGAAAAAAATCCAAGTTCGGGTTTCATATAAAAATTGCATCCATCTTGAAGCCTGATTTGATTTGATGATTGAACCTGGAATTAAAGAATACAGTGAAGTGATCTGATTTAAATTACAAAGTTAAGATACTTCCATAACATGGAAATCACCATGACAACAACACCAATTACGCCTCAATCTCAAGCTAGTTAAGGCCATCTATGGGATTGCTAACTTTCTATATAGCTTCATTTTGGGATCCATTTTGTTCCTATGTTCAGTAGTTTGAGTTTATTAAAACAAGATGTTCTCTACAATTTCTATTGACATATAAATATCTAATAAACTAAAGAAGACCCCTAGAAAATTGTAGGTCTAAAGTAAGCATGCCATTATGGCTAAATCTTTATCTAAGTAATTATATCGCTTCTAAAGATACGTTCCTTGTTTTTTTTTTTTCACTAAGCTGAATCGAGTGACTTTTTCTCATTGTGTTTACTTGGACTCATGGGAGGAGGGGGGAGGGGGAGATGGAGGATGAAAAGCATTACGCGTTACCTTATGGATGCAGACTTTGGAGTAATAACATAAAGGGATAGGAAGTAGGGGTGGGGATGGTATGGTATTGAAAACTTCGCTTCGGTATTTTCGGTACTAGCCAGGACTCATGGATGTTGAGAAGTGATTACACGTTTTCACTAAAATCATATTACCACGAAGCTTTCTGTGAGAGAGGATCGGTATTCCACATGTTTCAGTTTGAATTCCTGGGGCACTATGTGTAATTCTTCATTTGGTTGGTTGTGAAGAGAGTGATTCAGACATTGAAAACTTGAGTAAGAGAAAGACTACATATGTTAGACTAGCTTTATATGTAGATGTTCAAACAAGTATTACATATGTTGCATTTTCGGGTGGCTATACGTATGTGGTGGATTGTATTAAATGACATGCTACATAGTTGTCCTTAGAAGAAAGTAGAGAGGATGCTGGGATGGGACATTGAAAGAAATTTTGGACCATGAAAAGAAGGTTTAGTATAATAAGGAATGGGTAACTAACAAACTAATTCAAACTATTCTGCAGTCAAGCTTCAATCAAGGGTTTCAAGTTGTTTATCAACTAATTTTTCTTTTTTTGATGTCCTAGATCAAATATCGGCTCATTTGGGGTTTTAACACACTAATGCTCAGATGATTTAGAATTTTTGCTAAATTCTTTACTACTGACTTGTGCCTTGTATTTTTCATTTATGCAAATTTTATCCACATGGTACTGTGATACAGGATGCATAGTTTCTTGCTTGGTGTTACTTAAGAAGCCTTTGTGCAGCCTGCATTTTGATGTAGAGACCAGAGATTAAGTAGTTTTCCTAGTTGACTTTGACTTTTTGTTGTAATTTATGAGAGTTCATTTTAAAAATTTAACTAGTACTCAGAGGACATTAATTTTCTCCAAAATGTTCTTGTATTTGATATATTGCCTTGTATTTTTCAACTACGCAAATTTGAGGTGAAAATGTTTACACATTTACGTAACATATGCTAACAGTATCTTTTGGATTTAGTTCTTTATTTCGAGCAAAAATCCGTTGCATAGACTACTTTTTTGGTGCTAGGGATTTTCCTTTTGTTTAATTTTTAGCAGTAATCCAGGTTACTCATTCTAAAAATTTAGCTCGTATTGAATGCATTATAATGCTTTAGATGCTATTATTCCATGCTTTTCAAATCAGCTCCATAGAAGCCATCACATTATCTGTTGTGCTTTAACAGTTCATCATGTTTTCTCAGAAGATCAGATAGTATCTCTTACATCATAGTGGGTGACACATAATGTACTTGGGAAGACATTTTGTAGAGAATTTTCGACCTTTGGATGGATTATCAAGATTTGCCTTTGTCTCAAGCAACCATGGAAAGTGATGAAACAAGCAACACTCCTTCAGATGATATCAGTAGTCTGCAAAGTGCTCGGCCTTTGCATGGGTAATTCTCAAAGACTGCATCATCTCATCTCTTGTTTCATTTTTTCTGGGTTTCATTTTGTGCTTTTGTAATTTCCTTATTGAGATTTTCTTCTAATTTACACAAACCCTTAATCCGGTTGTTCATTCATGTCACATAAGATGAAAATGATGTTGATCTGAGATCGAGTTGGATTTGGTCAAGTCACATTGGTTTCTTTGACTTATCCTAGATAGTTAGAAATCAGAGATGCATCGGAAAAAAATGTAGGTGAGGATGGAGGAGAAGAAGCAGTAATAAGATTGTTGGATTACCTCTATAACATATTGGAAGACATAATATAATATCTATGCTTTTCAATGACAAAAATAGCTGTCTAATGCTCAAACCGTTAGTCTGCCTGGTGCATCCCCGTCAGTAGTACATGGAAAAGAATATATAAGGTCTGTTCAGGTTTAGTCAAGTTACATTGGATTCTTTAGCTTTTAATACGTAGCTAGTAGTTATAAATATACAAACTGCACGAAAACAGGTAGAAAAAAGGGGAACAGAAGAAAAGAAATAATGAAAAGTTTTCCGTGTCACACCAATAGCAAATGTGATAAAAGTTCTTAATGTTCAATTTATGGAACTACATATAGTAATCTCTTTCTTTTCCACAGTATGGCCTCATGTCCACCTATCCTTACTTTAAGGATCAAATTAACTTTGTTCTGTACTTTCCATGAGAATGAATTGAATTGAAAGTTATACTTGATCGTGAGATTTGAGAGGACTATCATGTTCACATCATTTGTGTTATCATTTTGAACTTCCCAAAAGCTTCGGATTTTTTATTAGTCCTGCTAATGTTTCAGGAGGACGAGTGGTCCTAAGAGACGTTCCAGTCACTGGACTCCCGAAGAGGTAAGCAGGCGTTTCCTAATGATCTAGAAAAATGTGCATGAGTTTCAGGGTTTTCTTTTGGTTTTATGTTCTTTTGATCTTTTTTTGGGTAATTGGGGACTTGTTTTTACCCCCACCTTTATATGTGTAATGTTATATGTTATGTTAAAGATTCAAATAATCTAGCTCTATCTGCTTTGGGGAGGGTGGTGATGCATTCCTAGTTAACATGGCATGAACGCTGTTAGCCAATTAAAACTATTGTCTGTGCCTTCGAGGAGAAGACACTTAATTATGCTTCAAATTGAAGTTCGGAATTTTTCTTGCATAAAATGATTTATGTGATGGATTAGTCTACAAATCTATTGCAATTTTAATCCATTTGTTTCATAGTTGTAATAGCATTTAAGTTTGTATGGGAACTGTTTCACTGACAAGGCTTATTGGGTCATTTTTAGTTCTTTTCTGCCTTCCGTTAGTGATCTCAATCAAACATGTTGGAAAATGCTTGGGCTAGTAACTGGAAAGTCATGGATTTAGTAATGTTTTTTTAATGTAATACTTCTGGTTTTCACTTCTCAAACCCAAGTCTGAACTCTTCATTCTTTTGATAGTTTCTCTATAAATTTTAATGTGGTGAAGTACTTGTCGGAGACAATGCAATATTATACATTTACGTTTGAAATCTTTTATGTTGTTCTGAGTGTAAACTTCTTATCTCCTTACAGGATGAAATCTTGCGCCAAGCTGTCCAACAGTTTAAGGGGAAAAGCTGGAAAAAAATTGGTAAAAACATTGTTCCTCTTTAAACCTAGTATGTCTTACACTCTAAGAGGGGTGTATTGCTCATACTTCTAGAGGGACTAATACTTGTATGATTCTTGTTATGTTTATTTAATTCTTCAATATATATAACCAAAATTCTCTCAGAATTGCGTGTAAAGAGAAAAGCTGGTCATAGTTCTAGAGTGAAATAGTGATTTTTCATTTGATTTGTCTATGTTTCTTTTTCTACTTCCCAAAAGTATATTTCTCTTTCTTTTCTGTAAGGATCATCCCAAAAACAATGCCTCCTTTCCTGAAACCATCTTTGCTTTGGAGGATTTCCATTTTTACAATACTTTTTAAACAAAAATTTAACTTGAAGCTTCCATATTTTTGCCTCCATTTGACATGCAATTATACATTTTCTATGCTCATCTTAATATTTGTAACTGCCAAAATTTGACATTTGCTTGATGCAGTAAAAGTTGTCGGTTGGAAACCAATAGCTTATAAGACCATGGTGCTATCAGCTCCTGCAACAATTATTCATTGCTAACTTTCCCTATTCGTTCTACTCATTTAGCTAGTCATACTTTTCATTATCGTTATTAGAAAAGTGTTGCAGGGGCATCTCTCCTGACACCATATACGGATGAAGTTACTGCATAGGGCTAGAACATGCTACTCTTGTGGAGAAATATTTTTTCTGGATGAAGTGTTTTTTCAAGGCATAAAAGTCTTCCTTCTAGTACTTGTATGATTCGTTTGAATTGGTTAACCTACAACTGAAGTTGAAGAGTTTTGTCACATCCAACAATTACAGCAGAAATCTATTTGACAAACACCCGCCCAACTATTAAAGATGATAAATGTTAAGTGCTTAACAAATCTTAAGTTTAACTTGCAGCGGAATGTTTTAAGGATCGGTCAGATGTTCAATGCTTGCATAGGTGGCAGAAAGTTCTTGATCCTGAACTTGTCAAAGGTTCATGGTCTAAAGAGGTAAAAAAGTGTATTCCTATTTGCCTGTTTGAATCATATCTTAGTACTCCTTTTGTCCCTTTTAATATGGCACTGTAGTATTTGCAGAGTTAAGCTGAGATTTTTCTTAAGTCATTTCCTAAATATGTTAATTTTAATTATAGAAAATGACGATTCGTATTACTTTTCACTTAGTTTCCAAATGCATAAGTTTTATTTTCAGAAAATGTGAAATCATTGTCAGAATTGAGAATGATAATCAGATGTTTTGACCATTGTTATCCACAAAGTATCATTATTTTTTAGGCAGAGGAACTTGTCGGCCATGTCCTTATATTAGCTAATTTAACTCTTTCAACTTACGCGCAGGAAGATGATAAGCTAATCGGATTAGTTAACATACATGGCCCCAAAAAATGGTCCACTATTGCACAAGAGTTAGCAGGACGTATTGGAAAACAATGTCGGGAAAGGTAAGCACGCCAATTTTTTGTTCATCTAAACAAATGAATGTATTTTTTTCTTCTGCTATGACAGAGTTCCGAAATTTTCAGAATATATTAGGCAAGTGAGATGTCAAGACTTGTGGGGTTCCAACTTCCTAATTTAACATTATGTTTTCACTTACTTCGAATAAGAAATTTTCATTCCTAGCTGCCCTTTTAACATCACAAACTCACTTTATGCAGCTTTCCTGCAAGGAACTTAGATTTTTCAAGCCTATGCAACTGATATCTTCCTATCTAATCTTATTCACTAACTGGTTAGATGTTGTTCCTCAGCTTATGACTCAACCAGTCTCTTAAAACTTAAAATTATGCATGCTGACGGCATGAGATGCTAGAGGTAGATAACTATTGCCACTTTCTGTAGAAGAATATTTGTTATTTCATATATTATCAGGAAATATAACGTAGTAACATGTATCCTTTGACTCAATAGGAATTTTGTGGTGTCACATTTCTTCTAGTTCCTTTGATTCATTAACATTGAGATTGCAAATCATTCCTGAAAGAATAAGCTTAAAATTCATCCCCTTTATACGACTAAGAATGTTATAATGATTATTATGAGTGATCTTTTCAGATGGCACAATCATCTGAATCCTGCTATTAATAAAGAAGCTTGGACGCAAGAGGAGGAATTGACTCTAATTCGTGCCCACGAAGCTCATGGAAACAAGTGGGCAGAGTTATCAAAATATTTGCCTGGAAGGTAATTTGAGGTGTTAATTTTATGCTTGATAAGAGCTTGTTTCCATCTAGACTTTCTTTCGAGTTCTTATTCTCAGTATTCTTTCAAAGTTATAGTTGACATGTGAAAACTCTTATGGCTAATTTCAGGTCAGACAATGCAATAAAAAATCACTGGCATAGTTCTGTCAAAAAGAAACGGGACTCATATATAGCATCAGGTTTACTTGCACAGTTCCCTACTCTGCCTAATGTCAACCATCAGAACCAATCAATCCCTTCTTCTTCTGTGATGTTGCAACAAACTAGTGAAGATGAAAGTGTTCACAAAGAAGGAGCAGAAGTGGAGGAATTTATGGAATGCAGTCAAGGTTCAACTCTTGCTGGCTGTCCCCAGTCTACAAGTGACTTGGGCAACACATTTGTGCATATAAGAGAGAACGGCGGGATGGCGGAAGAAATAATCCCTGAAAAGGACGCAAGCTCTAGCGCAGCACCTTGTCCTACGTACTATACCCCAGCTTTTGAGGATGTTTCTTGTTCAATGCTAAAAGTTCCCAGTGAACTTGTGGATTACAACTCCCTTGAGCAGCATACGTTCTCACATGACTGGGGAAATTCCACAGGGAAAGATTGGCAGTTTAATCTGGATGACTTTACGGAGTTTATTCAGGAATCTTCGGGAAATTATATGCACTGTTTGAATGGCAATGAAAACCATGATATGGTAACCAATCCATTGCAAAATGCAATGGAATCTGGAGCAACTTCTAATGCAGGAAACATAGTTGAGGGTCCATATAATCCCAATGAAATGTTTAATCCCAATGAATTGTTCGATGGTAGCAGGATCGAATACCCTGAGGTAGGAATTCCTCAATGCTCTCTGTCCGAAACTGGAGTTAATGGCAGTGGTGAACCTGCAGATTCTTTAATTTACCAATCATCAAACTATCAGATCCCTGAATCAGGAAATATGGCTCCACAAAACTGCAATGATTTAAGTTTTGATGATTTTGAAGCTTCAACCCATCAGCAGTTTTCTGTTCATTCGCACTTTTCGTCTGAGGATAGATCACTTGTGTTTGGTATTGCTTCAGATCAGTTCCATTATCCTCCGCTTGAGAACCCAGTTCAAGAGTCCTTCCGCAGTAGACGTGATGGTTTTATATGTCCAAGTGAGTTTGGCAGTCCTTCCAATGACAATGGCATAGACAATGCTGTCCTGAAAGATCATCCTGATTATACGAAAGATTCCTCAAGGCTAGAAGAACAGAAAGATGAAGGAGCTCTATGCTATGAGCCTCCTCGCTTTCCAAGCTTGGATACACCCTTCTTGTATTGTGATCTTAAGCAATCTGGTTCAGATACACAGCAAGAGTATAGCCCTCTTGGCATCCGCCAGTTGATGACAACTTCTACGGACTGCTCTACTCCATTAAGGTTGTGGGACTCACCATCAAGAGCTGATAGTCCAGATGCTATATTGAAAAGTGCTGCCAAAACTTTCACTGGGACTCCTTCTATATTAAAGAAGCGACAGCGTCACTTGGTGACGCCTTTATCAGAAAAGAGATGTGAGAAAAAGCTTGAATGTGATCTCAATCAGGAATTATTCTCTAATATGGTTACAGAATTTCCCCGAGTAGATGACATGTTTGATGAGTCGGCAAATGAAAAAGCGTCTACTGAAGACAAAGAAAATCTACATCCATCCTCAGAGGATGGAAGAAAGGAGACAGGTGATGGAGTAACTGGACTTTCATGCATTGGAAATTCAGAGAGGCAATTAGATGGTGGTGGTGCTCACTACCATAAAGAGCTCCATAGTGAATGTGCTGGAGCCAATGATGCAATGGGAAAGGTGAGTTATAATTTGTCATTATATTTTTCTTCTCTGGCTTCACCTCTTTTTGTTTTTGGGAATGGGATGATGTGTGACAGGTAGGACCTCCATTCCAGATTGTATTTTTTGTAAAGAAATATATCCTTACAAGTTTCACAAATGGAATACTAAGTAGGTGCTTGGGCATGATATGGTTGATATTTGAAAAAAAACAAATGTAGTAGTATTTGGAATTTGCTCTCAGCTGATTTGAACCGTGTGGTTTACAAAATAAACCATTAAACTTAATTGGGCTTAGATACAACTTTTGAGTTCTCATTCCTGTTATCAGGTAAAACAGCCTCCTGGAGTTCTGGTTGAGCTTAGCTCAAATGACATGCTTTTCTCTCCTGATCGTTTCTTCACCAAGCATGATAGAGCTACAAGTTTAAGTATTAAAGCTTTAGGTAACCAGTATGCTAGACGACTTGAAGCTGCATCATCAAATCAAGCTACTGTTTCATCCTCGTCTGTTGTTTGCTCTCCTGACGTACTTGGAAAGCGTCAAAGAGGTGTTGTCATAGCCACATCAATGCAATATACTACATCAACTGCATTGGAGAATACTACCGAAAATTCTGAAAATGTATTTGGTGCTGATACTTCAAACATGTAAGAGTAATGCAATGTTTTCTTCCTTTGCTTTCTATCCTTCTTATTTTTTTGTTAATTATCTCCCATAAATTTGTACCTGTTGGTCTTTTACCTAATGATTGGCTTAAAAGGAGTTTTGCTACAGATTTGTTTCTTATGATCCGTTTACCTAATTATTGGTTTACAGATTTGGAGAGACACCGTTTAAAAGGAATATTGAATCTCCTTCAGCATGGAAATCTCCATGGTTCATGGATTCTCTTATGTCTAGCCCAAGATATGACACAGAACTTACATTTGAGGTATATACAATATGTGTTCTACTTGGTGACTAATTATCTTTGTGTTCGGTGCTCCTTTATTCGTTTTTGTTGATAATGGTGCATTCCTGTGCTCATGTTATATTTTCTTTGATTTGTTTGTTTTTCCTTTTTTTGGTAGGATTTTGCGTTTCTTATGAGCCCCGGTGATAGAAGCTATGATGCTATTGGGTTAATGAAGCAATTAAGTGAGCAGACTGCACCTTCAATTGCGGATGCCCGTCAAATCTTGGGAAGTGAAACTCCAGAAACAATCCTGTTGGGAAGGAATTCCAAGGAACAAAAAGCAGATGAAAATTGTACCCTTCTGGCTTCAAATGCTATGGTATGTCTGGTCCCTACAAACTTTTTTTGCAAAGTGATCTATCCTTGTACATATAGTTAATTTTAAATACAGTAGCCCTGCAATTTTTTGTTTAAAACATTTCTTTTCGTCATTTCTCTCTAGTCTTTATATCCTATACTAATTTTGGCATGTTTCAAACAATAACCTTGCAGTTTTCACTTAAAACACCTACTTTCCTCTTTTTGTTTCTACTCTTATATTGAAAACTGATTGGAAGTAAACTACACTGCTCATTAGAACGAAATAATCGATGAGACAATATAAATTGTCATTTTTCAAGTAATATCCGTTTTACTTTGGAGTAGAATGTGGAAAAAGACTAGTGCTTTCTCTAAGTTATGGCTTAGGAACATACTTTCTTGTGTAGCCTCACATAGTCTCTAGTATAGTAATAATTCTGACGAATGTCACTCCGAACTCGTCCAAAGTTTGGCTTTACTTGAAAATATCCCTGACTCAAATTGACAGAAGCAGAATGACAAAAAGAACCGGAATCTGCTTATCTGGTTATACATCTTTCCACAGCCATGGTCATTCCTACTGTTGGTTCCTCTGCAGAGTGAGAGACGCACACTTGATTTCAGTGAATGTGGAACACCAGGAAAGGGAAACGAGACGACTACCAAATTTGGCAGCAACGACAGTGTTTCAAGTCCTTCCTCCTACCTGTTGAAATGTTGCAGATAGCAAGTCCTTTTAGGATAGACAAGTTTTCTTCCCTCGAAGGTACTTGTTTGTCGGAACATATTAGATTATATTCATCCATTAAGCGTAATGCTTAATTCCCCTTTGCTAAATGCAGAAGCCAATAGTACATTCCCTCCTCTTTGAGCTTCATTTTGCAGGAAGCATGCTAGTGTAAAAAAGGGGAGAATAGAAAGCTGTGTAGATTCTTTCAGTAAGTTGGTGAGATTATGAGCTTTTGTAGTTCACATTTTGGATTAAGATTGGTGAAGTTCAACTTGTTTGAGACTAAGATGTAGTTGATATTGTGATTGTCATGTTTCCGATATGTTGAAATAACTACAAAGGAAAAAACTTGTTCGTACTCGTTGGTTGCATTTGCACCAACCAAATGAATGCAAAACATTTGTCTCACATTTGTTTCTCTCCGCCTTGTTGGCTTGACACGAGTATTTACTTCTCCTTTCTATATACATAATTGAATTGAAATCTTTAACACCATCTTGAAATAGTAGAACTATGAATATATCCATTACCAAAAATAGACAGAAGAACAATACAAGCTTGATTATGTTCCACATTTCATAACTTCATATCCTTATTGCTAAATTTTTTTATTGTTACATAGAAGGAAAATAAACTATATAGTAAAGCGTATTTGAATAGCTCAAAACTTGATAAGAACCTTCACACAATTTGGTTCTTTCAAGTACTCAAATGCCTTGTTTACATCATTGAATGAAACTTCATGAGTCAATAATTCATCTAGTTTGATCTCCTGCAGAAAATAACCCGGACATCGAGTGAATAGCGAGTCAGTCATAAGCCATTATTGATTGGATAGGGACAGGTACAGGTACTACCAATCCATTCTAACTAGAAAAATAGAAAAAAATTCATTTCCCCTTTTTTTTTTTTTTTGATGAATATCCTTCCTTGGATTAGTACTAGGATGCATATATCAAAAGTTCAGTGTGAAATTTGAACGTAATATATCTTTCTTTTTTCAAATTCAAAATATTCTTGATTGAGGTTACATGTTAAAACTCATATTCATAATGTCCTCTAACTAATAATCTTACAAATTTGGTGTAGATATATATAAGTTGGATGTTACTCAGATTTTTCAAAAGTATTATCGGGGTGTCTTAGATACTTCAAAAGTAAGGTATTTTTAAAAGACCAAACAAGAGTATGACGGTATTTTTAAAAAGTCCGAACAACATATACTGAAATAATGTACCTTGCTAATGCATTTATCAATTATAGATGGAAGATCTGTGTGAGTTCTAATGCCACCATAGATTGATCCTTTGAGTGTTCTACCAAACATGAGAGGGACATAACTCATTTGCCAATCTAACACAAGTCCAGCTCCAAGCACTATCACTGTTCCATAACCCTAATAATTTTTTTCGAGTCACACAAAAAACATAGCTATTTTAATAAAGTAACTACAAAAAATGGGATATAAAAACAATTTTTTTTGTAAATATTGAAAAGGTAAGTTATACACTATATGGACGTCATACGAAATAGTGTCATGTGATATAAGACGCAAACAATAAATAGAGATAACATAAAAAATGATGCTGCTTGACTAGTGTGTGTGCACTTGTACATGTAGTTATCATAGTAAATATCGAGTAAGCTCGTATACCTACCTCACTTAAGGAAAACAAAAAATTGTGATGGAATATTTATGATAGACATGACAAATATATTCACTGAGAGGGGGGGGGGTGGGGGGGAATTTGTAACGATTTTTGATTATTTTTTTTAGAAATTTATACCATTCTAGAATTACGATAATCATCTTTGACACAAATATTTACTTCCCTCTTTTCATATACTGTTGAATTGAAATCTTTAACACCACCTTAAAATATTATAACTATAAATTAACCATTACCAAAAAAAAGAAGAAGGTAGAGAGCAATACAGCTTGATCACGTAATATGAAGTAGTGTCATGTGATATAAAACACAAAAGGCAAATGGAGATGACATAAAGAATGATGCTGCTCAACTAGTGTGTGTGCGCTTGTACATGTAATTATCATAGTAAATATCGGGTAAGCTCGTATAACTATCTCACTTAAGGAAAACACAAAATTGTGATAGAATATTTATGATTGACGTGACGAATATATTCACTAAGAGGGGGACGGGGGATGAAATGTGATGATTTTGATTTTTTTTTAGAAATTTATATCATTCTAGTATTACAATATTCATCTTGGTGGTTTGACACAAGTATTTACTCTTCTCTTTCTACTGTTGAACTGAAATCTTTAACACCACCTTAAAAATAGTATTACTATAAACTATTCTTTACCCAAAAAAAAAAAGGATAGAGAACAATACAAGCTTGATCATGTTATACGAAGTAATGTCATATGATATAAAATGCAAAAAGTAAATAGACAGAGAACTAAAAAAAGTAAATAGATAAAACACAAAAAGTAAATAGATAAAGTAAAAATAGTATTAGTACAAAATATTCTTTACAAAAAAAAAAGAAAAGATAAGAGAACAATACAAGCTTGATCATGCTATACGAAGTAATGTCATATGATATAAAACGTAAAAAGTAAATAGAAATAACATAAAGAATGATGATGTTACTTGAAAAATGTGTGATTTTTGATTTATTTTTTTAGAAATTCATATCATTCTAGTATTATAATATTCGTCTTGTTGGTTTAACACAAGTATTTACTAAACCCTTTCCATATAATGTTGAGCTGAAATTTTTAACACCACCTTAAAAATAGTATTACTATGAATTATCCATTACCAAAAAAAAAAAAAGATAGACAACAATACAAGCTTGATCATATTATATGAAGTAATGTCATATGATATAAAACACAAAAAGTAAACATAAATAACATAAAGAATGATGATGTTACTTGAAAAATGTGTGATTTTGATTTTATTTTTTTTAGAAATTCATATCATTCTAGTATTACGATATTCGTCTTGTTGGTTTGACACAAGTATTTACTTCTCTCTTTCTATACATTGTTGAATTGAAATCTTTAACACCATCTTAAAAACAATATTACTATGAATTATCCCTTAACAAAAAGAAGAAGATAGAAAAGAATACAAGCATGATCATGTTATACGTAATAATGTCATATGATATAAAACGCAAAAAGCAAATAAAAATAACATAAAAATTGACGATGCTACTTGAAAAATATGTATATATGCTTGTACATATAATTATCAAAGTAAATATTAAATTAGTCGAGATATACTCAAACATACCATTCTAGTTGATTGAATGGCTTCATTGATAGTGAGTTGAGGCACATCTGTACACTCAAAAAAGTAGTCAACACCAAGTCCACCAGTAGCATCTTTAATTAATTCTGAAATTGATTTTTCAGAAATATTTATAAAATCAGTAATTCCATAAATCTTTGCTTTTTCACTTTTCATTTCATGTATATCCATCCCAATTATTTTAGCTGCTTCTTTTTGTCTAGCTCCTTCTACTACCTGTATTTTTAAAGACAAGATCGAAAAGTGATCAGTAAGTAATATTTTTATTGCATTAGATAATAGAAAATCAAATCGACTTATAAATAAATCAATATATACATGTAAACTTCATAAATAAATATCACTTTTCAATTTCTGTATATTAAAAAATAATCGTTACTCATTATACATCATAAACTTTTGAATTTCACTAGTGTGAAAATATCATGCGTGTCCTCGATTTTCAGTTGTGAAAAATGAAACTTTATAATAATGACTATTTCTTAATTATAAGATTGAAAAGTGATCACTGAATGCTATTACATGTACTTACACTCATAATTGAAAAATGGTCATCATCACAAAATATCAAATTTCATATGTGAAACTTTAGAAAATTCCTATGCAATGATAACTAAACTGAATTGACCAATGAACAACCTTGAATGTACTAATAACATTCACAAAACATATAGCTAACTAATCTTTTGCCTCCATAGTTGAAAAATAGTCACTGACCTAAAATATCAAATTTCACATGTGAAACTTCAGAAAATTCATATGAATCAATATTTTTCGATTAAAGAATGACCAGTAAACGTTAGTTCTATTGAATGTACTTACACCAAGTCCAACACCTCCAAGACCAAGGACAGCAACAGTTGAACCCTTTTCAATGTTAACATCTTTCCATGTTGCTCCAAAACCAGTTGTAAATGCACAACATAAAAAAGGAACATGTTCAATTGGTAACCTAGGATCAACCTTAATAACATAGTTTTCATCAAGAACTATGTATTCTGATAATGTTGAACAACTAACATGGTGATAAATTTTTTGACCATTAATGGACATTCTTGATGTTCCATCCAACAATAATCCACTAAAATTTAAAGGGTATTTATGGCATAAATTGGATTTTTTGGACTTGCAATTGGGACAATCTCCACATTCTCCCAAGAAATGTGGCATCACTATGTCTCCTTCTTTCAAATCTTTTACACTTTCTCCCACACTTTCTATCGCTCTGCAAAAATAAATAATTTTTTTTCATATAGACGAAATTAATTTTAAAAAATTATAATTATTGTTACATTTCTGCTTAGGATAAGAAGTCTCATATCGACAGAATACACGAGGGATGTTGGGTATATAAGTAAGCATGTACACCCTAGTGACGTGTTTCAAAGTCGTGCGACCCTAGGCCAAAAACGAAAAATATCACTAGTGACTCGGGCCGTTAAATTTATGATATTGTCTAAAGTAGCTTTCACACATAATACACCTTGTCTAATTCCACGTCCATCATTTTCTTATTTTCAAAAATGGTAGCAAATACGGAAAATTAGATTCGAAATTTAAACTTTTATGATTCAATCTTCATGAAATTTAGTATTGAAATGATTGTATTTTTAGAATTTTAAGTTCAAATATATATTATTTATTGCAATTTCAATGAACTTTTATATTTTTCTAAATTTAAAAATATATATGAGAGAAATCAATTATTCTTACCCAACTCCTTCATGTCCAGGAATGCGAGGGAACAAAGGCTGAGAATCATCAACAATAGATCAGATAATTATTAGCTATGAAATTTATCGCTAAAAAATGTAATTTATAGTTATCGATGATTAAATGAAATACATAGCGATTTTTTATTATTTCGCGATAAAAATTGTAATTTCAAAGAAATTTCCATATATACCTTTGGAAAGCCATTGCAACAAAGAACATCAGTACCACATAAACTAGCATAAATCATTTTAATTCTAACTTCTGTTGATTTTGGTGGATCGACTTCTATTTCTTCGATTTTCAACTCCTCTCCGGACTTCCATACTACTGCACCTGCATTTATTTAACGAAATTTCTGACTACATCATTTGAAATCATTATATTCATGACTTGATCGTTAGACAAGAAAGTTTCTAGTATTTTTTTTTTTTTAATTCATAGTACGCATGTAGAGAGAAATTAAAATCTCACCTTTGCATGAAATGACTCTGTGATTGCTTGAATTCATTATGGTGAAGTCGAAAACGAGATATAATAATGTGGAGAAGATAAAATTGTTTCAAGCAGTGATATATATATAAAAAAAAAAAAACATGTAAGTCACGCTATAAAGTTGGAAAATTTATATTTTGGCATGAAAAAATATGATTTTTTATAAATGACATATATATATATATATATATATATATATATATATTGGACCATATTATATTTATTTCTATGTTATTAATTATTGGACCACAATAAAGTAAATTCATCTACATATCTTAGCTATGTAGATGAATATAGTAAAGGATCCACCTTGGTCTCACATATCTTAGCTATAGTTTTATATTAGTGTCTTAAATTATACTATAGTATAAACTTTTGATATAATTTCTACAAGTGAATTTGTAATATATATATTAATTATACAGTGAACTATTTAATTTCGACGCTAAATGTTACTCAATTATTTAGTATTTGATTTTCAATGTAGAATATGATCAATTGATTTTATGTTGTTGTGTAATTAATAAGTAAGAAATTTGAACTTTAATCTAGTAATTGTTATAATACTACAACATTCTTAATTAGAAGTCGTTAATATTCAAAAAATCATATATATATATATATATATATATATATATATTCATAATGTATCGTGTTATACTATACTGTATTATATAGTACTATATTATTTTAATGAATACAATGTTTGGATAACACGCATCATTCTCCATCGTTATATTATGTCATGCT
The DNA here is from genome assembly GCA_029007595.1 of Solanum commersonii. Taxonomy (NCBI): domain Eukaryota; kingdom Viridiplantae; phylum Streptophyta; class Magnoliopsida; order Solanales; family Solanaceae; genus Solanum; species Solanum commersonii. The sequence goes on from JAJTWQ010000124.1 coordinate 1,387,166, forward strand.
TCATAATTTGGATGATAAACCTACGAGAAAATTAGGTTATGAGATAAAAACTACTATGAAAAAGTAGCATAGAATTTATTAAATAATAAATGAAGACAAAATGAGAATAAGATATTAAGATAATGATGTGATCACACCAAATTAGTCGTTATACAAAGTGAATCTCTTCATCGTTACCTAACAATGATTTTAAACGACACCATGGACAACATGTGAATACAATAGTACTATTATTGCACTGCACTATCATTCATACATCCCTCCCCCCCCTCGCCCCGCCCCCACACGGATCTCAAATCATCCATTTATGAGCTTCGAGCCTTGCAAGCTTTCGAAGTCTTGCATTCATATCTGTCTCATTTTTAGGTAGACCACCCAGTGGCGTAGGCACATGTATGCCAGGGTGTCCTATTGGACACCCTTCGTCGGAAAAAAATACCGCATACAAGTGAAATTATATACGAAGTAATTAAATAACATATTTTGGACATCCTTGATATAATAGATTGTTATAGCCTAGTGGTTTAAGATGTCTTGAATGTATGTTTCGACATCTTTAATGAGTCAGTGCTCACATGGAACAATATTTTCCCCTTTTTAAAAAGAACTTTTGTTAATTAATTTTTGGACCCTCTTCCTGAAATTCCTGGCTCCATCACTGCCCAAAAAAAAAACCCCAATCTTAATGTGATATAAACACTTGGAGGGAGGGAGTCCATCTATATCTTCTTCTGTTTTTATGCACAGGATATTATAATAAATAATAATTAATATGTGTTAGTGTTACTTATCGTAAAATATGGAAAAATAATTAGACAAAATATGATATAAGTGTAATATATCAAGGATATGCATGATTTTAGATATGAGAGTATCAGATCGATAGAAGGTTAGTAAGAAAAAACATTAGAGGAAAATATAATTGAAAGGGTAAGACATGTAAAACTCGATATTCATGTCAATTCAATATTTTCTTCACACAAATATTAATTAATTAGTTATCTAAAAAATTTACGTAACCATTTTTGTCACTCAAAGAAATACAAATGATTGGTATTTTACAGGTTAAATTATTGTGTGAAATAGTTAGTTGTTGTAGTTTTGTTTTTTCCGTAATAAACAAAAAATATATATAAAATATTCTCGATGAAAAGAGTTCAAGTTTACACTGAAAGTTCCGGAATTTAATTTTAAATATATACAATAAAGTAATTCGTTTATAATAAATATAGTTATATTTTTATTTACATAAAAAATATTCAAGACTCATGAAAAGTTTACACGGATTATACATTAAAAAAACTAAAAAATAACTTATCTATGCATGAGCTATACACTGACTATATATGAAACACTCAATATAACCTAACTATACCCGACTATTTATCAAATTAATTTTTTTTTCAAATATTTATTCATCTAATTAAAGAAGAAGAAAAAGGATGAGAAACAACTAAAAGGAAGATTGATTGCGAAAAAGAAGGTGATTTCGAAAACAAAAACAATTTTATTGTAATTAATTTTACTTTTCTCTATTCGATCTTGACCTACTCAAAGTTTCCTCTAACATAATCTCAAATTTTTAGCTTTATTTTTTTTTCGACATTAATTCTTGATGTGTCATCCAACATTAGATTAGACCTACATGATTTGCAATTTGGTTATTCTCATAGGTAAAGTCTTATTATTTTTTCCTCCAAACAGAAACCATCCTTATTAATGTATGAAAAAAAGTTGGATAGGGGTATTTTTAATTCACGTACTATCTTTTTCACGTCATTTCTTGATATAAATAATTTAAAGGTTAATTAAAATAATAATATCAACTATAAATTTTATTTACACATATGAAATAAATTATCGATAGATACAAAATGGTGGTCTTTCCTTTTTTTTTTTTTTATTTATAGAAAATATAAACTTGTTGTTCAATTTTTATATTTGATAAATGTGAAATCATGATATGAAATATAAAATTCTCAAATCAAAATTTTTGGAAAATTTGAGATCATTTCATCTCATAATTCGAAATTAATCAAAAGATAAAATTAATTGTTCAAACATTGATTTTAAATCACGAGATGAAATCATAGGTATAAACACCTACTTAAAATCATTAGTTCAAAGCGCTAAATTTTGTGGCAGTTAAATTCTTAAAGAAAAATAATACTCTCTTCATTTTAATTTGTTTGATATAATTTATTCTTCGATAATTACTTATTTTTTAAAAATAAAATTTATATATGTGAAAGCTATTTATGACAGGGAATAGTAGTTGTTGGTTGTAAATGATGACACGTAGTTGATAATTGTGACAACGATAACGACAATTGATAATGGTGGAAAATGACGGTAACAATTAATTGAGCCGTTACTTCATTTGTCTCAATTTATATGAGTTAATTTGATTTGACACAAAGTATAAAATAATATTTTTTTTTGAAATTTATGGTTTAAAATGAACGATAGATATTTATGTGGCTGATAATAATTTTATTAAGGTTAAAATAAATATATTAAATTTAAATTGTTATTAAATATAAAAATATATTTTTTTTTATCAACTTTTTTTACTTTTGTGCTACATATTTGTAGAATTAGTCAAAATACATGCAGAATCGGACCACAGTTATAAAAATAACAATATTTTTCTACAACATATAACCAAGAAAGGACACAGTAAACAACAATTGCAGTCCACTTGGTACTATTTTTATGAAAATTTTGTTTTGTTTTGGAAAAAAACATTTGATTATTTGAAGAAGTTATGATTATTTATGCCACTTTTTTCACACAAAATTTGTAAAATTAGCTAAAGATACAATGGCTTCTTTACCAACTCTCACAAAACCCATCTCAGAAACTTCATTTTTTCTACCAAAATTAAACAATTTGGAATTTTTAAGATCAAAGATCAGACCTTTAACCAGATCCAATGTTTTCAAGAACTCAACTTTTTCCTCTGGTAAATCTTGATTTTTATTTTTTATTTTTATTTTTAATGATAGTACTAACATGGTCCAACCTTTGATGTGGGGCAGATGGACAATATGGTCCAACCTTTGATGTTCCACTTCTTTCTTGCTCAGAGGTTTGACTTTTCTTTTCTTCAATCTTAAATGTTTGTGTAAAGACTTCATTTTTCCTATCACATGTTGAATCAGAGCTTGAAAGCTCTCCCTCGATTTGTTTGTGTGGTTTTGATTTGATGAGGTGTTGATTAGTTTGTCTGGTCTTGACTTGACGTAGAGTCGATTTGTTTGTTTGGTTGTAACTTGATGTGGAGTTGATTTGTTTGTCTGGTTTTGACTTGACTTGACGTGGGGATTAAGAAAGTAAAAAAGGGCTTTTGAATATTGTGTTTTTAGTTACTAAAGATGCGTAGAATATACTAAACTGTATAGTGTGTGGAAAGTAAAAATTAAAGAGTTGCTGAAAAAGGAAACATATGTTCTATTTTAAACGGATTAAAATGGTAAGTCAACAACAACATACCAGTGTAATTGCATAGAGTGACGTTTGGGGAGGTTAGAGTGTACAAAGACTTTACCTCTACCTCTGAGGTGAGGTAGAATGGATGTTTCCGATGGACACTCGGCTCAAGACAAAAACATTTTAGATAAAGATGTAATGGAAGTATCAGAACAGTTGTATAACAATAATTGAACTGCACACGAAATAACTGATAGTAACCTAAATTGATGAACAAGAAACTACAAAAAGTAGAACTATGCCTACTAGTAAGTGCGACAAGCCAATACGTTCCTACTTACTCGTGTAGATGCACTCCTTCTTACTAACCATCCTCCCTACTAGTAAGGACTAAAAAGGAAAGTAAGACAAGCAAATTGATACGAGGGAGTACATATTATTTGAAAACAGTGAGAAAGAATCAATATAATGGAGAACGGAGTTGTTTGAACTTAAAAAGTGGACAGTACATTTTCTGGCCATCATTCCTTCTATGTGGCTTGTATTCTAGTTAAGCAACTGGTTCTAAATTCCACCTTGCCATCTTGTTTTAAACAGTGTTATCAAAAGCTTTAAGGTTCATTGGGGCTTTAAGCGCAAATAAAGGATGGACTTTAATGAGAAAAGGCACAAAGGGAGAAAAAAATATAAATATACATTATTAGTCCAAAACTAATATATAAGCTTGAATGACAACAAGTATATGAACAAAGAAATTGAAGAAAAATTACGATAAAGTCAAATATCAATTTCTTAGTGTCGCCTCTTTAGAAGATGCTCATTCACAAGGAAAAGTGTTCCTTAGAACCTTAATGACGACACTGAAGCGCATGCTAAGTGAGGCGAAGCGCTCAACACGTTTTGAGCCTCATTTTAGGGCTTAAGCGCGCCTTTGATAACACTGGTTTTAAAACAAAAGAAGATTAGCTTTTGTAAATTCAGCTTGCTCAAGGCATTTCCAAAGGTGGTCTGTTCTGTTCACCCTTTCAACAGTAATTCTTCTGATTTATGGTTGAATTAAGCTGGTTCAAAAGTCAAAAACTAGTAATATGGGATTTACTCTTGTTGTTTCTTGTCCTACGAAAACTGTTACTATATGTTGTTTCTTGTACTTTGACTATCATATTGTTATGTTGTAGTACTGTGTTGTTACTTGTTGGTTTTATTACTATTTGTTGGTTCTTGTACTTCGATTATTTCTTTTTCTGGATTGCTTTGGACTGTTTTTCTTGAGCTGAGGGTCTATGGGAAACAACCTCTTTACCTTTGAGGTAGGGGTAAGGTCTACGTATAATCTGCCCTCCCCAGATCCTACTTTGTGGGACTACACTGGGTACGTTGTTGTTGTACATGGTCTACTACTAAAGTTAATGCCATGTGATCAGGGGGTCACGGGTTCGAGCTATGGAAACAACCTCTTGTAGAAATGCAAGGTAAGACTGTACGATAGACCCTTGTAGTCCGGTCCTTTCCCGGACCCGTGCATAGCAGGAGCTTAATGCACCGGGCTGCCCTCTTACATCGTCTACTTTGTTTTCTGTCTTGATAAGCTTCATTTCTCTTTCTTAGCACCTTCTTCAGAACAGATTATCTGAAACTTACATGTCCTGTATGATTACAAATCCCGGTTTTCACTAGAAATAAGGAAAGTAAAAAGAATAACCTGGCTTCTGCATTGTGTATTCCTAAAAGATGATAACCACAAAGTATCAATGAATAATCGATAAATTATTGGGGATACTTCATACTTCATAGAGTACATAAACCTTGTAGCTGATATCGATAAAAGGGCTTCTCAAAAGTAAATGGTCTTTATTTTCCCTGTAAAGGTTATTGAGAGGATGCGAACAAGTCGGGAAGGTCACAACACCAAGCAGCTTTATTTGGCAATGTACTCGAGCGTTTTTGGTGGAATCACAACTGATACAGCTGCCATGGTGATCCCCATGGATGATCACATGGTTCATAGAGGGCATGGTGTCTTTGATACTGCTGCCATTATGGATGGGTTAGCATTTCTAACTATAATTTCGGTTCTTTATCTACCAAAGTTGATTTGTTAGATCGAATTTTCATTCTTGTATGTAACATAGATTAAGCCTAAAAAGAGATTTATCATTCCTAGAGCTGCACTTGATTACATTAAACTCATATCCAAGTGACCATGCTCATGTATTTCCTATGATAAAATTTGTCTTCATATGAATTCATTGCAAAGTTCGACTAGTCAATTTATTATCCTGCAGTGTTTCATATAAATATGCTGTTTGGGGATTTCAGATTTGTCAACACGTAAATTGTGATGTAAACTCCTTTACATTCAGTGGTATTCGTACTCGTAAGTTGAGATACTGAGGTCTGATTTTCGTGCAGATAGAACACACTATAACTTAGATATCTCTCTAACTTGACCAAATTCTTGTCTTTTTTTGTTCAATTAGCTCTTCTAGTTACTCTTGTACCCTAGTCTGACATTCTATATTGGGCAAAACCTCCCTTTATAGGATTATGAGCAACTCCAAAGTGTTGAACTAATTATATTTCTCTTACGTTTGATGTTGGGAAAACGTCGATAGCAAACATTACCCTCACTCAGAACAATATGCTCTTGGGAGACATGAAGCACAATCAACCTCTCTACCTTAAGACTTCTAACATGGTCGATTCTAGATAGAGCACGGTAACCCACAACTCCCTATTCTACAATTTATAGTAAATAAATTAGATGAGCAACTCTTAAGTTGTAATCGACATGACTGTGAACAAGAATGAGAAGCTAAAAGATTGTTGAGATTCTTGTGTTTTGCTTTATTTGTCTTATTTCTTATCTACCATCAGATACCTTTATGAGTTGGATCAACACCTTGATCGTTTCCTGGGATCTGCAACCATGGCCAAAATACAAATTCCTTTTGATAGGGAAAGCATTAGACGGATTCTCATCCGTACAGTAAGTGTTTCCAAGTGCAGAAAAGGTTCTTTAAGATACTGGCTTTCAGCAGGACCTGGTGATTTTCAACTATCTTCATCCGGCTGTCATCAAGCAACTCTGTATGCCATTGTAATTAAAGATCAATCACCTCCTGACCACAGGGGCATTAGAGTTGTAACGTCATCCATCCCGATTAAACCCCCACAGTTTGCTGTCATGAAAAGTGTTAATTATCTTCCGAATGCACTTTCCAAGATGGAAGCAGAAGAAAATGATGCATATGCCGCAATTTGGTTGGATGGCAATGGCTTTGTGGCAGAAGGCCCAAACATGAACGTGGCTTTTGTTACAAAGGAAAAGGAACTACTGATGCCTTGTTTTGACAAAATTCTCAGTGGCTGTACAGCTAAAAGAGTTGTGGTTCTTGCAGAAAATCTAGTAAAGGAAGGTAAACTTCGGGGCATTAGAGTGGAAAATGTGTCTGTACAGGATGCGAAAAGAGTAGATGAGATGATGCTAATTGGTAGTGGGGTTCTTGTACGCTCGGTGGTGCAGTGGGATGAAGAAGTCATCGGTAATGGTAAGCGTTTCTCTACTTCCATCGAAACAATATTTAACTATACACCCCCTTGTTCCATTTGCTTTGGTTTCGTATGCTTTGCTCAAAGCCTGATATTTCAAAATTCGAGCACAAAATGATCTTTTCTTGATTAATGGATCCAACGTAAGTACTGCTCGATAAACTAAGACTAGATAGTTCATCATGGGTGTTCAACTGACCACCATTAACTGCATTTGGCTACGCGACATATATTAGATACCAACATATGTTCACTCTTTCTAAACACACAAGTCCTATCTAAAACCTTGTTCTGTTGAAGCTAGTTTTCATATAATTATGCAAGGGTGACATAAATTTACGATCATTTGAGACGTTGCAAGTGAAATTTTGGCTGCTTACTTGATTTTATTCTGATCTCCTTTCTGTTTCTTCCTCCTCATTAATGCAGGTAGAGAAGGTCCTGTGACACAAGCTCTGCTAAATCTTCTCTTGGAAGATATGAAGTCAGGGCCTCCCACGGTGCGAGTTCCCGTTCCCTATTGATGAGCAGAGGCCGAGCTCAGTAGCTTTTGCTCAAACAGTATATTCATAAAAGATTGAATAATTTCACTCATCAAGTCTTATAGGAATTAGGAAAATAAGGTTTCTAATGGCTCTTCATATGAATGAAAGTTGTATTATGGCCAAAGGTCAAAAACTGTTTGATTTTTCTCACATTCTACTCTTGTTTTCTGCATTAGTTTAGGGATGTAGATATCAATGAAATGTATAACTTTCACAAATTATAATTATGCATATCAAAACTTGCAATTTTTTTTTAGTAAAAATGTTAAAAAGATCACCACCATGATGTGTGGCAAATAGTGACAGAGCTAGGATATTCATTAAGGGATATCAAAATATTTAGTTTTGCACTTGCTAAGATTCAACATAAAACCTGAAGAAAATTTTTGCAATACCTTAACTATTACGCAAATCTTCAACTTGTGTCGTTTGTCAAGATGTGTCAATATGATATATTTAACCTATCTATACCATGTAATTTTTTGACAAAAGGGTGTCGCTTGACCCCCTCGAGCAAGTATAGCTCTGCCCTTGGTGGCAGGATGGTTGAGATTTCTTTGTTTTTAACTAATACTGGGTGTCGCTTGACCCCCTCGAGCAAGATGGTTGAGATTTCTCTGTTTTTAACTAAAACTGGGTGTGGCTTGACCCCCTCAAGCAAGTGTAGCTCAGCCCCTGGTGGTAGGATGGTTGAGATTTCTCAGGTTTTAACCAAAACTCTTAAGTCTTAACTAAAACTCTCTAGTTTGAACTTTAGAAATGAATGACCGAACCTCGTGATTGTGAATTAAATGTAAATCTAACTATTTGGTATTTAAATTAACTAAAAACTTGATTATATAATTTATAGGTATATGAATTTGGTCCATAATAGATTTAAATAGGAGCCGATAAAACAGAAAACCTTTTTTTTTTAAAAACAATACACGTGTTTTTTTCCCATTGGTTAATTTTTAATTTATTCCTGCTTATGGAAAAAAATAAACTAATTATGATCATAACAGAACATAAGTAAAAATGCAATCTATAGAGAGAGAAAGAGAGAATCATATGATTTGAGACGATTTTTTTGATTCGTTTTTCGGAATCTCGCCGGTGATTTTTTTTGACGCCGGAGATTTCGAGTTCGCCGGCGATCAATTTTTTGTTTGATCGGTGACGGATTTTTTTCCTGGTGGTAATAGGATGGTGAATTTTTTGGTGGAACGAGCGACGAGCGATATGCTCATGGGTCCTGATTGGGCGATGAATGTCGAGATCTGCGATATATGCAGTCGCGATCCAGCGTATGCTTCTCCATTTTCCTTTTTATTCTTTCCCCTTTTGCATGTTTTTTTTTTGAATCTTTGTGATAAAGATGTAAATTTCAGTAGTAGTAGTATCTGGTTAGCTTCTGGAATCTGTATGTCAATTTTAGTTTAGAAAAGTATTTTTTCTCCTCTGTTTTAGCATGTAGAATTTTGCTTTTATCTTTTTTTTTTTATTATGAGCTGAATTTTGTGAATATTTGTAAGTGAAGAAGTTGTATGATTCCTGTAGTAATTAGTAGAGATTTAGATGCCTGTGTAGCAATAGGTGTGAGATTTAAAGACCTTTTAGTTTTATAAGAAATTATCTTTTCTCTATTTTTGTTATCTGAGATTTTGCTATTGCTTATTTGATTTAGAAGTATGATTTGGCTTTCTGGTTAGTTTGTTTGTAATTGAAAAGTTTGAACTTTTGATAGTAGTAGGTTTTAGTTAGACAGGGCTATGCTAGTGTAGAATTAAGTGCACCTTTAGTTTTCTTGTCATAAAAAAATAAATTAATTAATTTTACCTTTAGTTTTCGAAAAAAGTAACTTCTTTTCTTTTCTCTTTCTCTATTTTTGTTTGTAAATTTTGTTGTTTATTATTTCGTTTTGGTGAGTTGTTTTGAATGTTTGCAAATGTAATTTGTAATTTTGTAACTTACAGCAGAAGCTTGTATGTCAATGTAGTTTTAAGTGTGTGATTTAGAGAACTTCTGGTTTTAGGGAACCCTTAATTAGTCTAACACTTGATCTCAAGGTCGAGAAGAGTCGGGAAGAACAAGATATAAAAACATTCACCTTTTAAAAAAAAGAGAGTCTGAAAGAACAAGAGATTTCTCTGCTATCCGAAAAAGAAAAACTTAGCCTACTTTCGATGAAGATGAAACGAAAACCATGAGAGACAAAGATTTGATTCTTGGCAGTAGTAGGTGATTTCTTCTCATTTTCCAAAGTCTAAGTGGACAGAGCCCTTTGGTCTTGTACTTGCAGGAGAATGCACATAGTTGGTGAAATAATCGAGATACATGTAAATTAGTTTTTTACAAAACCATTAAAAATGGGTGATAAAGAATGTCTTATAGGATAAATTAGTTGCCGCTTTCGCAAAGGAATTGAGTTGAATAGAGTGGAATGGATACAGTTTATATAGTCAATTCTAGCTAGTTTGAATTGGGGGTGAATTATAGAAAACCTCTGCTTTGTGAGATTGTTTTGCTAGCATTGGAATGAAGTGACCTCAAAACCGGAATGGATATATAGGTTTGATAAAGTTGATCCTACTAATTATGGATTGATGCATTGTTGATTGATTTTCTTTTTTTGAGAAAGTTAACTAGTATCATAAACAGAGAAATACACCAATAGTGTACTTTTGTAGTAATTGCATCAAAATGGTAGAGGGACAGACAAAAAAGAGATCTATCACCTATGTCCCTTCAAAACTATCTAAAAATAGGGCTAATATATCCCCCTGATCCTTCGGTGCAGCATGGATACACCAAAAGTAAAAAGGTCACTTAACAGTTCATTTTTAGGCTTTGGAAGGGAATGCTTTTGTTCTCAAAACATCTCTGATTTCTCTCCCTCCATATTGTCCACTAGATGCAGGCAGGGACAATCTTTCATCTCTCCTTGTGTCTTGACTGATTTTCATCTCTATTCCAACATGCTAGAACATCTGTAGTATTCCTTGGCATGGCCCATCTAATGGCCCTGAGGCTAATGAACCACTGTCATAGTTTCTCAGTCACTTTACAATGCATAGTTGATTGATTGATGGTAATATTATCTTCTGTGATTATGGGACTGTGCTGGACTATATAGGTTGGGTTCAAAAACTAGGTTTGCATCTTCATATACCACTCCCTTCGTTTCATCTTGTGTGTTAATTTAAGTGAGCATAATTTTAATAATGCAAAGGAGGTTTTCAAATCTTCTTTTTTATGGGTGGTGTCCGGGACAGCTTGCACGCACCTCGACTAATTCCATCAAGTACCTGCTACCTCCCACCAACACAGGTACTGGATAACTCTGGCCACCAAAAGAGTGTCATTAAGGGAATAAAGGTAAAATGAGAATGTTGGTAATAAAGACTACTAAATATAGAAAGGTGACATTCTTTTTGAAACAGATAATCAAAGAAAATATGTTACATAAATTGAAAGGGAGGGAGTATTACACTAGAGGTCATTGTTGTGCCATGCCCCACTACACACTGTTTTGGTTGGAACTGGAAGATAGGATTTAGAAGGAATCAGAATTCATGAATAAGTTGGTAAAAGTAATTTTTCTTTAAATGAGAAGAAACTAAAAAGGAAATAGCTGAGCTATCATTGCAGCACCTTATTGATACTAATTAACAGTGATGTTCTCTGTGTGTTGCTTGAAGAGTCCTAGCTTAATGAGAATTAAGCAAGTGAGTTTTCCTTATTTATTCTTGCTAATGCATAACTTTAAAGTGCTTTCAAGTGTGTTTCAGTTTCATGCTTGGTATGACTAGGACAGACAATTTATTGGGTAATATAAGACTAGTTAACCGTGCCGCTTTTCTTTGTGTATCACCTCATGCAGGCAAAATGTGCTTGAACAGTATATGTTTCATTAGAGAGCAGAATGACAAGTCTTAGTCCCTATGTGCTATAAAGTAATAGTTTAACTAATTTGCCACAAATGGTAGGCAAAAGAAAAGAATCCAAACAAATGAGTGATTCTCTACAAAAAGCACCCGATGATCAGTGCTACATTGAATCTCATAGGTGCAGAAAAAAGTAACAGGAACAAGAAAGACCTCCTAATTTGTGCAAGGAGTTTCTCATTCTTTCAAAAGTTCTCCTATTTCCTATTCTCCAAATTGTCCATATAGGTTCCAGAGGAGTACCCTTGACCCTTCTTCATTTATTTATGTTGTTTTATATCTTTTGTTTTTATTGTTTTATATTTTTACGTTTTTATCTTTTGCCCTTTGGCCGCTATTGGCATCTAATTTTGTTGTGATAGCAGCAACTTTTATGTTTCCTAGTTAGAGTGCCCTCATGTTTCTGGTGCTTGATGGTTATTGTATGAAATCTGTCTACTTTTCATTACTCACTAGGCTATTATGAGAGGCTAGTATATTACTCCCTTGTTTCATTTTATGTATCTTAGTTTGACTAGGTACGGAGTTTTAGAGATTAAGTAAGATTCTTGTGGTCTTAAACTAAAGATGTGTATAATGCACCATAATGCCCTTTGAATTTTGTGGTCTTTAACATTCCATGTGAGGTGTTGGAATTAAGAGCTACTAAATATAGAAAGTGGCATTCTTAGACTAAAAAGAAAAGTAAAACACATAATTTAAATAGCTAAAAAGGAAAGAAAGACATAAATTGGAACAAAGTGAGTATAACACTGTCATGAAGAGAGCCTTTCTTTTGGGATTAAAAGTTGTTAAGGAAGAGAAGATAACTCCTCTCCTTTTTTGGTGGTGAAAATATACAAGTAAATAATGGAATTTTATAGTTGTTTGATACCTAGATTCATCATTTATCGGGCTATAATCATCTTGAACATGCAAACTTCACATTTCCTGTGGAAGAAGCTATCTCTGAGGCCATTTCATGTTGGTCTTTTTGTTGAGATGTTTGACCAAAAGGAAACAATGGCGCTGGTGCAGGAAAACTGGGTATATAATCTACTTTTGGCAGATTTTTATTAGTGAAGTGGATCACTAATCATGTGCTTACCTAACAATATATTGCCATCAAGTCTCTCCAGCAAGTCGATCATTTGTGGATGATCTGAACTAATTATATGAGTTTTTTATCTAAGTAAAATTAAGAACTGAGGTTCTTCTAGCCTCAACGTAATCTCCCCTTTTCTTTTGTTTTTCTATTTTTAAATAATTGGCATAATCATTGAGGTGTTTGCTTTTGTTTGGACTGAAGATTGGTGAAGGTAGTTCTTATTATTTGCTTAATTTTTGTTCCCCAGGCAAGCGAAAGATGTTGTGAAAGGAATAAAAAAGCGTCTTGGCAGTAGGAGATCAAAAGTCCAGCTACTCGCCCTGACAGTAAGCTTTTGAAAATATTAAATTCCATAATACCTTAACTACTTCTGTCGACGCTTGTACCTTATCAACAAATTAAATCCCACAATTCAATACTTGCTTGAACTGAATGTATTATCAATTCCTTACCCTCCATCTCTTTTGTTGGTTTTCCTTTTTTTTTTTTTTTTTGAATGGGAGTCTTGAGCAAAGATTTCATCTACAGTCATTTTGTACAATTCCTACCTTTTCTCCTTTTTATGTTCACTATTTCTCCTTTACTATTAGCAACAACAGAAATACCATTATACTGGAGGACTATTAAAGTACTGATAGTCCATTATACCATTATGTTACCAATTTCAAAAACTATTAAAGTACTGATATAATATGAAGCAATATGCCCTCAATGCTACTAATAAAGCTCTAACAGCATAGAGTATTGGTTTCTCTTCAACATATTGTATCATGGGTGCGCCAATTTTCCTATTATTAATTGAAAGTATCCTACTGCTAGATTGTTAATTGTTTTGGTTTATCCAATGTACTTTACTTTCATCTAACTATCTCCTCTGTAATATCTGTTTTCATTTTGATTAAGAGATTCTTAACATACTATTATTTTTAGAAACGTTTTATTATGTGATAATCATTCCTTTTAATTCCGTCCAAAGAGATTGATATCTTCCTGTATTTGGGAACTATTCAATCTTAACATTTGCATTTCAACCTTTCTGACATAACTTGTTGGAATACCAGTTGATATAAGAGCTGATTTTTAATTTGGAGAGATAAAGATGAAAGAGCTTGTATCTTATTGAAAAATTTGAAGGGACGTGTAGAACTCTTGCCAGATTAATTGTTTGTTGTAAAATTTTGGTACTTTTGCATATATGTGTCAAAAGTCTTTGTTTGTTAAAAATAGCGTCACAGAGAATTAGGTGGGAGAAACAGTAAGAACTTTCTGCAAAATATCATATGCATTAATTGCGGAACTTATTCTAGTCAATTATATATGTGTTCAATTGTTACTCTCTCAAATGACATTTGTCAATCTTCTCAAAAAAAAAAAAAATGACATTTGTCAATGCAGTTCTTAGATACAAATTGCCTGTTTATGAGTTACATATTTGATATTTCTGGTTGACAAGGCAATCTTCATGAAGAAACATATTAGAAGAAAAAACTGCATGAAGATATGGATGTTCCAATGGCAACCTTTTTTTTGGAAATAAAAAAGGAAAAAAAGAAAAGAAAAAAGGATGTCCAAATGGCAACAGCCATTTAAAACTGTATAAGATATTCATATTGTGGTACAGAATATGGTGCTTGGTACAAAGAAAAACTAGTAGGTCATAAAACATTTTCCCTCTAGCATCTTTCTTTCTGTAACTTTTGAACACAGTTTATGCTTTGGTCCACTTAAATTGTAAACTAAAAGAAATTCCCAGCTTAAAGTGTTCTTTTCTCGTATTTGTTTTAATTCCCAAAGTTCTCAGATCAAGTTTTTATCTCGTGTCTTTTGTGGGAATCTTTTGTAATCTTTGGTGTCCCCAGAAAAGCTAATCCCCCACAGATATTTTTCTCTACTTGTTTTCATGAAAAAGATGGTTCAACACACAATAAAGTTATACAGAGATGAAACAAAATTGCTGAAGATGAACTTCGAAATCACAACATACCCTGTGAAGATAAACTTCGAACTGTAGAACCAAGAATTTACCATGTCAAAGTAAAAAAGGAAGATAAACTTCGAACTGTAGAACCAAGAATTTGGGAAGATATTATGACTCTTTGTGTTTCAATCAAGGAAATTGAGAACAAATTGAGATTACAAAAGAATTTCCAAGTGGGAGATTTGGTAGAGTGATGGGAACGAGGGATGTGTTCGATGAATGGTTTGCAAGAAGCTGGCAGTTCCATTCTGGTTAAAGGGTTTCCTTTGGATTGGTCTCCTTTATTTTAGGTTACCTTTTGTAAGAGGTCTCTACTTGAAGCACCCAAAGGTAAGCCTAGATAGCTAGTAGGTAGAGTACCCACCTTGCAATTCAACACTTCTACCATCTCTCAATATTATCCACTACTTCCATCGGTGTGATCTCACATTTTCTGAGGATGATCTTAAGGCCTGACACAACCTGGAATCAAATAAAAACAGTCTCAAATGAGCTAGCCGGAACACATATGCATCACAAAAAACCAACATGTTAGCACCCTTTAGTCTACCAATGGTTTACATATGGAAGATTTAAGGAAATTAGAAAGTAGATTACTTCAGCTTTTAAGTTGTGTTTTTATTTACGGAGTGATGTGTTGCAATAGATTATTACAGCTTTTTAGGCAGTAGATTATTACAACTTTTTAGTTATTTATTTTTCTTATTTCTATGTATTAGTTGTTGCAGTAAGGAGGTTATTCCTCCACTTTCTCATTTCAGTTGTAGTAGGAAGTTACTTCCTTGTTTTTAGATGGGTGGTTAATCCACTAGTGTTGTATTTAGTGTTATTTTCATTTAGTGAAATGGAGGAGAAAATTAGTCAAGTTTTTGAGTACTTCAAACTCAAGAGATCGCAGGCTTTCTCTTAACGAACCAGCACCATAGGTAGAAAAAAGAAAACTTCAAAATTTATCTTGCAGCGTCCCATAACTAGATCCATAATCGGGGACCATAACAACTTGGTATCAGAGCCGGAAGTCATGAGAGACCAAATTCAACATCAACTAGCACAATTAGTGAATCTGTTCCAAGAAGAACATGCAGCCAATTTAGCCAGACATGAAGCAACAAATGCTCGCTTGGATGCACTCACACAGGATTTAGTAAATTCTAAGGTCGATTCGATTCAATCCGAACATATCGGTCGGGAATCGTGGTTGGAAGGGTAAAAATAGAGTGGTAGGAGGGTCGGGATCGAAGCGGGGAGGAAGTTTCATCATTCCTCGACATACAAAAGCTGGATTTCCCACGATTTAATGGCCAAGAGGACCCTTTGGGATGGTTGAACAGATGTGAACACTTCTTTCGACACCAACAAACTCTTGAAGAAGAAAAAGTTGGACTTGCTTCTTTTCATTTGGAGGGCAATGCACAACTTTGGTTTCTTCAATTAGAGTCAGATCTGCCTCAACTGTCTTGGGATGACTTCAAACGTCATTGTAACCTTCGTTTTGGGCCACCAATCAGAAGTCAGAAGTTGGGAGAATTGGCTAAGTTACATCAGATCGGGTTTGTGGCAAATTACCAAGAAACATTTGAGCAGTTAATTTCGCGGGCTGGTACACTTACGCAGTCACAAAAAATTGAACTTTATATCAGCGGTCTTACTGATTATATAGCAATTGAGGTTGAGTTGCATAATCCTCCAGATTTGGCTACGGCGATGAGTTTATCCCGACTTTATGAATGCAAGGAACAACCAATTTGTTCGCAATTGTTAGATGCTTGCAAATCAAAGACAGCAGATTTCTCACCTCAACATGTCAGATTTGTGAAGAAACTGACCAGATCTGAAATGGAGGAAAGGGACATAAGGGACTTTGTTTCAACTGTGATGAACCATTAACTCGAGGTCATCAGTGCAAGAAGTTATTTTGGATTGACTCTATATACGATGAGGAAGAATTTGTTGGAAAAGGGGGAAATACTAATACTTTCCACACTTAGCGCTTGAGGGCAAGCGCGATTTGCAGAGGAGTAATGTTAGCACCCTTTAGTCTACCAATGGTTTACATATGGAAGATTTAAGGAAATTAGAAAGTAGATTACTTGACTTTTAAGTTGTGTTTTTATTTACGTGAGCGGTGTTGCAATAGATTATTCTGGCTTTTTAGGCGGTAGATTATTACAACTTTTTAGTTATTTATTTTTCTTATTTCTATGTATTAGTTGTTGCAGTAAGGAGGTTATTCCTCCACTTTCTCATTTCAGTTGTAGTAGGAAGTTACTTCCTTGTTTTTAGATGGGTGGTTAATCCACTAGTGTTGTTTTTAGTGTTATTTTCATTTAGTGAAATGGAGGAGAAAATTAGTCAAGTTTTTGAGTACTTCAAACTCAAGAGATCGCAGGCTTTCTCTTAACGAACCAGCAGTATAGGTAGAAAAAAGAAAACTTCAGAATTTATCTTGCAGCGTCCAATAACTAGATCCATAACCGGGGACCATAACACAACATGTCATCTGCAAATAATGAATAACTGTCACATTGCTATGCCCTCTGATAACTGCATCAAAACCCTTCAATAGCCCTCCACTGACCGGCCTATCCATCATATTGCTCAAAACTTCCATCACCAAGATAAAGAGCATAGGGGATAAATGGTCCCATGTCTCAAGCCCCTCGAGCTCCCAAAGAAGTTACAAAGACTCCCATTCTCCAATACAAAACTTAGCCCTCAAAACTTGATCCATCTCCTCCACTTGTCCCATCATCAACATCATAGAATCCAGAAAATGCCTATTCCCATGATTGTAAGCTTTCTCAAGATCCAACTTACATAAAATTCCTGGCTCACTTTTTTTCTTTCTGGAATCAACCACTTCATTTGCCACCTAAGCTGCATCCAATATCTGTCTTCCTCACACAAACACATTCTAAGAAGTGGACACCGTCTCATCCAGAGCCTTTTTTAGTCTATTAGAAAGCACCTTAGATATAATCTTGTAAATGCTAGACTAATAGGTCTAAAGTCTTTTTATGCTTGTCACACCTTCCTTCTTTGGCACAATAGTAACAAAGTATGCATTAAGACTTCTTTCAAACTCCGCTGTTTCTTGGAATTCTGCAATGGTTTGCAACAACTCACTTTTGTCTATACTCTTACAGTGTTGGAAAAGAAAAGCTTAAGTGAATTCAATCGGTCCCGAAGCCTTGTCCCTGCACATCTTGTCACCGTTTCTCTCACCTCTTCTTCTTCTATAGCCCTTTCCAACCACTCCCTCATTCCCTCCCCTATTTGACTAAATACTAGCCCCCCAATTTCTTCTCCACTTGACATCTTCCTTAAACAAATGTTCTTAAAGCCCTACAATGGCCCCCTTTGCTTCCTCCTCCTCCTCAAACACCTCCCCATTAACCTCTAACGACTCAATGAAGTTCCTTATCCTATGAAGAATTTTGTGTTCCAATCCCCCTCCTTCAATACAAAACCCTAAATTTTTGCCTCCAACTAGTCTCTTGAGCGGCCACAAAAGCAGCAAGCTCCACCTTTGCCTCCTCCTTCCTAACTCTCTCCCTCTCTTCTAACTCATCCCTTCCACATGCTCAATATGTCCCACCTCATTTATTTGCTCCCTCATTTTAACTTCCATCCTCCCAAACACCTCCTTATTCACTTCCTTACATCTCCTTTTAACATTTTCAACTTGCTAGGAAGTTGGAATGATGGTGTGCCAGTAATTTCATACCCTTTCCACCAAGCATACACTCTATCTTCAAATCATGGTGTTTAGCGCCACATATTCTCGAACCTGAACGGAATCCGTAAGCTTTTCCTTCTACTTCCATCTAGCATAATTGGTGAATGATCTGAGGTCAACCTGAGCAGTTGAACTTGTTACACATCTTGTACCATCTCCTCCCAATCAGTGGACACCGAGAATAATGTTTGGGCATTAACAACAATGCTGAATGAAGTAACGTTGTGTTGGATACTAAAGAAGATATTATGTCTCTATTGTCTTATTTAGAAAGAAAGCAGTAGAGGACATGCCAAATAATGTGAATGACGTAACAAGATCAAAAGATCCTCTTTATTTTATGTATGTTTTGGTGTAAAGATTCTTCTGTTTTTAGGTAGTTAGGGTTCGTTTGGATGATCGTGGTTGAGCCACAATATCAGATCAAAATGTTCACCTTGGTGTATCTGCAATGAAACATTGTTTGATTAATCTTAAATTAATAAATAAATCGGGTGCTTGGATATGTTACCTTTCTCAAAAAAATAAAAAATAATCAGGTGCTTGGATATGTATTGATTTGCTTATATCACTTCAATTTTGTAAGGGTTTATGATGGTCCTTGAGAATTATGGTATTCTCTTTGCTTGGCTTGCCAAATAGAAAATTGACTTGCCACACGCTTAACCCGAATGTTACCATTCTTCAGCTTTTGGAAGCAATTGTGAAGAATTGTGGAGACATTGTGCATATGCACGTCGCTGAGAAAGGTCTTCTTCATCAGATGGTGAAAATGGTAAAGAAGAAGGTGATTACAGACTCTGAACCTCCCTTATGTTATTTTGGAATCCTTCCCCTTCATACAGGCATCAATCTTGTACTGTTTTGCAAATGCAGCCCGACTTTCATGTCAAGGAAAAGATATTAGTTTCGATTGACACTTGGCAAGAAGCTTTTGGAGGACCAAGGGCAAGATACCCTCAATATTATGGAGCCTACCAAGAGTTGTTGGTGAGAGTGAAATGTTGTTTTTTTACTCTTCTATTATGTGTTTATTTGAAGTTATTTTTCATCGCTATTAGGGGTTGGTATTATTTGGGTTTATGTGACAAGTCACCTGGCTCCAGCCATAGAAGTTCAGTTTCTTAACTTATCACCTAAGCAGAAACTACATAAGCAATAGGGTTTACTTGGAGAGTTAGAGTTCTCTTTTCCTTAAGTAAGTTATTCTGGAGCCTTTTATATGAATTATTTTGTAAAGAGAAGTGAGAACCTATTCAAACAATACTACTGGTTTATACCAGTTAATGTCAAGTGTTGGTTGCTAAAATTGCAAAACTAAGTGCTTGATTGTACTGACTGAATTTATACTAGTACTTGGAGTTTGTCCATGCCCAGTTGTTATGATTATAATTTCTATATACTTGTTTGACACTTCAATTTTTTTGGAAAGAGGGCTTTGATACCTCAATTTATAGAAAATATTTTGCAAATGTATTGCTTGACTTTCAGTGCATTGGAGCGGTGAAAGTTCTTTGGAGAGTAAGGTGAGCAATGAGCAGTAACAAAATAAGCAATAGGGGCAACTTGGAGGGTAAACATTCTCTTTTCCTGAAGTAAGTTATTCGGGCCTTTTATGAATCACCATGAAGAGAACCAAGTACCTGTCCAACCAATAGTAATTATATATACCTAATGATAATTGGTTGCTAAATTGCCAAAACCAAATGCTTGGTTTTACTTGCTGAACTTGGATTTTGTCCATGTCCATTGCTATGATATGTACTTTCTGTATGCTTGTTTAACACCTCACTTCATAGAAAGTGTTTTGAAATGTATTACTTGACTTTCAGCGCCTTGGAGCAGTATTCCCTCAGAGAACACCACTTGCGCTCCCACCTCCCCAAACACATCCACTGTCGTCTGATCCACGTAATCTTCAGAAGCCTGAATCTGGACAGGATGCAGCAGAGTCTTCAGCAGATGCTGAGTATCCCACCTTGAGGTGACTGTTTTACTTTTAATATTATCAGGTCGTTTGTGTATACTGAGGAATTTCCAACATTCTTTCTGTTTCTTTAATCCGGTTACCCAGCTGTCAGCATTCAACATGTGTAGCTAATTTAGTTGGTGAGAAAAATATGAGAATGGAGGATCAGCATAGGAAAATGCTCTTGCTGTCCTTGCATTCACTTGTTTGATTAGTAGTTTATAATGCATATCTTGACAGTTCTCTGGACAAACACAATTTCAGAATTTATTACTGTCTAGCTTCTGGAAAGTTTGAACTTACGGGAGGTTTAGGACTACATTAATTTCTTCAATTATTGCTAATACTACTTTTTCCCTCAAAAGGTGATTAAAATCAAATAGCCTCTGAGTTTGATTGCTAGTAAATAATCGGTCTTCCTAGCATGCAATGTCCATTGAATTGCGACCTGTATTATTAGATCTTGATCTGAGTGCTTGTTAGTTCTATGAATATTTTTAAAAACCAAAAAAGGGTAAACCTAAACTTAGACAGGTTTGAGATGTACAATTAAAACCTGACGATTTGATTACTATTTCCAATTTCATGAGTTTTTCTCTTAGGTTTTTTGTTGTCATTCAATTATGTTACAAACTGTAAGAACAATTGACTTCATAAACAAGTGTGAACAAAATAAACCATAAGGATATCATATGCATGTTTATTACTTTTGTTTTTCTGCCACTCGTGAAAATGTGCTATGTGTGGGTTTAAAAAATGGATTTCTATGGGAAATCTCTTTTTTGAGTTCATTTATGAATTTCCTTAAGAAGCTGAAAGCAGTATAATTAGACCTCAACAGGTTTAAGATGATAACAACCTAGTGATCCTACTACCATTTCACATTTTATTAGTTTTTCTCTTAGGTGTCTTGTTGGTATCCAGTTGTATTGCAATTAAAAATGGTAAGAAAAATTTACGTCATAAACAAGTATGAATAACAATACACTATAAAGATAATGTATGCATGTTTATTACTATGCTAATTAATTTTCTTTGATTCCTTTTTGCATGTTTCTATTGTTAGCTTGACAGAGATCCAGAATGCACGTGGTATTATGGATGTCCTTGCTGAAATGCTGAATGCATTAGGTCCTGAAAACAAAGAGGTAAAGTCCATATGCATAATATGTCTAAAGGGATATGCTCCCTCGCTAGTGTATTGAAGTATTGAGACCAAATATTTTGATTCAGCAAGTTAGATGTTTAAAATTAGATGCTAATTGGACTATTGGAGCAGAAAAAAATTGAAACAAGGGATTGTTCCTTCTAAGATATTTTCATTCTTGTTCAGTTTACTTTTATTGAATTATGTCTTTCTTTATTTGATGCAATATATTTGCATGTGGGGTTACAGGGACTCAGACAAGATGTGATTGTTGATTTGGTGGAACAATGCCGTACCTACAAACAGAGATTGGTACACCTTGTGAACTCGACTACGTAAGGCCTTGTCTTACTTGACCATTTCTCGTGACGTTTTTCTAGATATCTTGATGTGCTTCTTTTTCTTCTTGATATGCTTCTTATTTCTGAAATTATCCTTAAACTCCTGTAATTAAAGAATGCTCCTATTTCTAGTCAAAGGGTCAGTCTAAATATTTATTTGAAAGCTGAAGCTTCTTACATGTTTCACCTGGGTTTGTTCTTAGCTAGATATAAAAGTTGAAGGATAAATATTATTTCTCCATCTATTGTTGTTAAATGTACTGTAAAATTCAAGTAATTTGAATTTGCAGAGACTGGCCATATTACTATAAAATGTTGAACTTTAAAACAATTTTGAATTTAAGATGGACGTTTTATCTATCATCTATCTTCTCCCATCTTTGTCACGCACCACATATGTGGTTCCTGTGAACCTTACATTTACCTGATCCAGGGATGAGTCACTGCTATGCCAAGGACTAGCACTGAATGATGACTTACAGCGTTTATTGGCCAAACATGAAGCTATTTCATCGGGAACTTCTGCTAAAGGGGAAACATCAAAATCTGAACCTGCCCGATCCCTTGTAGATGTTGATAGTCCTCTTATTGATACTGGAACCAGCAACAAGTCAGACCAAGGGTACTTAAATTCTTTCTTATTTCTTCTTACCAATCTAATGTACCCTTTTTTTTAGCCTTTTCTTAATGACTTGACTTTTGAAATGGGCTTTTGCCCGTATTAATTTTTTTTTGAAAAAAGACTTTTGAGTTGATGTATTGGTTTCAAGAAGGATCTGAGAAATTTGGATATCAGATTCTCATACCTAAAATCAGTAGACATGAATTCCCTAGATTATCGAATATTTGTCAGACAGTTAATATTTCTTACAAAATAAATAAATCTCTACCTTTCTACCTTACCGGTAGAGAAGTTGTTTTTGATAGACCCTCGACTCAAGGGTCTGCGTACACTTTACCCTCCCCAGACCCCACTTTGTAGGATTGTACTGGGTACATTATTGTTGTTGCTTAAACATGTATGTTGTGCTATCCAGATCTGCATCAAGTGCTTTAGGAACACTTCTTCCTGCTCCTCCATCGGCTAATGGTCAATCAACAACTCCAACAGAAGTTGTCCCTATGATAGATCTTCTGAGTGGAATTGACTTTGGCTCACCAACAGCTGAGAATGCTCTTGCGCTTGTTCCTGTTGGAGAACCTCAGCCAGCCAATCCTTCACAGCAGAATGCCCTTGCTATTTTCGACATGTTTGCACAGCCAAGCACCACACCCTCTACAAATTCAGTTGGTCAGGCACATCCTTCATCCCCTCAAGTTCAGCAGCAACAGAATTTTTATCCTGTACAGCCATCTTTGTACCCAAATGGAAGTGTTCCTGGTATGAGCTACGCTCAAGGCTCGACTCCTGCCTGGAACGAACAGATGTCGCAGCAACAACAGCCTGCTTCTCCAGGCTACGGTGATTCCTATTTTATCCTTCATGCTTTCCACTTGTATCACAGTATTAAGGACCTGCTAAAAAACAAAAATGAAGTATCTTGGAAATATGCCTGTTGTGTACCTTGGTAATATGAGGGATGAATAGTACTGCCTGGTGGATTAGTCGAGGTGCACGTAAGCTAACCCAACAAGCCAACACGACCGATTTAAAAAGAATATGTATGTTGTGTTGAAGCCTTGTTTGAATTTTGTCCTTTTGTGCTTTGTCTGCCTGGTTCATTTAGAGACCTACTAGATAGAAGTCGTATTAGGGAAGACATTAAGAATATATGCTTCTTAAATCTTAATTGCTTAATGTTTAAAACCCTTTTTAAAGTGTCAAGACCCTCTCCTTGTTCAATTTCTGTGGTGCTATGAATTGCTCATGTTTTAAGACCCTTGCTCATTCTGCTCATTCAATTTCTGAATAGGAACTCAAAGCACTAATCCTTTTGCCCTTCCTCCGTGGGAAACTGAGGCACAAGACAACCAAATAATGAGCAGCCCTCATGCTCAGCCTGTGCTAAATAATCCGTCGATGCCAGGTAGCTCACAAGCTCTAGCAATGCACAATAATCAGGTGATGCCTGGTAGTTCACATGCTATGTCAATGCAAAATAATCAGCTTGTAGCAGCCAATGGCCAGCAACTAGCGGGCGGTACATACCTCCACGGCATGTATGCTTCGCCAAACACTGCTGGACAGCCTGGTATGATGAACAATCAGATGGAGGGCTTGCATCCTCAACAACAATTCCAAGGTGGACAGCCAGGTATGATGAACAATCAGGCCATGCAAAGCAATCAGATGGAAGGCTTGCGTCCTCAACAACAATTCCAAGGTGGACAGCCAGCAGGTTTGTATCCACAACAAATGCCATCTGGACACATGGCTTATATGTATTCCCAGCAAATGTATGGCAACCAAATGGCGAGCTATGGTTATGGTAATGCTCAACAACAAAATACTCAATTCCTAAACCAAGGAATGTCTGGGCTCTCTATGAGGGACAATGGTGTCCACAACAGCTCTTATCAAGTTCCCACTCCTTCGTATGTGCCACCCGGAAAGCCCTCAAAGCCACAAGACAAATTGTTCGGGGACCTAGTTGACCTTTCAAAGTTCAAATCAACCAATGGTGCTCCCAGGAGTGCTGGTAGCACGTGACAATGATAAATTTTGCACCTTCTAGCGTTCTATTTGATTCTTAAGCTTCTGTTGCCTCTTCTTCATTTTCAAATTTACACATCCATATGCATTTGATGGTTCTTCACGAGATGATGAGAGTTGTGTACATTTCTTGTAGAGAGAATAACTAGATCGTAAAGAAAGAAACTTGAGGAACCTCTCGTTTTTTGCTACATTGAATATGTATAGGATATATTCATTTATTATTTTTTTGAAGCTTTTTGATCTGTTAAATTCATTGCATTTCTCATTTTGCTGCATTGAGTTTTCTCTTTTATGTCTCATTTGTATAGTTGAACTTGAACAGATGAACCTACTTCCTGGAGTAATGAATGGTTCAGTTGGTTGAATCAAAGTTGATAGTTTCTTTCAGTAACCTTTTTTCACTAGACATTTGTCAGCATGTCATAAAATATTGATTTTAAGTTACTACCATTTAGTAAAACACCAAGAAGCAATTGACTTAAGATATTGGCCAAGATAAAGTGAAAATGTGTAAGAAGCTAATATGCAACAACACCACAAGGTGAAATTCTACGAGTGAGGTTTGAGGAGAATAAGGTGTATGCAGACCTTAACACTACTTCAGCGAGATAGAGATGTTTTTGGCAGTCTCAACTTCACTATAGCAATCAAATTTTTGTTGTTTCTCAAATTCTTGAAATCTGGAATTCAATTTCGAATTTTATGGCCAAACATGTTTTCTAGAGTTCACTGTGAAAAAAAAAACAAAAATTTCATGGTCATTGAATGGGTTTGTGAATGGTAGAGTGTATGCAGACCTTATCACTTTCTCGTAGAGGTAGAGATGTTATTTATGGAAGAGGCAAGACTTGACTATGACAATCAATTTTTTGTTATTTTTCAAATTCTTGAAAAATCTAGAATTCAATTTTGAATTCTATGGCCAAACATGTTTTCCAGAGTCCACATTTGGAAAAAAACAAAAAATTCATAGTGAAATGGTTTTTCAGAACAAACACAACATAAACCAAATAAAGTAGTCAATTTAACAACTATTTAAAACTTGGAAGACTAACTTTGACATTTCTAAAACCTCACGAGGCCTATATTTCCATCCAAAACTTAAAGACTGCCGCGGTGAATTTGATACTCATCGGAATCCGTGCCCGACGAACAACAATACTAATTTCTCTTGAAGATATTCTGTAATTTCTGCAAAAAAAGGTGAAATTTTTTGAGCTTATTCTATATCTACTATGAGGATTTTGTAGTTTTTTTTTTTTTGTTTTAATTGTGTTTACTATATATACTGTTGTATTTTTTTTAGGTTCTTCTTAATCTTTGAAGTGCTGATTGTAGACGAATCAATAAGGATGCAGGTTCGTAACCCTTAAATATCTTCTCTTTTATTACCAAATTTCTGATTAAAGATTTGATTTTTAGATTCTTGTTTCTGTTATTTCTTAGCTTGATCTATAAAAAAAAATCTTCTTTGTTCTTGATATTTACTACCCATAATTCAATTTTCCATTTGCTGTTTGTTAAATAGGTTTTGGGTTTGTGGGTTTGTGTTCTGTTATCATTTTGCTTGATCTATTAATCTATTCTTGTTTTGCTTATGGTTGATGATCTTGATATTACCCAATTGTTGTTTGTATTTATTGTAACTAGGTTTTGGGTTTTTGAGTTTTCGGGTTTAGGTTCTTATGTTTCTTCGTTAATGGCTTTGGACCATAACTGCTATCATTGGTTTTTTCTTTATCATTGGCAAATTGGCAGTTGATTATTGTGGAATGGGAGATTTATTTTTTTGACAAAGAAATTGTGGAATGAGAGATTTAGTTAGTGATTTGTTTAATGTATAATAGGATATCGGAGTTTAGTCGGTGATTTGTTCAATGTGTAATAGGGTATCGGAGTTATTGTCGGATAGGATATCGGAGTTTTAGTCAGTGATTAGTTCAATGTATAATAGGATATCGGAGTTTTAGTCAGTGATTAGTTTGATGTATAATAGGATATCGGAGCTTTAATCAGTGATTAGCTTAATGTATAAGAGGATTTAGTTTTTGTGGAATTTGTGGTCATATTGTCATGTTGTTTGTGATATAGCTTGGATGGAATTTGGCAGTTAAAAGTGATCAGGTAACTTTTGAGTTGTGGTGAGAATCAGTGATTAGTCAAGTAAGGAATTGTCTTGATGAAGGAGTGTTTATAGGATTCATTAAACATTGGATGCTTTCCCTAATATATATATAGAGTCTCGTACTAGAAAGAGGTGATAGTCCAATGGATTCATAGGTAATATGCTGGGGAAACATTGGGATTTGAGATTTAGGAGTACTCTAGGATGGGAGTTGGGGGAATTTCATAACCTGGTTGAACAGTATGGGCAAAACTCACCGCTCACTACATCCAACTTATGAAATTGTCGAGAGCATAGGGATGGTGTGTTCACTGTTAAATCCTGTTATTGAGAGAGGAATTTACATTTCTGCTCCACTCTATTTGGGCTCATAGGGTGCTCAATAAGGTGTATTTCCTTATATGGTTGGCAGCAAGGGATGTGATATTGATTGTGGAAAACTAAGAAGAGGATCACCTTTGTTATTCGGGGATTCATGTGCAGATGTGTGGGCGAAGAAAGTTGATCATCTCTTGTTGAATTGTAAGGTGGCTACACTATTGTGCTCGATGGTCCTTAGTTGGTTTGAAAGGCAATGGGTGATGTAGGGGCACAGAAAAAGAGGTGTTGCATTGTTGGACCTTTAGGAGGGCGGAAGAGAAGTATTAGCCATTATGTGGGAAATATGGAAAGAGAGAAGTAGGAGCATTTTTTTAATAAGTTGGAGAAATAGGAGAGCAGTTGAAGGGGTAGACCAAAATTTTGTAAAATTGCAAAGTAGTCTCTTGCTTTTGGTGTACCCATAAGGTCCCAGTTGTATAGAAGATAGGGTTTCTTGTGGAGAACCATATTTTGTGTAGGTTCTCTACCTTTTGGTATGAGGGGCATCATTAAAAAAAAAAATTATCTTATAAAAATATGTAACTGTAAGTTTTCATGAGATGAAAAAATACATTTACAGCTCAAACATTTTGTTATTTTTGTTGGCAAACACTTTTTTTTTTTTTTTTTTGGAAAAATCCTGGAAGGAAGAGGGAGTGGTATGTGTCATTCCTTGTTGTTACTTGCTTTTAATTGCGCACATTCAATTTCATACTCTGACCAATTATATGGTTTCTTTGGTGCAAACTAGCACCATGCAAGCAAGATAAGTGCATTTGTAATTACAATAATGTGGCATACAACTTTGACATTAGAATGCATATATGATATACAATTTAAAATCAGATTTTTCACGAGAAGAAGTTAAAAATCAATTGAAAAAGATAGAAGATTAATTTGTCATTCGAATTTATTAAAGGGATGCACTTTTTATTGACTGTGTAAACTAGTTAGAATAAAGATGTTAGAGTGGAGAAATTAGTACTCTTATGACGTAGGTCACTCCTTTCGACATTTATAGCTGTATCCTAATAAATATTCTATTGTTGTGTACCTTTTGGAACATTTAACCCTGGTTCTCTGATGATGTAGGCTTCAAGGGCAAGGCTTTTCAAGGAGTACAAAGAAGTACAGAGAGAGAAGACAGCTGATCCTGATATTCAATTAGTTTGTGATGATTCTAATATCTTTAAATGGACGGCTCTTGTTAAAGTATTCTCCGCTATAATATGCTCTATTATGTTCAATTTCATGGTTTTCTTCCAACCCCCCCTCCAAAAAGAAGACAAAAAAGCTTTGGTTAATGATCTAATTGACTGCTCATTCATGGTGTGCACAGGGGCCATCTGAAACTCCTTATGATGGTGGAGTTTTCCAGCTCGCTTTCTCAGTTCCAGAGCAGTATCCATTGCAACCTCCTCAAGTGCGGTTCCTGACCAAAATATTTCACCCAAACGTTCATTTTAAGGTATCTCCTAAATTATCCTTTTGTGTTGCTCTTTGGTTTCTTAAATGAAATTAAACTTTGCTTAGAGTCTGATATACTTAAGTGCCGCAAGACACTAGTGGAAATTGTTATCTGTTTCCTGCCTTGTCCTTCGATAAAGCAAACTCTTGCAACTGCTGCTGGTGTCTCTCTCATCTCTCTCTATATAAACTCATTGAGCAAAGTTAATTACAACGAAATGCTGTTTTTCCGCTCATTATTTGGGGTAATGTCAAACCTCTCTCCCGCTTCTCTTTCCCTTACGTATATTTTAGCTTCATGTGCTGGCCATTGTATTGTGGAATTAGTTTCCCAACTACCAATCAACCAGCCAACCAATTAATTATGCTCTAATCCTATACTCTTTAGGTCAGCTTCTGAGTCATCTATGTCCATTTCACTCTATCCTAGCTCAGATTCAGTGGATTCATCATACTACAAATGTCAACCTACTGCAACCTTCCTGTTTTATAGGCTGGGATCTGCTATACTTTGTGCATAAGTTGAGTTTGAGATTAGTTTTTGTGTTATAATAGATTAAGTTTGAGAGTAGTTGTATACTATTTGTTGTAAATTGCATTAGTTACCATATTATATGCATGTCATTAGTAATTGTGTGGAGTTCTAGTGGAATACCTTTTACATTCCCCCCCCCCCCCCGGTCGTAGTTTTGTACTTGTATACGTAAAGACTAATCTTTTGTTCGGACATTGTAATTATCTTGGCTCCAAAACTAGGACATGGGAAAATTTTCAAATGAGACACGCCAAATCTGTGTCTTCACTCTCTTTAAATGTTTTAGAACTCAAATTTCAAATGAGACGCACCGAATTTCCCAAATTGTTGTGGAGTTTATTGTTACTTACCAATCTCTCTGATCATTTTTCATTTAACTTTTTCTTTTTTCGTACTCAGACCGGAGAGATTTGCCTTGATATTTTGAAGAATGCATGGAGCCCAGCATGGACACTCCAGTCTGTTTGTCGAGCTATAATTGCTTTGATGGCTCATCCTGAAGCTGATAGCCCGCTAAACTGTGACTCAGGTATCATGTGATGTTTTCAGAGGCTGTGTTTTCTTTTATTTGATGATTGCGGATGATCCATTTTCATTCTGAGCTCTTAGGTCCCCCCCTTGACAATTCCTTGTTAATATTCAAGAAAATATGAGAACATTAGCATCATCTAGGTATCTCGAAACTTGTATTAGAGATTTAAACCATATTTGCGAAGACTTGGGTGCCACTAGAGGGGGTGTGCAGCGTACAGTAGATCCAATCCAAAGATTGAGAGAGCAAGTGTCAGCAAGGGAGAGAGAAGTGCAAATATGAGTGAGAAAGAAAAATTACTCCTACAGTTGGGAGAACAACGTTAAGGAAGTAGATTTGATTTTGGCAAAATCTGTTGCGGATGTTCCCTATGGTTTACAGGCAAGAGAAGAGAACATCACATCAAGTGACTACCAGTAAAAATAGGTGTTTCTAACTAATTCTGTTTAAGCCTTGAATGAACTACATTCTCTTCGATCCCTTTCCAGAGCCAGTCCTAGAACTCTTTTGAAAATGTTTTCCGGGGCTAATAGATATTGAAGGACGAGGGGAAAACAAGGTGTGGGGGTGGTATAGGTTTTTGATGTGCTTGAATTTTGTTTAGATTCAAGGTATGATAAGTGCTTCTTTCCTCACATACTTTTCATCCTCGTCTCCCCTTTTGAGATCGTCAAATAGACTAATTACATCGATTTTTTTCAATCACGCAGGCAATCTTCTTCGATCCGGTGATATCAGAGGATACCAGTCAATGGCAAGGATGTACACTAGGCTTGCAGCAATGCCCAAGAAGGGCTAAAAACAATGAGCTACAACCATGTTCCCACAACTTGTAGTAATGGCATTAACACAATTTCAATTCTTAAACATCTGCTTGGTGTTCTGTAGCAGCTTTACAACATCAAAATTATTATGTACTTCTGATACAACTTATCACTTCATTTGTTTTTTTTTTTTTGGTGTGTGTGTGTGTGTTTAGTATAAGGTGGAATTGTATAAATCATCTTGATTCTTGTACCTTGCAAAGTTTATTCAAGTTGTCATCAGACTAATTGACATTTTTGTGCTTGTAATAATATTAGGTGATTTCTTTTCATCTGCTCAAAGCCTAGTAGACAGAGTTTCATAGTATATGTGTTACTGGGAGGTAGCAGGTACTTGGTGGAATTAATTTGAGGTGTGCCTCAAGCAAAAAAATGGATTCTTGACCCTACTACTTGGGTGAACATTAATCCACAAAAAAAAAAGAAGCAAAGAAATAAAAGTATGATGGTTTTGTAATAACTAATAAGTCTGATATTGACATAACCCTAATAAAATACAATGTTGACATGTCTGTTCAAATTAAAACAAAAAAAAAGGTTTATAATTTATCCATAAAAGGATGATTATTATGAATTTTAATGGATAAGAAATAATTTTATTTTAGTTTTTAATAAAATCCACGTGGCAGCATGTATCTCTCACTTTTATAATTGAAAAATTAGGCTTTTTTTGGTGGCCTCTAAAGCTAAATAGAAAATAATAGCAGCTACTTTAGCAAAAAATGTTCGAACAATCTGATCATTATTAATATTAATAAATCAGTTTTGTAATAAATCAAATAGATTACTATATTACAAGTTTCACCGATAAAATATACATTTAGAATTAAAAATTCCTTTCTTACTTTTGTTTCCAGCTTTCAGTGAATTAGATGACACTACACCAACTCTAGTGGCAATAATTAACGCAATAGCTTAATTTCCGTTAAAAATATATTTTTAGTAGCAATAGCTTTATTTTCGCTAAAAATATATTTTTAGTGACAATTAACGCTCTTTGTAAATGTGCTTAAAGCCTATAGTAGCATTAGAACTAATTAACTGATGTCGGTAACAACTTTAATACTCTTTGTTAATGTATATTTATTAATGCTAAAAATTGGCTTTTTGTTACAGTGTGAGATTGACTCGAAAGTAGGTAATTCTCTATATTATTGACGTTGTTGAGATTAAAGAAAAAAAAAACGTAAAAAAAAAAACATCCATTACATTAATATGAACCACTAAAATTCTCATGTGAACTCATCGACAAACGTATAAAGTTAGATACGATTTTTCATTTCCTGTCAAAATGATACAATGAGGACCCTATACATATATTTAAAATGTACACGGCTTACTTAAGGCGCGGTGTTGATTGACGATGGGTTCCACCAAATTCTCATGCATAATAAAAATGGTAAATACGTTTGGTTAGTAGTGAAAAGTTGAAATTGTACGTTAGTTAGAAAAGAAATATTCAAAGATGGTATAATTTTATATTGTTGAAATTAACTTGAAAAATATATATTACATGATTTTTTTAGTTACCTATTATATAGTTTCCAAATTTAGTTTATGATCACGTGCAATATAATTTTTGCATGTTGATCTACCTATTTTCTATGGTGTACGATTGATCATAATTAATTTGACCTAATTCGTGATTATTTTATATTATAACTAAGAGATGTAAAAGAAAATGGTAATTAATTAATTATGTCAAGAAGAAAAATAAGCTTATTTGGATTCTCATTTAAGATCTTTAATTTATTAATTTTTGAATAAAGATTTTGATAGTTTTGTTCTCATCACTATGTTTTACTTCATCTACTGATTATTTTTCGTTTTTAGTTAATTTCAAAATAACAACACACGATATATCTTTTATAAAAAATTAGTAATATAGTCCGTACTATAATAACAATATATATGTCATCACTTTAAACTATTGGATGATAATTTAAAGTCATGACAAGAATTTTTTTAGCTTATTTTAGACCTCAAGATGTTCATTTTTCTTGAACTCCGTGCCCGAGTAACTTCTTTTTTTTTTTCTTCTTTTTTTAGATAAAATATCGAATGTTAACAATTATATTGATTGGTAAAAAAAGTTTTGTTCTAAAAATTAAAGTTCTATTGATATTGAAATAACAATTGAATCAGATGGAGTATAGTTACGTTACGATCCTAGTAAAATTTTGTTCTTTGGTCCCACCCGGTGTCGTGTTACATTCTAGGTTAAGATTCGATTAACTCTGAATTTGTGTTTCAAACGTGATGTTTCAATCAACACATCGTAGCTCCTTAATTAATTAAAAGAATAGTAGTCTAATTTTTCATACATCATTGGCTTTTTTTGTCCAGAGTAAAAGAATAGTACTCCTATACATCATTAGTGATTGGGACCTTTTTTAGGGGTCTTGTAATACTCCTTCCGTTCACTTTATACTTGTTATATTTGAACTTGATAGAGTTTATTTAAGAAAATAATAATTGATATAACTATTTGATAACAATTTTTTATTTTCGAATTTAAATAGTGTAAAAATGGAAGGTAAGTAGGAGAGGGGCGGATACAACCTAGTGGTTTAAGGCAGTACATTGTGAATCCACCATGCGCGGGTTCGATTCCCGTCGTTCACTCATAAATACAAAGAGTGTTTTTTTTAGTGAGCATATCACAAATTTACTCCTATTTTTAATTTGTTTGTAAAGCTTTTTGTAGAAAACGAAGAATTAAATTCAATTTTTTTTCTTATTTACCACGGCAATGAAGAATCAAGTTATCACTATATTTATTCTTTTTTCTACTTCATATTCCAAGTGCAGGATGACCCCAATTAATTAATGTTTAATATTAGGTTTTGAAATAAAATCATTTGAGAAATAAGTAATTAATACTAAAAGTAAAATATAGAGAAAAAAAACGTTTTTTCTTAATATACGAAAAAAAAGAAAGTAATCGTCTTGCAATATTGTTGCTAATATATAGTATGTCACTTCATATAATTAAAAACTAGGTCAAAGACTAAGAGCATATATATGTAGATAAAGCTTTAAAATAATTACTTTATATAGAATCTGATTCTTATTCGTGAATAAAATGTATATTATTCACTTTATTTATTATCTATTTTAGAAACAATTTGTAATAAATGATATATATTAATTTCATATAGGAAATTAAATAATAACGCAGTTTTTCTACGAAATAAACGGAAAATTATATGTTCCAAAACCTAACGTACACGTACACTACACTTACATGCACACAAAATAATATTCAGACATAAGCATATTCAGAATTTTATGTTTATGAACGATATTAAATTAATATATAGTAATAATTAAGGTTCCGTGAACAAGAACCAAAAACAAGAAATGAAAGTATGATGTATTATAACGGATCCTTTTTTATCCTTAATAAACATTTCGAGTTCAAATCTTTTTGGATACGAATCAGAATTGTCTTTGTTGGGAGCATTTTACTTCAAAGTGGAACTTCGTGACGTGAAGTGTCTTTGTTGGTGCTTTATTCTAATGTGGAAATTCGTGACGCAAAAAAATTAGACTTAATCAAACTCTAAATTTGTTTTTGTTGAGAGCGTTTTACCTCAATGTGGAACTTCGTGACGCGAAGATTAATCCAGACTTAATCGAACTCTAAAACTGTCTTTATTGGGAACATTTTACCCCATCGTGGAACTTCGTGACGCAAAAAAACCAAACTTAATTGAACTCTAATACTGAGACGGAATACCGTGAGTGGAAATTTCATAAAAAATTTTATTGCAACTGGTCTTGATTTTTTTTGTTAATGTTCAAAAGATTATCGTTCCTATATATATATTGACACTTCATGTTTTTATTTACCTCTAATATTTCTATAATTTCTTCGAAAGGAAAATATTAAGTTAACGTGACAACAATCGATCGATGCATGCACAAAATATTTACAAACTTATTTTATACAGTACGTTAACAAAAAAGTTTAATATCCATTGATTATATATATGAGTTCGTCCAAATCTACATGAAGCGTAAATATTACACATATACAAATACATTTTATTTGAATATGTAAATTTTATTTAAATTGTTTTAGTCGGAGACAAAAGATTCATGCGATAAAACATATAAATAAAGGGGAATGATCTACTTTAGCCTCCGAGGATAAAGGTACATGATGAATAACCATTTAATTTGATTGCCATCAATCGATGGTGAAGTCCTTGTCAATTAATTAATGAATGTAAACAAGCGCGTCCCTCCACTAAAATAGAGTGGCCGCAGAGTAGGTGCTCTGTTTAGCAATGCAGGACAAATTAAATAGTGTGCTTCTTTACTAAAACAGGGCGGCGGCAGAGTAGGTGCTCTGTTTAGCAATGCAGGGACAAATTAAATAGTGCGCTCCTTTACTAAAACAGGGTAGCGACAGAGTAGGTGCTCTATTTAGCAATGCAGGGGACAAATTAAATAGTGTGATCTTTCACTAACACAGGGTGGTGGAATGCATGTTATACCTAATTTATGCGGATTGCAGAGTGGGTGCTCTGTTTAGCAATTTAGAATGTTTATGCATAACTACTTGAAGATTTTTCACACAATCAACTCTGTTTCTCGAACTCTGCTTTTTTAGCAACCCCTGTATTTGAAGTAAGATTATCCAATTTGACCACAAATTACAAAATATCTAAAGGAAAAAATATATAGCTATTCATGAGGCAATCAACATTGTTGTAATGAATATGAATGAGCCATCACCCAAGACAATAATATAACGTCCCAAATAGTCGACTCATTTGCCAAACAGAGTCTCATAAAAATCGTATAACAAGAAAGAAATATATAGTTATATTGATTCAACATAAGTCCTCAACACAAACAAACTTAATAGATACAATTCCAAAACTTTAAAAATTGAATTAATCCATCAAATTTAACTTTGATTTACTTATCTATTCTTCGATATAACAGTCCATTTTTTAGACTTTAGATGAACTTCTATCGCGATGAATTAAACTTCGTTTCTCCGCTAACTCGATCTCTTAGCTCTTTCATACAAAATTGCCATTATGCTAAACAAAATAAACAGATAGTTCACCAAAATATATATACTACTCTATATGATAAAAATAATATATAGTTCCAAAAACTTAAATAATCATCTTTTTTTATATGAGGGTCCCACTTCTTACATGTTCTATTTTGTGCCTTACGTTTACAACAAGTTGTTCCCTTTCCTATTCAATACATTATTATTATTTTTATTATATCATCTTTCGAAATAAATAAAAATTAAAAAAAACTTAGGGTTATCCCCACAATAATATTTAGGGTTTCTTTCTTTCCTCGATATTCCCGTCATCGACGCGCCGAACATAATCGCGTCATCACGAACCACTCAAATCACACATAAGTGCTTGCCACCTGTCTTCCGACAAGGACATCAACAAACAATCCCACGCTCACTTCAAGTTCGTGTATAGTACTCGCTTGGCTAGGGTTTTTTTTATCGATTTTTTTTATACAATACAAAAAATTAAAAAAAGAGTTAGATACACGCAATGTGTGTGTATTTATTACAACAAGAAATAAATTGGTTTTATTTAAAGAAAGAAATATAAAGCCCTCACTCTCTCTCTCTCACTTACTCTTCTTCACTTTTATCTCACTATATAAATTTTATCTCTCTAGAAAAAATGTTTATTTTCATCTTACAAACCTAAGGGTTTCGGTTTCATTTTCACAGCTCGAATTCATCACTTTATAATCAAAATCACTTCAAGATTCTTGCAAATCTGGACTCATTTCATTTTCTTCTTTGCAAAGATAGCATTTTTTTCATCATCCGTGAAAGTTGAAAAACTGGGTTTTTCTTATCGATTTGGGCAAAAAGGTATGATTTTTCTTCAAATCTTGAGATTTTAGAAGTTGGGTTTTGTTTTTGAGGTGATTTGTTATATGGGTTTTGAGTTTTGATTGTTTTTTTGTACTTTTTAGCTGATTCTGGATTATCATTTTGTTCAGATGTACATTTTTCAAGATTCAGTTTTTTGTTTTGTTTTTTTTTCATTTTTGTGCTCTTGTTGGGTTTTTTGTTTGGTTAATTATTGATTTTGGTGTGAATAAGGTTGTGGGGTTGGATTTATTTTGATGTTTATGCTTTACTTAGGTATGGACGCCGAAACCCTAATTTTTTTATGTGTGATTGATTTGCTAGATTTTTATGTGTTTATGTTATGTGATTTGTTGATTTATTGATAAAGATTTGATCTTTATTGATTTTGGATCAAGTTTATTGAATTGGGTATGAGGTGTGCATTTTGACAAAACCCTAATTTGTGTATTTTATGTGAATTGTGGAATTATTGATAAAGGTTGTCTTTATAGCTTTTGGGTTTAGTTTATTTGTTGGTTGTGAGTTGAGCATTTTTATAAAACTATAGAGGTGGATATAAATGATTTTAACTTTATTATATGATTAATGTTGGTGTATTTTTTTAATTTAGCTTAGGTATATATGTCTGTTAATGAAATGCATTTTGATGTGAAATGATTAAATTGTTGCTGTTTTTGAGGCTAGGGTTTGGAGAATTTTGAGCTTAGGGTCTTTTGGAAACAATGTCTCTGCCTCCAGGGGTAGCGGTAAGGTCTACATATACCCTGCCCTCCCCAAATCCCACTTGTGGGATTATAGTGGGGTATGTTGTTGTTGTATACACTGATAATTTAAAGAATTTTACTCTGAATTTTAACCTGCTGTAGTAGGTACCTTTGCTTATCTTTTCAGATTACTAATATGTCCCACTTTTTATGAACGGCTACCTGTAGTTATAAGATGGCATGGTGGTATATAACATTATCGGGGAATGTATGTATGTTAAACTCATTTGGTATAATCATGTTCTGGTGCCTGACTTGAGCCTTACCTTAAGCATGGTTTGATGATAAAGTTCCAATTTTTTTAGTGTACAGAAACACTTAAAGGACATATTTTGTCTACCTGATAGCTGTTTGCAATGATCCTTTTTCTTTGAGTTTATGAACTGAATTTTGCTTGTGTAGGTTTTTAGTTATTCTCCTTTTTACATGGAGAAAAGTAACAAAGCAGTGGAAGAAAATAATCACAAAAGTGATACTAATACTCCTGTGCCTAAAGCCTTGGGATCGTTCATACAAATTGAATCAATATCTATAGACCTTGATATTCCTATGCCGAAGAAAGAGGAAGGAAAATGTCAACATTATTTCTCTATACGGTGAGCCTCCAATCTCTATAATTTGTCTTCTGATGTTGCTTACTTAAGTTTCTCTTGCTGATATATATACTCCTTCCCTTTATGCTGTCTTCGGTCACTTGGTTTAGAAGTTGATTCTTTTGTCTTGACACTTGATTGTTGGTTATTGATTGTCACCTTATGGTTACTCCTGTGTAGTATTGGATAGACAAATAGACTAGGCATCTGATGGCAGATATTGGTTCAATAAACGAGAACATGAATTCTATACTCGGGATTCATACTACAAGTGATCTCCTTTTTCCTTTTGCATAGAAAAGTGACTTAAAAGTTCAAAAATGCCACACCAATAACAATCCGTGGTTGATAATTGCATTACTCGTATGTTGCATCAAAGGAGAGCGGAAAATTTTGTGATGATATATAGCTGGCTTTACCATGTTGGATGAATCGTGGCACGTCACTTTAATTGTCATGTATGAAAAACTTTTGTTTTGTGCTTATAATCTTATTCAGAAGTTTTTCTTCAGATAAATTTGTGTTTCCATCGAAAATTTTACCATTAGTTGCAGTTTTAAGCCTTGTGAGGATCGAGTAAAACCAAGCAATGAATTGAGATGTTTCTCAGTGTATACATATGCTGTCAAGTCTTTATAACCAAATCATATGCTCTCCATGGCTTATCGTACGACTTTTCTGATCTCTTTTGGTTTGATATCTTCTTGGCTCCATTTCTTATGCTGGACACAGTGGATATGTTGCTGAGAAAAGAGAAAAAGACCAGAGGATTTGTGCACCTTTTACGTCAAGTGGTGACCGCAGTATTTCTAAGGAGCAACTTCCTCCTCCTCCTCTGGATGTTCCCAAATTTAGGTGGTGGCGATGCAAAAACTGCATGCGCGAGATTGGCACAGAAAGTTCAGGAGAAGAGATTGAGATTCTTCCTCCAAGCTGCAGAAGTAGATTGATCTCTCCAAATATGGTTTCTTCTAGTAATGCTACAACAAATGCATTGTTAGAGATGAAGCATGATTCAACTTCACGAAAGGTTGACAAAAAGAAAGCTATTATCGTTGATGCTGCCAATACCAGTGGCTATGACTTCTTATGTAAACCTTACAAAGGAAGGTGCACTATGGTTGAAGACAAAGCTGTCTCAGCTGGTATTTTCTTCTATAATTCATGTTCTATGTTACTTATTTTGGGTATTTCTATTAGTTTAGAGTGATAATAATTTCTGCCTGTGTTTATAATCCACATTACTTTTCAGGTAACAGAACTGGTTCAGGAAATGTAAGAAATGAGGAGATCAGATATCCAACTATTGAGGTAGCAATATCTAAACATTGCTCAAACAAAGAAATAGATAGAAAGAGCCCTGGTAATTCAATTGCAGTTTTTGTGACTCTGTCAATATCCTATGATCTTCAATTTACACACTTTTTTTTTTTGCTTTAAATTAACCAGAACTCTTTTGGTTTTAAACAGCTGCTAATCTGTCAAACAACGTCATACGAGTTGCAGGCTCTGAATCAACTCTGTCAGAGGGTAAAATTGTTCCCCATGGAAATCTCTACATAAGTGCTGATGATGTAAGTCCTGATATTGGTGCAGAGACAGCAATGGGTTCTCCAAATGACGTTCAGAGGACAGTCTCAACAGCTTTTAAGCAATCTGATGTACCAGATACTACTGATAAGGCTCTTGAAACCAGTAAAACAAAACTGAGCAGGTTACCTTCCATTGAATTGAGAGACCACAATGGAATATCTCCAGGAAGCAACCCACTCATGGCTAAAAATAGACAGTTTGATTCACACAATGATGTACCAAATGATGTACCACGCCGGAAAACTCGAAAGGTGCGTCTGTTGACTGATATATTGGGTGGAAAAGTCAATTTGGAGAGTAATCCTGCCAAAGCAGATCGTAATTCATTGAGTACCAAGACTCTGGTGCCTCCTGAACTAGAACCAGTTGGTATGCCAAAGGATAAGAGATACTTTCAGAAGAAGAGGAAGATTCCTCAAGAAGTTGACAGCAATCTGTCGGGTATGGGAATACAATGCAACATTGGTAAAAGGGTCAGGTCATCTAATGGAGGAGTTGAGAGGAGTTCCATAGCAGTTGAAACCGCTGATTCACGTTCAGATGAGAAGGAATCTGGTGAAGAAGGTATACTGAATGGTAACAAAAATCTGCGAATCAAGCATAGATATGGAATAAATAAAAAGAAAAATAGGCAGTTTCGACCTGTCGATGGATATTCCCCTGAAATGCACTGGCAGGATATAACCATGGAAAATGGAGGTTTAAAGGGATATGGTGATGTTAATAGCCTCGTTCATCCAGTGCAACATTCTTCCATGGGTGGGAAATTTGAACCTCATTTAAGTAGTTATCAGTCATTGGTAGGAACAGGTAGAGGTTCTGGCTTGTGTTGGAAAAGTAGTAAGTTTCCTGAAGTTGGACCTGTTCCCTCAACTCTTATGCATCCTAATAATAATTTCCCGGGGGAAAGTTCCACCAGGAGGAATCATCTCATACCAGTGACCAGTGGTATCGAAATGATGACCTTTCAGCCAGCACGTGAATTATCTGCTAAAGTAGGGCTAGACCTGTCTTTGAACAGCTTCAGAGATCCCGACAAACATGCAGGGAATGATATTACCCAAAGCAAAAATATGACAAACTGGCCATTCATTCTCCAGAAGGGATCGAATGGTGATATTCCTCGAAGGAAAGATAATTCTTATGTCAGACAGTCGAACGTTCCTGAAGCAGGTCAATCTTCAAGGAAAGAAGTGATATATGACCTCAACCAGGGAGTTCCGCAGACAGCATCTATGTGGAAAGATATACAAAGCTCTCCAATTCTACTTCAGAAGGGGAATCTTCAAGTTTCTGAGATAATGGTACTGGTTTATTTCTCCGTTTTACTTTGAGCCTCCCTTTTGTTTGCGATGATTTGGTTTCCTCCCTCCCCCTCCATTATTTTCTCTGAGGTCGAATGATCTATGTGAAATGGCTAAAAATGCATATAAAGTGGAGTTGATTTAGAAACATTTCTTTTCTTTGGTTGCTAGGGCTATACAGTAAAGCTGAAACCTTTTGTAGTTCACGATTGTAGTGTTTCTTTACATGTGAGGACCTGCAGAGATATTTGAAATTGCCTTCAAAATCACATTGTAGAATTTTTTACCTTTCACATACCTATACTACTTTTGTTCAGATCTATATGATGGAAAAGCTAAAATATTGTTAATAAATTTGCACTGATATGTAGAATAGACTTGAAATCCATATTGTAGAAAGACAATGTCTTTTATTAGCCCAAAAAAAAAACTATTATTTGCCTCTCAATTTTCAGAAAGAGCTTTACCTTACAGTTCAGAATGATTGTGTTGATCTGACAAATGGGATTGAGGGAGGTTGACAGATTTTTGGGAAAAGGCAGCAGGATAACTTAGATCTGTTTTCTGTTTCGAAAACTTCTTGGATATATCTTAGAGGACTGCCTATTCGATGATAGAACATCTTCATGTGAAAAGTTGAGTTTCATAGATCGCTACAGTGTGAAAAAGGTAAGAAATGATATTCACTTAAGACAGCCACATCCCATTTTTCCTTTCATTTCTTTTATGTTCTTGAAAAGAAGCTACTGAAGTGACTAGCTGAATAACCACTCTGGATGTTAAGAGACATTACCATTGCATTTACTGGTGTGGTTATGCTTATTATTCAAGTATGAGTTTACTTGGTTGTTGTTATATATGCTTAACACTTCTGTATAGGTGTTTTGGGTGAAATGATTTCAATCAGTGATTGTGTCACTTGTTCTTTTGAGATGTTTCATGAATGTTGTAGAGTTAGTCAATGCAACTTACTAATGCAAGTTTTAAGGTAACTGTTTGTATTCATGGAAATTTCATTTCCCTTTGCAGGAAACGCCTCGCCAGCATAACAAAGAAAATCTTAATGAATTTCTAGAGCATTCAGAGGCAATTAAGCATCGCAGATATCAACATTCTGAGAAGACTTTAGAACGAGGGTTGTCAGATGATATACCAATGGAAATTGTGGAGTTAATGGCGAAGAACCAGTACGAGAGAGGTCTTACTGAGACCAGAACCAAATGCATGAGTGAAAGGACTGCTGGTTTTGCAGGGCCATATACTGAAATACATGAGAGTGAAGCAGTGGCGTTGTCACGTGGTGTACCTAGTTTCCGTCCAGCTAATGTGAATAAGAAGATTGATGTTGGAGCAAGCAGAGGAAGTTCTCTCCAAACCTCTCATGTTAAGAGGAACCACCTCGGGATGGAAAGACCACCGACCAAACTCTTTGGTACTTCTCCACAAACTCAACAGAAATTTCCCAGTGGAGGGCAAGGTTCTGCTTCCATGCACATCAGACCTGGTGAAGGAGCAAAACCTGTATGGTTTCCAACTGTGCAGAACATGCAGCCATTGAGAATTGGAATTCCACAGAAATCCATCGGTCAGCCAAATGATAAAATGATCCATGGACAGGCACCTGCCTCACTTCAGAAGGGAAGGACCATAAGTGACATAAAGTGTAGTGATGTGAGAATGCAGAATGAGCATCATGGTCTTTTTCACAAATCTGATTCAAACGTGAAAGGTATGGGGTCCTTAGATCGTTATTGTAATGAGACAATCCCAGCTATGCAGTTACTCAGCCTTATGGACCGAAGGATGCCATCAACTCCTCCTTTCAATCTCGATGCAAACAAGCTCCTGGAGAAACCTTTTTCACCCTGCAGCTATCACCCGAGGTTTCATATAGATGGAAAGCAGAGTATTCTCAATGGCTCATATTTATCACATCATCCCTTGAAGGAGGCCCCTGGGGTACATCCTGGTGGTTATTATGCAGGTTAGCACTCAAGATAATATTTTTGTTCCTTTTTCTGTAAGCATCAACTTTCTAGAATATTTCATTCACTTCCTGTACTTAAATCAGTCTATCTGTTATTCCATGTGCGAATGAAACAAACTCTAATAAGCTGAGTTTACAGATCAAATATCTTTCAAGCCTAGGGGACAAGAGAAATCAAGAAAATCTTATGCTCCATCGCAACGTGGCGGAAGCAAATTACAGAATTTTGTGTCTTCAAGTGGCCCGCTGACCATGACTCGAGATCCTTGTCTTGACAAGGACGGGCAAAAGAGAAACCAAGGCACATCAAGTTCTCAGATGCCTCCACAGCAGGATCGTAATACTTCAAAGTTCTTCAACTTGGAGGGCCACACTGCTGCTAGAGCTGTACCTGTCAAAAGCAACTGTGAAACTTTGGTTTGCAGCCTTAATCAAAACCCTGCTGAATTTAGTGTACCAGAAGAAGGGAACCCCTTCACTAGGACCATTAAGGATACAAGAATCGGCAAGAGCTCATCAAGAGAGAGATCTCGCAATGTTGACTTGAATAATAAGCGAAAGCAGCGGAAAGTTGTAAAGGAAAGCGCTGGGAGACTACCACCATCAGGCCGTGCATTGTGAAGGCCATGAATCGTATATTGCTGTTGTTGTTGTTGTGGAGACTTAGTTCTGCTGAAAGCATACCTCCTAACTTATACTTGGTTATATCAGCTTTTTGTATGGTTACAGAGCTTCGTGAGACGCGGTTAATGCTGGTTGGTT
The DNA here is from genome assembly GCA_029007595.1 of Solanum commersonii. Taxonomy (NCBI): domain Eukaryota; kingdom Viridiplantae; phylum Streptophyta; class Magnoliopsida; order Solanales; family Solanaceae; genus Solanum; species Solanum commersonii. The sequence continues at coordinate 1,430,268 of JAJTWQ010000124.1, forward strand.
TCCCAGCAGGATAATTTCATTTAGTATACCAGTTAGAGTACTTTTGAGGGCAAATTGCTATCTATGATAATAAGAAATGTATCAAAATGTTCAGAAAATTTGAATAGTGTTGTTATACTAGTCTGGATACAAACTTGAATGTTATTCCATAACTTGTGTGTTTAGTTGTTGTGCTTTTGTGGTAAAAAAAAGAATAAGCTTGAAATGTGTTATCTTTTATGTGTTTCAAGCATGTTCAATAGATATAAAAACAGCTTTTGTCCTCAATTTTCTGGTATACATCTATATAGTCTTGCGGTCCGTTCATATTAGTAGTCATAATTTATTCCGGTACTTTCTTGCTTGACGATTTTTGGTATTCTCCATTGTTCTTTGTACCTCGATTATTGTATTGTTTTGTACTGTTTCTGTTATGTTACTAGGTGTTGTTCTTTAGTTATCATCTGTTGTTTCATGTGCTTCTATTACTTCTTTTTCTGGACTATTTTAAGATAATTTTCCTTGAGTCGATATATCAGAAACAGTCTCTTTCCCTATAAGTTAGGATAAGATATCTCTACCTTCCTCAGAACTCACTTTATGGGGCTACACCGGTTATGTTGTTGTTTAGTCGATTTCAATTAGTTTGAAATTAGTGTATAGTTGATTATACTTCAATTTTGAATCTAAGCTTGTACTCCCTTTGTCCATTACCTTATTAGTCTGTTTCAGAAAGAATGACATAAATTCGTATTTGACGATAATTTAATTTTAAGTTTTTCATTTTTATCTTTATTGACATTGAGTACTTTTATAGCAACATAAATCTGATAATATACTTATGGTCATAAGTTTCAATTCTTTCTTTTCTTAAATTCCGTGTTCAGCAAACTTCGTCATATAAATTGAAATGAAAAAGTAGCCTTTTTTCTTAGGGATGCACGAATCTAGCATAATATTAAAAAGATCCGTTGAGATTTGTAATTCAAATTATTTTAATTCATTAAACTATTTGATTAGTATAAACTATAAAGAATAAACTTTGATACTATATTTCATCTCTTTAATTAACTAAACTTCTGGATCCTTACTTTAATATTTTTCTTCAATTATAACGAATATATATAATATACTAATAACGTTAATATTTAATATCTCATTATATATATAATGTTATACAAAATTAGAATTATCGTCGAGAGTTGTAGTGAGATAGATCGATAATAAGTTCCCTTCATTCTTGACTTAGGGGTGAAAATAAATATTGAAAATAAAAAAGTCAAATCAAACAAAACTAAGTTGATTCTTCTATTTGATTCTATTTTATCAAAAACTTCAATATTCGATCTATTGTGTTCACATAAATAGATCCAAAATTTAAACTTCATGTATTTTAGTTCGAAACTCTACTATAATATATCCATCTATATTTGTAATATACAACGTTAAAGCCAAAGTTATGACAAGTACAAATCATAGTTGATGCACTAGGTTCGTCCCAACATGCTCTCATCCTAAATTAGAGAAATTCCTAATATGAAGAGTTTTTACCATCTAATGATTATTACGTGACATAAATTTAAATTAATCGGACCGATTCAATCAAGACATGAGGATAAAATATTTAAAGGTTAAATATGGAATTAGTGAATTTTCATAGTTTAGTGTTGGACGACTCAAACATAATTAGGAGAGTTTTCCCATGTAATGATTATTATGTGACGCGAATCTAAATTTATCGAATAAACTCAATCAAGACATGAGGATTAAACACTTAAAGGGTAAAATTGGAATGTTAAGTATTGGAAAACTCAAACGTAATTAGCTAGGAGACTTTTCCCCATCCAATGATTATTAAGTGACGCAAATTTGAATTAATCTGACCGATTTAATCAAGACATGAGAATAACATATTTAAAGTGTAAATTTGGAATTCGTGATTTCTCATAGTTTAGTTTTGGACAACTCAAACGTACTTAGAAGAGTTTTTCCCTTCTAATGATTATTATGTGACGCAAATCTGAATGAATGTAACTGATTCAGTCAAGACATGATGATAACATATTTAAAGGGTAAATTTGGAATTCATGATTTCTCATAGTTTTGTGTTGGACAACTCAAACATAATTAGGAGAGTTTTCCCCGTATAATGATTATTACGTGATGCAAATTTGAATTAATCAGGTCAACTCAATCAAGACATGAGGATAAAACATTTAAAGGGTAAATTTGGAATTCGTGATTTTTCATAGTTTAGTATTGGACAACTCAGACGTAATTAGTAGAGTTTTCCCCATCTAATGATATCATTACGTGACACATATCTAAATTAATCGGACCAATTCAATCGAGACATGAGGATAAAATATTTAAAGGGTAAATTTGGAATTAATAAATTTTCATTGTTTAGTGTTTGGACAACTCAAACGTATTGGGTGGAATCCACATCATATTCATTTCTACGCGCGTGTGAGATTGAAAGATCGTATTTCTACGCGCTCTCATATGCGAGTGGGTTAATAAATTTGATTTTTTTATTTTTTATATTTCTTTTTAATTGGTTAAAAGAGAACCTCAGGTTAGGGCAAACGTACGAAGTCACGAATAAAGCAACTGAGCAAACGTACTTGCAAAATTCCATCACTCACTACTTTTTTTTTTTTAATTATTCGGTATTGGAAATTTATATCGCGTAAGGTTCATAAAATCGAAAAGCACTTTTTATTATCATATTAATGATTAGTATTTTCAATATTAATTATCTCTTGAAAAAAATTCGATCGCATGAGATTTTGAGTCTCATGCGACATGCGTGTGTTTATTAGGAGTATTTTACAAGACATCTTGAAAGTGAATCGTATTTAGAGGCGGATTTAATGATACGGCACCAGATCATTCACAACATAAATATAATTTATGTATAAAATTCATTAAAATTGTAATAAGTAGTAGATATGTATTCATGGTTTTAATACATATAAATGGGTTCAATCTGAGAAACTCGAATATTGAAATTAAGGAATTAGTAGCGTGCGGAGCCATAATTTTTACTAAGAAAGTTTAAAATATATGAACTAAACACGCGAAAAAGCCAATAAGGTTCAACATCAACATCTATATATATATATATATATATATATACACACATAACAAAAAATCTTAACCTTGAATACACAATGTTTAAGTTTTCACCAAAAAGAATCTCAAAACTTTGCTCTTGCTCCCACTTAGCTTCATCCCTGCATAGAATTAAAATTTTAGATCCACCTCTAATAAATTATGTGTATCGATCATCATATCATATAGATCCGAGTTGAATTCAAAACTCAACATCTAGTTAAATTAGAGATAAAGACGTATATAGCAAAGTAGAAAAATTTGTTGTTCCTCTAATATGCTTGAAATTAAACACGTACTATAGTGTAAAAATTAGGAATTAATTAAGTGGAATAAAATCCAAACTCCTTTCCAGTCACGTTTCATTTTTGATATATAGATCGTTATATAAATTAATACTAACAAAAACATATATGATCAATGCTTTATGCATATAAAAATACTTAACTATTATAATGTGCATTTTTTCCACGCAAACGATACTGTTTGTTCAATCACAATAATCAAAATGTAGTTATATCACAATTACCCAAACTATATATATAGTATAGCCTTGTCTAAAAAAAATTGTCGGAATATTCACATTAGTGTCTATGTTAGATTCTCTGTTCGAAATACAAAAAAGGTCAATTCAATTCTCGATGGAAACATAATTTTGCGAAATTTCCTCCTAATTAGAAGATTTTTTTCGAGATCTTACTATTGTAATTTTGACCAACACATAAGATGAGACTTTACCACCATGAAGCGGCTTTTTACAAAAAGATGAGGGAAATATTACCATTCTCTTATAGTTATATTTATGTTCTGATTTCAAGTTCTAGTTCAAGGCAAGGCAAGACGGGATTCATGGGGGTTTGGAGTCAGAGGCGAATCTAGGATTTTTCGTATATGAGTGCACCAAGAAAAATGTATTAAGTGGGAATTAATCCTCAGTCCTCAAAGTCAAAAGCTCAACATTTAACCATATGGACCAACTAAACTTTTTATAGTACGGGTGCAAGAATATAATATAATACAAATGTTAGAAAATATATACATAAAATATCTAATTTTACGAAGAGACCACGGATTCGCGCGCCCTATTTTTTGCACTTAAATTCGCCAGTGTTTGGAGCAGCCTTCTCCAAGGGAGACCTAACAAGCCTAATTCAATACTGAATTATATAGAGAGAGATTTTGTAAGCACTAAACATATTTATATTGTCCAGACCTAACTCTTAATGGGTTTTATTATTGGATCGATATATATATGGAAAAAAAAAAGGAGTGATCGAAGAGTACCCTCATTGGCCCCTCTTCAACCAACCCACCCAACCCACCAATCGTACTCATGATTAATTTTAGCTATGTGTAATGAGAATTGTGAAAAAAATCTCGTAGGAGATCAAAGCGTTTTTTCTTAGAGATAGAAGACTATCGTCCATTAAGTTTTATTAAGATTCACACGAGATCGCTCTCATAATTTATTCCGTGAATATATTTTTTTTAAAAAATACAAGCAATATCACAAACCAAATAAGAAAATATATGTAAGTATGGAGAACAAACTAGACAAGTATATAACTCGTTATCATACACCAAATTTCGCAACAAGAATGAATTAGGTCAATAATATATTCTGTATAATTTCATAAATCAACCTAAAAGATAAAAAAAATACAAAAGAGAATAATATAGTGTGTTAATCCAACAAATTACAATTATAATAGCTGATTTATTCATGCTATTTTTATATTATAATTATAAAATCACATTCATTAAGAATTTGACTGTTTTTGTAACATTTTTTTGGGAAAAAACTGATGATGGATAACTACAAACACACAAAATAATATGTTCAGTAGTACTGATAATATTCACTGACTGACTGCAATTTTTATCAACCCCACCCCCCCACGTGAAACTGTCACAAAAATCCAACATCTTTTTTCACAAAATCTAATATAAGTTTCATTTGATTTAATATATCATATAGTATTAATTCTAAAGAAAATTCAAGTGCATAAAAAATAAAATTTATTAATAATTATAATTCAACATGTTAAGCAATTTCACTTCATGTGCTAGCTAACTATTATGTTTTACCGATTTTCTATGAAAAGAACCATATAACTTTAAAAAAATATATGTATAATGAATCATAAAATCGATCTTCAATTTTTAAATAGACAAAATAGAAAGAATGCTCTGATAAATACGGAGAAAATAAACACATTTGAGCGCAAAATTGTTCGTTTAACCTAATTTTTATTTCCATGATACGTTGTTATATATATATAAATCAAGGTTTCTATTAGATATATTATATAGTTCGAACTCTTCAAAAAAATGTCAAAATGTGCTTAATGAATTCCTCATAAATAATACATTTTTTAAAGATTCGTGTGAGTGCAAAATTATTTTTGAAAAGTTTGAATAATATAATATTACAGTCAAAATGTATTACTCGAGAAAGTACATTTCCTAGAAATAAATATTTCAATTCTTACGTACGTTTATATATATTTACATAAAACTCTAAAACTAATTACCACAAATTAAAAACTGAAATAAAATTGCTAAAATAAAGCATTATACTTATTGATTAAATTTAAATAAAAAGGTTCATGATCAAACGACTCGGGGCTCTGGCTCCGGTTCTTCCTCATCCCGGGTCGGGTCGGGTCGCCCGTGATTTTGAAGGATCTTAAGAAGTTGAGCCCCTTTTCTCCTCCCTCTAGCACTACAATCACCTTGCAAAGCCAACATAACCGCACGCGCCACCTCCTCCGGTGGTGCCGCCAATGGTGCACCATCACACGCGCCACCATATATCACCGCCAAAACGCTTATCGCGTATTCCTTCCCTCTACTCCCGTCCATCCTCCCCATAACCTCCACCATCATCGGCACCGCCAACGCGTGGGCCCTCACCTCCTCCGCCCCTTCCGCCACTGTACACAACAATTCCAACGCCGCTAACGACCTCTCCGCCGCCGCCACATCCAAATCCGACAAACTGTCCACCACTACCCCGACAGCTCCCACCTCAACCGCCACGTGTCGGTTATTTTCCGACAAACAAAGTGCTAATAAAACCTTACTGGCTGATTTTGCTATTCTCCTGTCTTTTAAACACCCCACTACCCCTCTCAACACTGTATCGGGACAAGCCACTGAATTTCCACCACCACCATCAACCGCCGCCACCGGATTCGGAACAAGTGAATGTTCCAACAAGTACATTGCCTTAACCTTGTTGAAAAATTTTAAATACAAAATCAACAATAAAAATATAATGAACAAGACTCTACTAAACGCTCGACGTTTTCAACATAACATGGCGCATGCACGGATATTTTAGCGAAAAAGCATTTAAAATCTCAAAATATATTAAATTTTAAACTCGTAATTTTAAAAATATAAATGTTCAACATTATTTTTATGCTTAATCAATGTTTCAAAAGTGATTTTGAAAAAAGCAAATTCAACTTGGTTATAAAATCTAAAAATTACGTAAAAAAATCATAAATCTCAATAATTAATAAATTCAACATATTTTAAAGATTATAAACTTATTTGAGTCTCAAAATGTGAAAAGTATCGCATAAATTAAGATAGAATATAAAAAAATATCATATAAATTAAGACGAAGTGAGTATTTATATTGAACAAACCTTGTCTAAATCAGTACAACTAGTGAGTTGCAATTCTGCCACGTGGAAAAGTTCCTCCAAATTAGTGTACAAAATAGGAGGGGCAATTTTAGTAATTTGCATGGTTTCTCGAGGGTAAATGTTAGTGTGTGAAATTGGGGGTGAACTTGGTAGTGGAAATCTCCATTGAGTAAAACTCTGTGAATTAGTATTAGATGAAGATGAAGATTCCGACGAACTCGCCGGAGCTGTAGCCGGCGCCGGTGCCGGAAACGGCGACGGAGTTTGGTCGGAAAGAGGAATGGGGAGGGTAGGAGGGGTGGTTGTAGTAGGGCTGAGAACCGACTGAGCACAGCGGCGGAAGAAGCCGCAGGAAAATGAGGTTTTGAGCTTTGGATGCTGGTGATGGGTTTTCATGGTGGGATGATGAGAGATAAAGAGAAAATGTAGAGAGAGAAAGTGTGAAATAAATGGATGGGTACAATAATTGTATGGAATGAGATAGTTCATTCAATTTAACAACTTTTTTGTTGAGAAAAAGAAAATTAAAATAATAATATATTCAGTGTAATTGAAGTTCGAACGAAGTGGTATGTATACATAATTTTATCTTTAAAAAAAAATACTTATTGAAAATATAAATTGTATTAGACCAGCCACATACAATAGGCTTGACTCAAAAGGCATTGAAAGAGAATCACGTGATCCTGAATTATTCACGTGAAAGATTACCCTTTAAATTAATTGAGTCATTTTAAAGAATCGTAACTTTATTCTTAATCTTTATAAATGTAGGGAAATTATTTTTTCAAATAAAAAGAACTTTCATTCTAATAAAGCATATGAAAAATGAAGTGTGAAAAGTAAATATAGTAGTGAAAAAATGTTATGTTATGCTCAAATTAATAAAGAAATGAACATTAACAATAACAAACATTATGATAATCGAATAGAAAAAAATAACAAATAAAAAAGTAGAATATTATTAGATATCTTCTCAGTGAATTAATAATAACATAACTGATCGTCAATATGTTTGCTTCAGTTATGTACTTTCTCTCTTAATAAGTTACCTGACTAAATGAAGCTAGATTTGATGGTGAATTTAGAATTTAATTTTTATGTATTTTAAAGTTTATTATATATATACAGATATTTACTGAATTTAAAAAATAAATATACATGATGTGGGTTAATTTGTACCGTCTACTCTACCTAGCTCAGCCCTCAATTGTTTTTTTAAAAAAAAAAAAATTATTTAGTGTCTAATATATATAAGTCTCGTTAAATTTAAATTCATGCGTTATAATGTCTTTTCTACAATCGACACTAATTTCCAATACAATTTTTTTTATTTTCAAAATTCAAACAAAAATTTAATTCAAACTCAAAATCTTTAATTAAGTAGGCGTTTGGCCATGCGATACCATATCACGCTATGGTGTTGTGAGATGGAATCAGCGTTTGGACATGCGATTTTACGTTGATTCCATCTCATGATTCCATATCATGAGAGGTGATACCATATTCTCCAAAAACCATGATATGGAATCATGATTTGAGATATTTTAATACAATAATTGATCCATGAGTTTATATTTTGTTAAAACAACCCCACATTTATATCTACTAACTATTTGTTTCATATGTAAATAAAATTTACAATCACATCATTACTTTTTAAAATTTATTATTCTCACCAATATAAAATTTATTATTACTTTAAATTTGGTGAATATAAATGATGAAGTAGAAATTCATTTGGTGAATATATGAGAACGAAGGGAGTAATACTTTTTTGATTTTTCATAATAAAAACAAACGTCTTAATCTTATGACTAAACATAATATTGATAAAAGACAATTTTCATTGGCGGTGCCGCACTTTTTTAATCTTAGTATTTGCAAAATGTTCATTCACATGACTGGAGAATATCAAGTCCAATTGATTGAGGACTTGGAAAAATTTGATCAATTAGTTATTAATATTTATAGTCAAGTGGACTAGTTATAATTTTTTTGATTAAATTTTATTAGAAGTGTTTTTGACTCAAACTTGTGGTAACTTTTTAAAATTTCGTTATTCAATAATATTTAACTATTGATTTTTCTTGTAAATAGTTAGAAGTTAGTGATGTTTGTTAATTTTTATCTTAGTGCATTTAACTTCTAAGTTAATATTTACTCACTAATGTATGTTTTTTTTTCTACTTTATAGGTTATCAAGTCCAATTGATTGAGGACTTGAAAAAATTTGATCAATTAGTTATTAATATTTATAGTCAAGTGGACTAGTTATAATTTTTTTGATTAAATTTTGTTTTTGACTCAAACTTGTGGTAACTTTTTAAAATTTCGTTATTCAATAAACTATTGATTTTTCTTGTAAATAGTTAGAAGTTAGTGATGTTTGTTAATTTTTATCTTAGTGCATTTAACTTCTAAGTTAATATTTACTCACTAATGTATGTTTTTTTTTCTACTTTATAGGTTATTTATAAGAGTAGTTGAGAGATATGAGCATATCAATTACAATTTATGTTCAATTTTTTAAATTAAATTAAAGTTAGATGAAACAATTATTTAAGTGAAGAACAAATAACTTTGTAATAATTTATTATGCGATTTTATAATTTTTGTTTATTTGACAAGATTGAATAAACAATTGAGGCTATTTTAATAGTTTTACAACTTATGAGATTTTTATGTTTATGAGAAAATATACAACACAAAAATTTCATATCGCATGTCCAAACAAACCTTCAATTTCATTTCATGATTTCATATCATAATACCATATCATAATTCCATATCATAATATCATATCGCATGACCAAACGGGCCCTAAGATGAAGTATCGGTTAAAATTTAGTAGTAATAGTCCTGTTTTTAGCCTGCAAATTTTTAAAAAATGGGGACAAGTCCTTTATTAATGTGGACAGATGAAAAGAAAAAAGATATAAAGGCAAAATTGAGAACGTGAACAATTGCAGAGGGACTTTTTTTTTTTCATTCGGATATTCAATATTTATATTAAAATTTGATTATTTTAATTTTATAGCGTATAGAGCTTATTTTAGAAGAAAATATTCATTATCAAGAATTTTTCCATACTAAACAAAAGGAACTGATTCACTCAATATTAAATTTCTACTTATTCTAAAATTAGATGTACTACAACTAAACAAAGCAATTAATATACATGGACAAGTTTTTTCATAAATATAGTGTTATAAACAAATATAAACCCCAAAAATTATATTCATTACTTTTAGTCCAAAATTTAAAGAGGAGGCACCCAGTTTTGGGAACCACAGTATTAATCAACTTATAATCAAGCATTTGATACTTCACTAAAATAAACCAAACACATTGAACCTATTATATTATAGATATTATCAGTATTCTAGCTAAAAGAAAATAATATGCATTATATAATTTTTAAATAGTAATATGATTATTGTATAAAAGTATAAGAATAATATTGATATTGTTAATGCTATGATTAACTATGGGATAAAAATAATATTGAATAGAGTATATAACTAATATCAACTTTTGATAGAAGGACATGAAAATTGAGAATTAAAATAAAAAATCCGTAGATAGTCGCACGGTCTAATAGTACTCATATTTTTTCCTCCTCTTACTTTCTTTTACTTATTATTAGTATCATTATTATTTGTTGTTTCTTTTGTTTTACCTATCATATTATTTGTTTGTACTATTTTTTTCTTTCTTGTTTTGTTATGTTTTATGTACTTGAATTGAGAGTCTATAAAAATCAGTCTCCCTTTCTTCATAAAATAAGAATAAAATTGGATACACACTATGTTCTCCTAATCGATGAACTTTTACTTTGTTATTGTTGTTACATATAACTAATATCAATATTAATTATATTGAACTTAAATTTGTAATCGAAAATTAAACTAAATTTGATGCACACATTATTTTATCTAATACACCCTATCAAGCTACCCCATAAACTCATTAAATCAAATACAATTGTACTTTGACTTTGTGGGGGGGGGGGGGGGGACATTTTTGCTTATGTTATCCTTTGTATTCTTAATTTAGTAGAAAATAGAATTTTATTAAAAGTCCAATAAAACTCTTTTAAATAGCAATAATTAATAAAACCAATCTTTATCATATGATTAAGTCTTCCTTTTTTTAATTTTTTTTTTTTTATAAATTGTTAAAAAAAGATATTTTTATATAGTCACGTGAAGGGACAATTGCATCTTCTTGTTCTTTGTTCTCCTGTTCATTTTCTTCAAGATTTCTAAACCCCATTTCATATTTAGCAGAAATGAAGTGACCCTTTTCGTTTCAGCTCAAGATTTGCTTATCTGAAATTGAAATCTGGTGTTTCTTGTAGTTTTGGGTAATGGGTATTTGTTTTCTTGACTTTTATTTAAGATTTAGTTTGTATTGTTTTGCTCTTTCTCTCATAAAGTTTTGATTTTTAGTTAACTTAGTGTGTCATTTGTTGAGCTTAGATTAATATATGCTTGCAAGAATGTTTGGAATGGTCAGAAATTGAGATTCTACTGTGATTGGTTGCAAAATTTTCCAAAAGAACTGATTTTTTCTGTGGTTTTGAGGCAGCTTGGACTTGTACTATGAGCACATGAAATAGTTTGGAGTATTTATTTCATGTTCTGATATGAGTTTGAGCTATGTATACTTTTAGAAGTTGTGTTGATATGGTCTAAATATGCACTATTTGTTAGACAGCGAGGTATATATGCACCACTTTTTTAATGAGTGGTAAATCGTAAAGTTGAGGGGGTATATTTGCCCCTTTTCCTTTGATTTAAGTTGGAAAGGACCTCTAGGATTAGTTGTGGTTGCCAGTTGGAGTATTGAAGTTGGATAATTCTGGCAAGAGGGTGTTTTATAAGAGACCAAAGGATCATTTGATTTGTTGTAATGGCTTCAATTAGAAGAGCATTGTCCCCAGTGCCTCGTCCGGGAGATAGAACTAATGGGGAAGCATGTTTTGTTTCCTCGCCATTGTCTAAGTCATCGTCGTGTAATCAAAGTTATACAATGCCTGAAGGGTTGATGTCTTCTTGTTTTGGTTCATTGGATTATGTATTCTACAAAGTTCGGACATTTGTACTTGGTCTTTTGTCGCGAAGAACATCTAGGCCCTTGGAGAAGTCAAAGTTAAAGGGACAAATTTGGAGGAGAGCATTTCTCCAATTCTTTATGTGCTTTGTTGTTGGAGTTCTTATTGGCCTTGCACCATTTGTTTCTCTGAATTTTTCACCCAATATAATGTCTAAACATCAACCTTTATCCTTTGAGGTCGTCCACCCTTACGAAAATGATCGTGTATTTGATGATGTGTCTAGAAATATGACATCAACTTTAAACAGCTCGGATTTCCTGGATAATTCTACGTCCGAGCCTAACTTAGTATACGATGAAGTGAAAGATGATATTGTTGTCAATGCGTTTGTTAACCAATCACTTGATCAAGAATTTATATTGTCCAGAAAACTTTTGATCATTGTGACACCAACAGAAGCCCATTCATTTCAAGCGTACAATCTTAACCGTTTGGCCCACACATTAAAATTAGTCCCGCCTCCTTTGCTGTGGATAGTTGTGGAGATGGACTCTCAATCAATCGAGACAGCTGATATATTGAGGGGTGCTGGAGTTATGTACAGGCATCTCGTATGCAAGAGGAACTTGACTGAAGTAAAAGATAACAGTGTGCACCTAAGGAATATGGCACTAACACACATTGAAACACACCGTCTTGATGGGATTGTTTACTTTGCAGATAATTCCAACATATACTCCCTAGATGTCTTTGAACAAATGAGACAGATCAGGTAATCTACTTATTTGTTTTGCGTATAACCGTATGCAAGTAATCTTTCTTTGTTTATTTTTTCAGTGATTAGCCTGCACACTAGCAATCTTTTGATTTTTAGATTGTGATATACATAAAGTAATTCTTGCAGCAGATTATGTCAGAAGGGAATATTGAGCTTCCGCAGTTCTATTGGTGTTTGCATTATTTCTATTCCTTTGATCTTGTGAAGTTGTATTATCTGTATAAGTGAGAAGTAAATGTAATAGAGCAAATCTAAGAGTGACTGGTATTCTCTAATTGGTAACAACGCTTGTTCCCCTTTTTATATGCTTTGCTTCAAGCTAAACTCATAAGAGTATACTAGTGAATTGAAGGGTTTAACAAAACAAACAATCAGCTTGATATTATACTTGTCCTAAACTCTGTACAGTAGAGCGAAATAGATATAAAAGATCATATCTATGACCCCAACTATTTTGATGATTGAACCATGGTTGATTGATTGATGATTATACATAGAGGAAGAAACAAGCAGGGTTCAAGGTAGTAGTGGATAGGAATCTGCAGTGGATCGGAATGGATATATGTGATTCATATAGTCGACCTCCAGTAGTTTAGGATTGACTGATTTTGTCATAGTTGTATATTATGACTAATAGCATAGTTAATATGTCACGAAACAGAGCTAGTTGGAAATGTGCCATTCCCTTGATGAGTTCAACTTCAAATGAATATTCATTCTTTCGTTTGTTTTTTAGCTTCCAATCACTTGAAAATCTTCCCATATGTGGGAGTGATCAGAAATGTTTTGTCATGTATATGGTCTTATAGTATTGTCAAAGGTGAAAAACGCCAAGAATTGCTGGAAATTTAACCGAAAAGTACAACGAAGTTCACACTTTGATGAATGGAAATTACTATATTATTTATACAACTGTTGAAAAAATAACTATAATGCAAACAACAACCATATAAGTTGTGGAATTGAAGAAATACAACTATGTGAAATATATTAAGTAAAAGAACATTTGATTGCCCCACTTTTGCACTTTTCTATACTCTAAAGGTTTCTAGAACAAAAGAATGAAACCTGGCCTGCCCCTCACTTATGTTCCTTAATTCCATATCTTCATTTTAAGTTGTATCTTTATAAAAAAAAAAATCCTTTTTTAGTCTCTGATCTGTCTCGGGTTGCTATTGCTTTCAAGCATTTGCTCACTTTGACAAAGATGATGATTTTGCTCCTATACTTAATTTGGACTTGCCATTCTGTCTATCAGCTTTCTTGATAGAAAATTGTTGTATGCAGCCGGTTCGGGACATGGGTTGTGGCAAGACTAGCTGAAAATAATAGGAAAGTTATCTTGCAGGGTCCAATCTGTAATGGCTCTCAGGTTATAGGTTGGCATACCAATGGAATGGCAAAAAGATTCCAAAGATTCGATGCTGAAATATCAGGATTTGCATTCATTAGTACAATACTTTGGGATCCAAAGAGGTGGAACCGAACAACTCTAGAGCCCATCAGGCAGCTTGATATAGTTGAAGCTGGCATCCAAGTGAGTTTCGCTGCTACTATTGTAACTCTGATTGCTGTGTAAACAATATTTTATTCGTCGGCTCACCTGTATTCAGCACAACTTACATGACTATTAGTCTATAAAATGATTCTCAATGATCCTATATTACAGGTGAGCACATTTATCGAACAAGTTGTGGAAGATGAGAGCCAAATGGAAGTCTTTCCAATGCACTGCTCAAGAATTATGGTTTGGCAATTCAATACAGAACTGTTTTATCCATACCCTCGTGAGTGGTGGTCAAAGAATTATCCAGGCACTATTGCTGCTAGCGCGTGAATGTTGACATAGAGAGTGCTTCTTCAGGGTAAACAAGGTGAGCAAGTTATGTCCATAATTTTCTAGTTGGAGCTTATTAGCATTCTTTTCTTCTTAAGCAATATCATATAATTTTTATCTGAGGAGCTTCTTAACATTCTTTAAAAAAAGGGCAGCTCGGTACTAAGCTCCTGTTATAAGCAGGGTCCGGGGAAGGGCCGGATATATTTATTGCAATTCTAGCAAGGGAATCACACATTAGGTTGTAAAAGAGAAATTGAGAGAAAACGCTACTTGATTAGTCCCTCAAGCTACTGAGTTTAAATAGTCTATGTACAAGTGTTAAAATAGGAAAGAATCAATCCAACTAATTATGACTAATCTTAATTGATACACAGTACATTTACAATATTCTTTAACAAGGTGCATACTCCTGAAAATACCAGTTTCAAGCTAGGAAATATATGACAGCTCACGCGGAGTAACTTTTGGACTTGGACACGATCGCCAAGATAGTAGAACCTCCTTGCTTCTACATTTTTGTTGGACATTTGTGATTCATTACCTGCTACATAATGTTCAAACAGAGCAAAGGTGAATTTCGAATAGCCTAAAGATTAAACTGCTCCTTTCTTTGTTACCTGAAATAGCAATAAACTTCCTCCTAAATAAGAGTATCTTCCCTTGTAACTGCACATTACTCTAGCACAAGGGATATTGAAAAAAATGAGTGATCTAAATATTCATGTCCTCAAGCACGGAGACAATACTAAATCCATGCCTTAAGTCTACTGGTGCTGACAAGTGATAACTTCTGCTGCACTGTCAGCCTCAGAACAGAAAGATGACACAAGAAGATATCTAGTGTATCCCACAAGTGGGGTCTGGGGCAGGGGCGGAGCCACCTTGTGGTCATCCGAACTCCCTTCGGCTGAAAATTATACTATTTGTACATGGTCAAAATATTTTTTTTATGTAATACATAGAGTAGATGTCGAATCCCATTAGCTAGCTAGTTTGTGTGTCTACTTCTTCAAATTTTGAACCCCTTTATGGAAAATCAAGAGTCCGTCACTGGTCTGTGGAGGGTGGAGTGTATTTAGACCTTACCCCTACCTCGTAAAGATAGAAATATTGTTTTAGATAGACCCTCGGCTCAAGTAAAGCATCGCAAAACAGTTTGAAAAGAGAATATGGAAATGAAAACAGTAACACCAACGAAATAGAGTGCTGTGGAAAGCAATACATAGCATACAGAAGAAGAACAATTTCAACAACGAACTAGTGCAATAACTGAAGCACAGATGATAACAACAATCAACGAACAAGAATAGTGCTAATAGTACTGGTAAGAGAGTAGGTACCGATACAACCACATACCCTACCCTGCAGGAAAATGAGAGAACTTACCAGAACAAGCACTATTGAAATCCTTAGTAACATCAGTGACACAAGATAATAGGAGAATAACCTCATTTTAAATACTTCAAAGATCACAGCACAGAAATTGCATCTAAACTACTGCATTGATTAGTTCTCGTTCACTTCTCAATATGTTTTGGTCTTTCTGTAATATATAAACCATGCTCTTTTCTATTGATTTCAGGGAGAACTGGTTATGATTATGAGCTCATGGTTAATTTCAGGACTATTTTCTCTGTCTGAATCCGCATAGAAGTATCTTGTTACGGAAACAATTCTGTACAGTTGCTGAGTTCATCCCACTTTACACGTCTGGCTACGAAGTGGAAAGCCACAATTAGCCAGGTGGTTTTCAAACTGATTGGTGAGCATTCATGGCCATCTACACAAATGTAGAGTTCCAAGTAACCGGCCAATTATTTCGACTAAAGCTTTTCATTATACAACCAACTTAATAGTTCAATGAAGGATTCAACCTCATTGAGCTTTCAAATTAGTTGCTAGACTTATGCATATAACAATGTTACTGGAAAGTAGATTCTTTATGGCTGATATTTATGCAAGTAAAATTTCATTCTTGTCAACTTCCAAAAAAATTTGTTTTTTGTGTTGTCTCGTACATCTTACCTTTCTCAGACTCCACTTGTGGGATTACACTACGTGTGTTGTTGTTCATGTCATTTGCTTGTGAAAGTATTGGTTTATAGCTCTTGTTCTGTTGAAAAAAAACCAAAAAGACTAGTAAATGAAGGTTAAATTGTCACACTATTTGACTATTGAAAATTCTGAAATTTGTTTTGACATAACTCATTCACTACATCTACCCTTAAAATTATACTAAATATAGTAATGTAGGAGTGAAATAGGAATAACCTAATCTGTGAAAATGGGGTTGTAGGAGTGAAATACAAGCGTTGAAATGTATGAACATTTTTTTTTTTCAACTATCCAATTAGTGATTAACACAACAAACGTGAAAATTGAAGTCTTATTAAAACTCTACAACCTCAAACGTGGTACTGACACTCGCATAAAAAAATCAATCTAGTTCCTTATTGGTAACCACTTTTCATGTTTCACACAAACATAGCAAAAAATTGTAATATGAGAGAAATATTTTACCATATTTCCCAAAATTGCAAAACGTTTTTGTGTATTAAAATAATTTAATTTCAAAATTATAAACATGTAGTCAATATGTCCGAGTGGTTAAGGAGACAGACTCGAAATCTGTTGGGCTTTGCCTGCGCAGGTTCGAATCCTGCTGTTGACGATATTTTTTTTGGGCCTCTTGCACTAACGGTAGAAGCCATGACTCGAAGTTTATGGCCTAAGTTCTTACATCGGCCTCAAGTTAATATAGAATCGAGTTTATGGGCTAAGTTCTTACACCGACCTCAAGTTAATAGATAACAATAATAATAATTGAGTCACAATAAAAAAAAACTAGTGACATACACACAAGGGCGGAAAATTATACTATTTATACATGATTAAAATTATTTTTTATGTATATATAGTAGATATTAAACCCCCTTCGAATAATTTATCTGTTTAATTCTTCATATTATCTATAAGTTGAATGGCATAAAGGCTCCATGAAACCCATATGGCACTCTATTAGGTAATAGGATTATGGCAATTGGCTCACTTTTAAAGTTTTCTGCATCAACTATATAAACCTGCGGTATAGACATACAATATATAGTCAGATTTCTCTATAGTAATGTTTTCAAATCGTCTTTAATACTATGATGAACTTACTTGAGATTGATTTGTATTTTCATTGTGTGTGAATGTCAGAATCCAACCATCATCTTCATCAACACCATCAAGTTTTGGAACAAATGTAGCTCCACTACAAAATGTATTTTTTGGGAAAATGTGATATTCAACCTTAATCAAATCTTCTTCTTCTTTAATATCCTAATAATTAATAAACATTTAAAAATAATATCAATTAGATAAATTAATATTACAATTTTAGAAAATGTCAAACATAATATTATTGTCACAAATTTATTAAGTAGTAATTACCTTAGAAATTTCTTCAAAATGAAGTTTGGCTAGCCCTCCAAATTTAGCAAATCCTCCTGATAAATTCTTTGCTAAACCCAAGATAATATGTTATCATAAAATTTAATTAGTAACATACAACCATTTATTCACTAAAAAAAATAGGAATATTTAGAATTGAATAACTTTTGTCACGAAATAACAAATTTCGTTAATTTTATTTATCAGCGGATTATCTAAAAGACCAATTAGCTATGAGTTGTTTAGTAACAAATTTTGTAGCTAATTTATGTTTTAAGGATACTAAAAACATCTCATTTTGAATTAAAAATAGAATACTAACCAGAGTTGAAGAAAGTTTCTGAATTAACAAGTTGTTGATAACCAAATTTGTTTTTGAGACCAATGAAGTGTTCATTGATCATTGGGAATTCCATAATAAACCGATGATCGTTTGTAGTTAGATTTTTCATCTTCACTTCACCTATTTTCATGTTTAATCTCCATTCACAAACATTGAAAAAGGAAAATAAATCTTTTGACGATTCAATATTATCTTTATTGAAACTCATCTCGTTCAACGCGTCCAAACTCAACTTTGACTCATTTGGTCTTGGTATAATCCATCGACGAGCTCTACATGCCCTCACCACCACCTTTTACCCACACAAAAAAAATAAAAATTAATTAAGTAATTTTAGCAGTTTCATGATAATTTTTTTTTTAAAAAAATTAAATCAAGTTAAGTTCTTTTAAAAAAAAACAATTACCTCATCATTATCTTCAAAACAATTTATTAGGTGAAATACATAACATGGTTCAACTTCAAACCATTTAATGGAGTTAGCATCACCATAACGTGGCATTATTCCAATTCTTGCATATCCATCTTCATTGTATTTTATTAATCTGCAAAATAATGATATATTAATTAAAGGATTTAATAAAATGTATTTTATTAAATTGTAGAATTATTTTTATACAAATAAAATGTTTGACATACTTACTCCTCTCCAATAATAAGTCTGGTTAGGTCCATAGTTAGTGGAAAATCCAAAATCACATTATACCTACATATAATTGAAATAACCATATTTAAATAACATTATCATATATAACAATTGGATTTAAGTTCATATACACTAAACTACAAAATAAAAAAGTTTACACTATTAATACTATAATGTAACTAAATATTTTAATTTCATTTTTCATGTTATCATATCAACCGCACGACCTATTATTATGAATTCATTTTATCTGGCATTATTAAAAATTTATACAAAGTTAATACATAAAACATAAACTTGTGAATAATAATTACCTTTTTGTAACCCCAATTTCATGGCAAAGAATACACCTATTTAATTTGAGATCCACCTTATGAATCATTTGTTTTCCATCAGCTGAAAATTTGAAGGAAATTTCTAAATAAATTAGAAAAATAAATAAAAAATAAAAAATCAATTGAAGTTTCCTAAATTAGCTTCAGAATAGAAAAATAACATACCTGAAATGACTCCTAGCTCAAAATAAGGCTTTAGTGGATATGTTCCCATTATAACAAGTTCACCCGTACCTGGGACTTTCTATTGATCGAGATATAATATAATTAAGTAATAATATATATATATATATATATATATATATATATATATATATATATATATATATATATATATATTTTAATAGTATAAATTTTTAAATAAGATAATAACATACATCTTACATATGATATTAAACATGCAAGCGCTCTTTCCTTCAAATCTCACTCACATCCAAAAAACAAAAATAATTTTTTTTTCTGTGGTTAGGTTCATAAGAAAATCATATCCTTTACACGCGTGAGGCGTGTGAGAGACATAATATAATTAAGTAATATATAATCCATTTTGATAACAACTTAAAATTCTAGATTAGACAATTACTAATATACACCCTATAATTTTTTATGAAGAATGTTTAACTGATTAATTTCCCAATACTCTTTTTGAACGACTATAAATTTGTCAGTACAGCCACCAACCAAAAACTAACATAAATTTTCACGTGCTTAACTCACGAATTTTTGTTTACCTTTGGATGGGCTGTGAATGATCGATTCCAAGCTCCATTAACAGTCCAATTTCCCAAAGTTTCTAAAGTTTGTATGTTTATCTCTTGAGGCATATGATTTTCAGCAATTGAATAGTATTTCTTTGAGTGCTCAAACACACTTGTATTGCTTAGATATTTGTGAAATACACCAAATCTTAACTGCAAGATAATAATGATAAGACATAGTATATATTCAAAATATTACTATTGTCACTGCGTGTGTTGTTCATGTATTTTATTTAAATATATAAGAATAAAACTTTAAAAATTAGTGTATATATATAATTTAAATTTTAGTATTATCTGAAATGATGTCAAATATGTTGGGACATCCACATAGATATACTAAATATTCTTCATTCATAATCAAAGTTTTCGGGTTTAGGTGTGTGCAATCAACATCTAAGTTTCACCTAAAGAACTTCCCCTTCTTAAGGATAAATTACTATAATTTATAGACCTACAACGATTATCGATTCGCTCAAGCTGAATGAACTTGGCATTCTCCTTTAATTTAGGGCTATAGAATTTACTTGCTTCTCACTAATTAACAATAAAATCATGAGTTTCATAACTCGATTAGGCAGTTCGTATCTTTATATATATGATCCAAGAACAATAAGGTATGTAGATGTTTTTTTATAGGAAATTCTTTTTCTAATAAGTCTTACGCGATATCCATACAAATTAGTTGAGATCCTAATATAGGTATAGTTCATGACATACCACATTTAAAAGGAAAGCCATGAAAACAGCAAGAGCATCCCCTTCCATATTAGGAATAATACTTGGTTTTTTTCTATCTTTTTCCATGTTGAATGTGTCTGTTTCTACATATTTGTTCTTGTACAATATATTCCATTTGTTGCCTTTTTCTTTTTCTTTTGTGAAGTACAAAGCATGAAGCATTCCTTCACCTTCAATCCATATATGGCTTGATTTTCCAAATATTGACTTGGTTGATTTTAGTCCTCCAAATAGAGGATTTGCTCCTACATTCAGAGATAGATTCGAGATTTAAATTTGATCATAAGTTCACATGATATATAAATATGCCCATTTCACATTTATGCCCTTCAACATTGGGTGTACATATAACATTGAACAAATAGACACACATGTCTTATATGGCGTCCTACATATCTATGTCGTACGTGTGTATTATGTCGATCACATAGGATGCATGTGTCTACTTGTTCAACATTATACAAGTTCAAGTGTCGTCTACTTTACACACTCAAAATTGGAGGACATAAATGTGAAATGAAGTCAGAGCATATTATTATTATTATGCCTTTTATTTATGAGATGAAGTTTTGTATTGTTATCTTCTGTTATCTTCTAGATGACCTGATAGCGTAAGATAAAAAAAATCAAAATATTTTACTTACCATTTCTTATGTAAACACCCTCTGGGAAATCATTTGGAATTTCCCCTTGAATTGTAGCGACTCTCACAGCTTCTCCAATCTCTTCAACAGGTGCAAAATTACTCTGTCAATTATATGTATTTGTAGGTGAAAAAGAAGTCCAAAAAAAGTTACTAAATATATACATATATATATATATATATATATAAATTAAAAAGTGTGATAATGGAAATATATACTTCTTCCGTTTGAGTTTATGTGACACATTTTAGACTTAGAGATTCAAACAAGTTTGTCTTTGATCGGAAATTCTTCATATATCTTTTAAATATTTTGAATTATCAAATATTGTGACTTATAGTACTTTTTACGTAGTTTACAAATATATAAATTTTATTTTAAAAAATTTGAAGATTTCATGAACAAATTCTCGATCAAACTTAAGTTATTTGACTCTTGAAAAATAAAATGTGTCACATAAATTGAGACAAAGAATATAATATATATATATATATATATATATATACCTGAGATGGGAGCAAAGGTTGGTCCACAAATTCAAATGTCAAATCTACAAAATTATCCAATAATTTGAAAGAAATTTCCTTAATAACTTTTGGTACATCCAAATGATCCAAGCTTGACAAAAATGGCTGTTCCACAATAAAAATAAAGCAAGTTTTAATTAGCTAAAATTCAAAATTAATATTGGACTAAATATAATTATGCAATAGGTTATAGTCAATCAATCAATCAACAAGTCACATATGTTTGTGTGACTACAAATATAAATAATTCACCATCATTCAAAATAGTAATTTAGTAAGAAAGAGTCATTCCATGTTCTAGTCTCTTAGGATAAAATCCATGAGCTTAAATTGTTGGCTCTGAATAACCAGTTCAATAATAATTAACCTCGTTCGACCATAACATATGAAAACAACATACGTACATATATATTCTGATAATTATTTTACGTTGACAATCAGTCCATCGAAATTAAACATATATAAGTAAATACATAATAATTCTTGAGGGAAAAAAATGTTTACCTTGAAAGTAGATGAAACAGAAGCTTTCAAATCTTTAAATTTGGGTATAAGAGGTTTTTTCAAACAACAATAATTAACTTGACATGCATAAATATAAGCAGCCATTGATTTTCTTTACACAATTTTTCTAGTATTGTGAAGGAAGTAGAAGGGAATAAGAAGGTTTTTTATATATAGTTAGATTGTGTGACCACAAAGTATTGTTTTTTCCGTCTTAATTTATGTGACAGAGTTTTTCTTTTCTTCTAAAACTTTTAGTCTAAAAGACTAAGACAAATTAAAGATGTCTGTGTGACTATAAATCATTTCATTAATGATAAAATAAATTTTTTAAAGTTAAATTGTTATCGAACATAAAAATATATAATTCTTTTTAAAATTAATTAAAAAAAATTATATCATATACCTTGAGACAAAGTAAGTATTATTTTTTCCCAACAAGCAACGAATTTATTGCTCTATCTTCTTTTTTTTTTTTTTTTTGGGGGGGGGGGGGGGCTTGGGATCCTTTTCATAGCTTTTTAAACTCGATTTATTCAAATATACATCAGTATACGTTGTTATCAAAATCATACTAAATATTGCGCTAATCACAATTATGTATAGAGTTTACTAACGTGTTATAGATGATTAACTGTCTTATTTTTCAGATTATTAAGTTTACTTAATTATAAGCCAGCAAGTCCAATTAATTGATGTTTTATTTGACTTTATTTTCAATTAATTGATGTTTTATTTGACTTTTAATTTTATGAGATTTAAAGTCGATCATAGCTTGGTGAAGGTTAGGCATAGAGCCAAACTTTCGTCATTAATATTCAGACTTAATAATAAGTAGATAAGCTTTATATCTTCAAACTGAATAATAAACTGGAATAGAGAATCATAAAGACTTTTGTTTTTAAAACTATAGGAATAGAAAATTATGAAAATTTTAGTTTTTCAAAAACAGATAAGATGAATATAGAAAAATATTAATACAAAAATAAAAATTTGATTCCATTCTCACTGAATTTATTGTGTGTTATTTCCTTAAAAAATTTAACCCCTTTGTTATTGTCCAAAATTTTGAGTTAATTTCTCACCAGATAAGATATTACACTATTTTGTAATGGTTGGCAATTCAAATAAAATTAAAGAACTTCAACGAATTGAAACATTATTTTTATATTTATAGGCAACTAATTAATTGTGAGATGAAGAGGTGCAATTCAATAAAAAGGTATTTCTTCCGATTCAATCTAAAAATCGCTTTCATAAAAATATTAGATGAAGGGCGGCTTATGGTCGGTGCTTAAAGCCTTTTTAGTGTTGCTGAGCTTGAGTTCAAATCTCACTCTCAACGTGTTTTTGATATGTTTTTTGAACTTTTTTTTGGTGAAAATTTTGATCATGTCACTATTAAGCTAAGAGAACACCCATAACTTCAAAATCTTAGATCCATCATGTGTTTGAGCTACATGTTTTCCTTTCAAAATTTGTGTTACTCATTCCAAACATGTTTTAGTATTGTTCAAAAAGTTTACATGACTAATTGGTATGGGGTTGTATGTGTCTAGAAAAACATAATTCTTGGAATGACAATGGAGTGGTGCAGGTTTTAAGTTATGCGTGGTGCAGTATGATTTTTAAATTATGCAAGTACAAGATAGATTGAAATAATTTTCTTCTAAATTCTTTTTCGAGTCTTGGATATAAAAAAAATCTTGACATGAAGCACTTTTTCTGAATAGGACCTTATGCGGCGTGAATCTAATTTCTCTTTTCTTAATAATACTCTATAATGGTACTATTTAATGCACTATCAGTCACTATATTAAAAATAATCTTTAGCAATAATCAATTAATTGTAATAACTTAATTAATGATAAATATATTTTTTAGAGACAATTATTACTGACAGTTACATTTTAGCACTCTTTGTAAATGTAACTAAAGTCTATAGTGATATTAAAATTAATGATACATTTAGTACTATTTATGTTGTATAAGATTATAACGATGCAAAGATGAAGAAATTTGAAGCAAAATAATTTTATACCGAAAGTAAAAAACTCAAAATATAAAATAAAATTGAATTACTAAAATGTCCAATGTCCAATGACCATTTTACCCTTCCCTTAAACACATACATTCTCTATCTCTCTCATTTAAATTAGTTAAAAAGAGAAAAAGAAAAGTGACTCAAACGATCACATAAATTTATAATTTATTTATTTTTTTACAAAAAAATTGGGGAAGCTAGCATTTGAAATATTAAATGAATATTCAATTAATTGATATATAATGTCTTTAATTAATATGCTCGACCGGAAACAATAACTTGCAGCCATATTCCAACTCAAGCTAAGACAAGTGGATGTTTGGATTCATAATTAATAATAAATAAAAGAGCAAGGTAAATCATATATTAATATGCTAATAAGTATAAAAATTGTAGGGAATAAATATGTTGAAAAAAAAAGCCAAAGATAAAGGTGAATAAAAATATAACACGTCTTGAATCTCTTACACAAAAAATTACAGTTCCATTAGTTGTGACGAATTCAAGATTTAGAGGATTCGAAAAATAATAATATAATACCTAAAATTTAAACCTGGAAACTCTTGGTGAATTTTGAACTTTTCCTAACCCATTGAGTCTACTTTTAGTTTTGTGCTTAGTAGACTCACATAAAAAAAAAAAGTAAGAAAAAAAACCTCATATATACGTGTAAATTTTGCTGAAAGAGTTTGGGTGAACAATCTCGATCCTCTTGCACACTTATTTTGTACTGTTCATATTATGCTATATGGTTCACAAAAATTGGCACCCACTAACGATCATAGTGGGGGCTCACCAAAAGAGATCATGTTAAGGAGTTCAAGCACATCTGTATTTATGATAGAAAAAACAACAACAACGTCCTCAGTAAACACAAATTAAATATTTAGTAACCATGTGTTTCGCATGTACGATACAAGGATCTAAGTTATAACTTTCTTAATTTATCAATATTGAATTACGTATTAGGAATATTAATATTAAGTCTGAATTGTTCTCAATTGATTTTATGATACTCTTGAAATTAGTAAAGTATTTACGATTGTTTTCGTAACAAACTAACAATGCGTACAACAAATTCCATTCAAAAATTGAAATCGAATATCTAACAATAGAGAGGTGACAAATAAGACAAATTTCTCAAATAATTTAATCGAGTATAAAATTGAATGTAATTAATAAGCGAGTCATGATCCATCGTGTCCTAAAATTTACAAGTTGGTTATAAATCTAGTTCAAGTGGTATGGGCCAAAGAAAGAGAGACTTGACCATATTTTTTTAAAGGAAAAACTATCTTATTAGACATACATCCAAATTATATATACTAATTCTATCGACACTTTTAAATAATTACATATCTCACCTCTAATTAAGAGTTTTCTATCATATATTGAGGAAGATACACTCAGATATATGTATTTTTTCTACCAGAGACACTAAAATAGAGAGAGAGGGGTGAGCGAGATAGTCACGTGTCCTAGATACATGTGAATCACATTAGATACATACTAGATACACGTGAATTACACCAGATACATAGGAGAGTGGTGAGGGAGACATTTGTTATGTATCCCAGATACATGCGAATCTACTTAATTGGATACAATGTATCTACAATAAATTACTCCTAATTTTGACCCATGTATCCCGAAATACATATATTTGGACGTATAATCTGGGCGTACCAAAGTCTAGTAAGATTCGTAATATTATAAATTAGAGTATACCTAAATAATTAACTCCTAAACTAATGAGATCTTTATTAAAAAAAATAATAATAAAGGAAACTAACATTTATTGTCATATATTATATTTTATTCATGCATGTATTTATTGGAGACCGCAAATATATGAAACAATTCAATAAGGCAATAAACACAAGATATTGAATACTATACTATCACTAAAAATAACAGGTCGAAAAACGAAGGCCAAAACCAACGGATCGATGGATTTTGTTGGTTATAAACTATAGTCCGTCGATTTTTTTTTTCCGAATTTTAACATTTTTTTAGTAGGGTATCTATAATTAATTGAAGGACATAAATGCCCCATGAAATCCATATGGCACTCTACTTGGTAATTTGATTATGGCAACAGCCTGACTTTCAAATTTTTTTGCATCAATTATATAAACCTGCAAGATTGAAATAATTATATACATATTAGAATGAATATAAATTCCAAAATCACGTTTGAGTAAAAAAAAAAAAAAAAAACTGTAAGAGGATTCATGAAACACCATTCAAAATTAATCAATCGATAACCTTCTCTCTCTCTCTATATATATATATATATATATTTGTCCTTCAAAATTTGACTTCAAAAATTTACTGACTTGACTAATTTAAGTTTGCATTGTAACAGCAAGTCCATTATGGGACTATTTTGTCCCTTGAAAACATCTCGTGTAATTGTAATAAATACATATAGAAGATTAACATGACACATACAAATCGAGAAAAAAGAATAATTATATTATGATTTAACTTACTTGTGATTGATTTGTATTTTCATTATGTGTGAATGCCACAATCCAACCATCATCTTCATCAACACCATCAAGTTTTGGAACAAATGTAGCTCCACTACAAAATGTGTTTTTTGGGAAAATGTGATATTCAACCTTAATCAAATCTTCTTCTTCTTTATTATCCTAATAATTAATCAACATTCAAAAGTAATAACAATAAGATAAATTAATATTACAATTTTAGAAAATGTCAACTATAATATTATTGTCACAAATTTATAAGTAGCAATTACCTTAGAATTTTCAACTTGTCTTTCTTCAAAATGAAGTTTGGCTAGCCCTCCAAATTTAGCAAATCCTCCTGATAAATTCTTTGCTAAATTCAAGATAATATGTCATCATGAAGTTTAATTAGTAACATGAATTTTTTTATTTTATTGCTAAATAATAAATATTTATCGCTAATTCTATTTAACGATAAATTAGTAATGAATTCTTAGCTAATAAATTCATGTTTTTAATAATGATTATAATTTATATCTCAATGTTCCAAATCCAAACTGAAATTAGAGTACTAACCAAAGTAATTAGAGAAAGCTTCTGAATCAATAAGTTGTAGATAACCAAATTTGTTTTTAATACCAATGAAGTGTTCATTGATCATTGGGAATTCCATTATAAATTGATGATCGGTTGTAGTTGAATCTTTCATCTTCACTTCTCCTGTTTTCATGTTTAATCTCCATTCACAAATTCGAAAAAATGAAAAAATCTCTTTTAACGTCTGAACATTGTTTTTACTGAAATTCATCTCGTCTAATTCGTCCAAACTCAGCTCAAACTCATCTACTATAATATCTGGTCTTGGTATAATCGATCTACGAGCTCTACATGCCCTCACCACCACCTTTTACACACACACAAAAAGGGATAAAATTAATTAATTTTACTAGTTTCATTATTGATCACATAAATCTGAAATTAAATCAAGTTTAAAAAAATGTAAAGATACCTCATCATTATCTTCAAAACAATTTATTATGTGAAATACACAACATGGTTCAATTTCAAACCATTTAATGGAATTAGCATCACCATAATGAGGCATTATTCCAATTCTTGCATATCCATCTTTATCATATTTTATTAATCTGCAAAAATTAGAAGTATAAATATACATTAATTAAGGATTTAATTAAAAAATACTTTTCATTAAATTGTAGTATCACTAATTTTAAAAATAATAATTTATCATGTTTGAAATACTTACTGCTCTCCAATAATAAGTCTGTTTAGGTCAATAGTTAGTGGAAAATCCAAAATCACATTGTACCTATACATAATTGAATTGTAAAAATATTAGAATAACATTAGCATATATAATAATTGGATTTAAGTTCATAAATTTATACTAAACTACAAAAAAATATTTACACTATCGATTAGTACAATGTAATTGGTTATAATGAATTTTTACTTAAGTTTTTAGGTTATCGTATAAAATTTTATAGAAAAAAATACTTATTATTATAAGTTGATTTTATTTTATATATATGATCAGTCAGTACATAAAACTTAAACGCATATTAATTACCTCTTTGTAACTCCAATTTCATGGCAAATTATACACCTATTAAGTTTGACATCCACCTTGTGAAACATTTGTTTTCCATCAGCTGAAAATAGGTATTAAGTGAATTTAAAAATAAATTAGGAAATTAAATAAACTTTCCAAAATGGAAAATAACATACCTGAAATAATTCCTAGCTCAAGATAAGGCTTTAGTGGATTAATTCCCATTATAACTAGTTCACCCGTGTCTGGTATTTTCTGTCGAGACATAATATAAATAAATAATTAATTAAAAATATATTTGTTTTAGTCACATCTTTAACATGGTATCAGAACATGTGATAAATCCCAGCTAGTTCACATGTTTCTATAGTTTTGCTCACATCCCAAGAAAAAAACATAACAACATTTTCATTCATTTGATCTATAAAAAGAAAGAATAACTTCGATCAACTAATTTACAAAATATAATGTACAGACAATGTATATTTTATATTGCATATACATATACTATATACATAATATACAATGTAATTATGTAAGAAATCTCTTTTAATAGTCTAAACTTTTAGATTAAACAACCACACACTTTGAGAAATTTTGCATACAAGATTCACTGTAAAAGATTTATGTTGTTCAAATTCTTTAAAAACACTGATAAATACACGTCAAATTCTTCAAAAATAGCATATTTGATATTTTAGGATCTGATGGTTCGAGCAACGTAACAAAATGAGTTTTGTGATGAGCCATTACCTTTGGATGGGCTGTGAATGATTGACTCCAAGCTCCATTAACAGTCCAATTTCCCAAAGTTTCAAGTGTTTGTATGTTTATCTCTTGAGGCATATGATTTTCAGCAATTGAATAGTATTTCTTTGAGTGCTCAAATACATTTGTATTGCTTATATATTTGTGCAATACACCAAATCTCATCTGCAAAACAATACGTGTGTCATTGCTCAGATTCTACAAAAATATTGTTATAAAAAAATTGCACTACCTTTTTATAGCATCCGACATACGTCCTCTACGATACATTTGAAGAATTTAAGAAACATAGGATTAGACCACGTTAATAGTACTACTATTTCGTTTTTACATTACAATTAAGTCTCTGAATACATGTGATGTTGCATGTGTATGTCAGACTCTCAGATTGAAACTCTGAATATGCAATAGATAATTCTATCCTTAACCAGATGTTATAGGAAGCATTTTTCCTTATTAATCGAAACCCTATTATAAATATCAAATACTTACCGAATAAGAAATCAAAAAATAAAAATGAAAGAGATATAGTACTTCATACCACATTTAAAAGGGAAGCCACTAAAACAGCAAGAGCATCCCCTTCAATATTAGGAATAAATCCTGGTTTTTTTAGATTTTTTTCCATGTTGAATGTATCTGTTTGTACATATTTGTTCTTGTATAATATATTCCATTTGTTGCCTTTTTCTTTTTCTTTTGTAAAGTACAAAGCATGAAGCATTCCTTCACCTTCAACCCATATATGGCTAGATTTTCCAAATATTGACTTGGTTGATTTTAATCCTCCAAAGAGAGGATTTGATCCTGCAATCAGATGTAGATTCAAAATTTAAATTTTATCGATTCAAGTTTTAGGTTAACATTGAAATCATAAATTACACTTTTGGATGATGAATTAAAAATTTAGGATATATATGCTCTCTATGTAAAAAAAAACAAACATTGAATTCAGTTGAGCCTATTAATTATATGCTACGTATATTGCATTTTTGCCTACAAATGACACTAATTTATAAGGTGTGTTTGTTACGGGAAAAAAATATTTTTTTTAGATAAAAAAGCTTCTTAAAAATCAAGAAAATAACTTCTATTTATGAGATTATAAAGGGAAGAAAAGTGGTTTATAGCTATTTAATTTTATATTTTCAAAGTTTGATTTTGATCGATAATTGAATAATTGAAAAGAGATATTCAGTCCGATACAAATAAATCATATTTCAACTTTCAATGTGTAGTCCGATACTTATTATTCAAACTTCCATACTGTAAATTTCAATACGATAATTTAATAATATCGTATTAAAGTTGAAGTCGACTGATAAAATATATATGTTTAAAAATATATAAAAGGATTAGAATATACACAAAGTGAAAGGTGGAATCTTGGATATTCAAAAGATGGGGCATCGGAATTGTCAACAACTTAAAAATGATTTAAATTCAATTAGTTAAGACTGGTGTGCACACAGAGAAATTAAGTGTGTGGGCAGAATGCAGAAAATCATGACACATACATTATAATAATCAAATATCAAATGATATTAATGTCTCGTATAAATTAATAAAATTAGTTATTTATTTTTTAATATTTCATATAGAATAAATATATTAATACATATCAAAATATCGAAATAACTTTTCATTCGACTTGATAATTCAATTTTCGGTGATTTATGCTCAGCTCTAATTGGTGGTCTCCACCCAACCTCCAAATTCTGCCCACTAATCACCCCAATCGCGAGTTTCGTCCCATCCATTTAGTGGCAGAGTTCAAAATTTTACTAAGAAAGTTCAAATATAAAACTAAACAAACAAAAAGAAACAAAAGGAGGTATAACATAATATCTACTTTATAAACATAAAAATAAATAAATATAAACAACATAATTTTCTATCGAACGAAATTTGAATGCATCCTCTCATTTTTATCTAAAATATTTTTTTTAGATAAAAAAGCTTCTTAAAAATCAAGAAAATAACTTCTATTTATGAGATTATAAAGGGAAGAAAAATGGTTTATAGCTATTTAATTTTATATTTTCAAAGTGTGATTTTGATCGATAATTGAATAATTGAAAAGAGATATTCAGTCCGATACAAATAAATCATAGTTCAACTTTCAATGTGTAGTCCGATACTTATTATTCAGACTTCCATACTGTAAATTTCAATACGGTAATTTAATAATATCGTATTAAAGTTGAAGTCGACTGTTCATAAAATATATATGTTTAAAAATATATAAAAGGATTAGAATATACACAAAGTGAAAGGTGGAATCTTGGATATTCAAAAGATGGGGCATTGGAATTGTCAACAACTTAAAAATGGTTTAAATTCAACTAGTTAAAACTGGTGTGCGCACACACAGAGAAATTAAGTGGGCAGAATGCAGAAAATCATAACACATACATTATAATAATCAAATATCAAATGATATTAATGTCTCGTATAAATTAATAAAATTAGTTATTTATTTTTTAATATTTCATATCGAATAAATATATTAATACATATCAAAATATCGAAATAACTTTTCATTCGACTTGATAATTCAATTTTCGGTGATTTATGCTCAGCTCTAATTGGTGGTCTCCACCCAACCTCCAAATTCTGCCCACTAATCACCCCAATCGCGAGTTTCGTCCCATCCATTTAGTGGCAGAGTTCAAAATTTTACTAAGAAAGTTCAAAATATAAAAGTAAACAAGCAGAAAGAAACAAAAGAAGGTATAATATAATATCTACTTTATAAACATAAAAATAAATAAATATAAACAACATAATTTTCTATCGAACGAAATTTGAATGCATCCTCTCATTTCTATTTGGCTCCGCCCCGCAAACCCCATCATACCCCAGACCCCCTTTCATCCCCACCCTCACCCCCTTCACCGACCCTAATCCCTCACCTCACCTCCAAATTATAAATGCTTACCTATATGATATTCCTTTCGTTTCAATCTGTATGTATGATTTTAATTTGATACAGAATTTACAAAAATAGAAATATTAGTTTGAATTTATAGTCTAAAACTAAAGATACGTAAGATGTATCAAAATATCCTTTAATAATCGTGATAATTTGATAATGTAAAATAATTTCATGTTAACACACTAATTTTAAAACTATCATACCCGACGATACACTTATTATTCATGTAATTAGCTAGTTTCACTTATTACGAGCCGCATGCAATTATGTTTTTCTTAGATAATCTGATAGTGTAATAAAAACGTATTATAAACACATTCTTACCATTTCTTATGTAAACACCCTCTGGAAAATCATCTGGAATTTTCCCTTGAATTATAGTGACTCTTACAGCTTCTCCAATTTCTTCAACAGGTGCAAAATTACTCTATCAATTATTTATTTGTGAAAATACACAAAGTCATGAACAAATAA
Organism: Solanum commersonii; assembly: GCA_029007595.1. Classification (NCBI taxonomy): domain Eukaryota; kingdom Viridiplantae; phylum Streptophyta; class Magnoliopsida; order Solanales; family Solanaceae; genus Solanum; species Solanum commersonii. The sequence goes on from JAJTWQ010000124.1 coordinate 1,462,910, forward strand.
ATGTACCAAAAAATGTGATAATTCATGGACAAATTAATATATATATTTCTTATTTATATATAATTATATATATACCTGAGATGGGGATAAAGGTTGATCCACAAATTCAAAGGTCAAATCGACAAAATTGTCCAATAATTTGAAAATAGTTTCCTTCAATATAACTTTTGGAACATCCATTATCAAGGGAAAATGTTCCAAATTTGTCAAAAATGGCTGTTACACAAAAAAAAATAAAAAATGAAGCAAGTTATAATTGTGCACAAAGTTCAAGGGAAAAAAAAGATTTTTGAAATTGTTAGTATGAAATGAGTCGATTTTCAATTGACATGTGCTTTTTAATAAAACGTTTGTCAGAAATTTACCTTCAGATTAGACGAAATTGAGGCTCTCAAGTCTTTAAATTTTGGTATAACAGGCTTTTGCGAACAACAATAATTAACTTGACATGTATATCTACAAGCAGCCATAAATATTTTTTTAAAAATCTTTTATTAATTTCTTCACTATTTTTTTGGATTATTGAAAATTTGAATATGAAGATATATGTTGTTTTGGTGCATAAGAATGGATGAATTTATAGTTAAATTGTGTGACCACAAAAACATTATTATATTTTCCCCACCAAGTAGCTGCTCCCATGATATAATTTATTGCTAGTCTTTTTTCTTTGGGTTTCCCACCTTATAGGGTTTGGTATCGATACAGGCTCGATTAATTTAGATTCATGCTTAAAATTTACGTGTATGTTCAATGACAGATTATAAATAGGAAGAAATCAAGGGGACTATATATACATAAAAAAAAATTAATCTTATATGTACATATAAATTTTCGGTAAAAAAAAAAATTCGAACAAACTCCCTTACATGTACACTTATGATCAATAAATCAGTTGTTGTCAAAACTGTGGATGCAACAGAAAATTATATAAACTTAATTTTCAATTCAGTCAATTTTTTCATTTAAATCGAATTTGCGCACTCTTGTAATAGTTTATCTATCTTATTTTTCACTATATTAAATGGTTATATATATATACTCATTAGTTATCCTTTAAATAATCTAATAATTTAACAATTTTTTTATCTGGTCAACATATATAAAAGATAACGTATGCATTTACTGCTAATATTTACTGCCTAATATAATTAATGTTTTACATTGACTTTTTTTTGGGGTGCGGGGTGGGTGGGTTAAAACTTAAAAGTCCACCATAGGAATTAGGAAGGTTTATGAATCAAATTTACCATGAAAGTAAAAGATGGATGAATACATGATATCTCTAAACTTTTTTTTTTGTTGATCGGATCGTTAATTTTATTTAAAATATGATGCTCGTATCGAAATAAAAGAAAAGAAGCCTTATATAGCTTAGCCAGTCTTTGTTATTGTTAATCAACTAAATAAGGCCCTAATGCATGCGTTATAATCGAAAATCTAAAATCTTAATCTTAATCTTAATATAATATAAAGGAGAAACATAGACAAGGTGATGTAGCACCTCTCTATGATCTCCATATGTATTTATCTTTTTTCTCATTTTTTTGGCCTTTCTTTTTATTTAAATTAATTATTTTATTGTAAAAGTCAATTATTTAATTTATTACAATAAATATTATATTAATGGAAAAACATTTACAACAAAGACTCTTCACATGCCAACTTACAAGGAGTAATTATTCATAATTCATACCTCTCTAATTTCTATTATTAATTAAAAAAAAATTGTCCTTCTTCTAATTACAATCACGAAAAAAAATATTTTTTTTTTAATACTTTATCTTTATTATTTAATTTATATAAAAGGTTGTATTACTTAATTAATTACAAAAATCTATATATTAATATAAAACACGAACGTAAGGCAGTTGGTGTGGCACACTTCATAAATCAGGAATAACATTTATTTATTTTTTTGTGATTTTTTGGCTTTTTCTCTCTCATCTCTCTATTTATTTTATTTAAATTAAATCTTTAACAATCCTTAAAGTCATTAAAGAAATTAAGTAACTGCTGAATTAAAAAAATAAGTCACTGTCAATTAACTCACCCCTTCACCTTCCAATGATGAAAGTCCAAAGGACATCCTTCTTTTTCTTACTTATATATCAATGGATGAAAATATATCATTCTACATAATCACATTTTTTACTTTTTTATATGTAGTATCAAAAATAATTTATTTTTATTTTTCTTTTGGTTGTTGATTTGTTCTTTTTTGTTGTTAATGCAGGATACACATTGTTGGTGGAAAAAATATCTATATATTACTATATAAAGTTTAAGGTAAGTGAAAAATAAAGATCTCAATATAATTATGAATTTTTATTCTTAACTGGGTTATCTTTTCGTTTCTAGATGGTTACACCTTTGCTCTCTGTACTTGTACTATGCAATTTGTTTATACTCCTAATTTCTTATTTCTTAAATTTAGATTTCGCTCTTTTATTTTTACTTTAGTAGGTTGTTCTAAGGGAGAGGTTCGTAGCTAACAATGAGTGTGTACTTATTTATTACTATTTTTTTTTTACGTTTTTTCTTTGAATAATTTCAAAGATCTCTCTTCATGTTTGTCTCATAATACTCTCTTGTTTTTGTGATTTATGATATTACCTTATCTCATTTATTGTAATTTTATTGAAACAATTTCTATTTTCTAATTATTATCAATATGGAAAAATATGTTTAAACTAATTTGACTCTTGAGAACAACTTGGGAATCTCCTTTACTGCATATATAGAGAGAGAGAAAACAAAAAAATTGTGACAACATACAATGGCATTATGATGGCACACGAATAACAAATTTGAGGGGAGATAAGTGATAGCAAATGAGTATGAAAGAAAAATAAAATGCATAGTCATTAATATTTCAATTTAATTAGAGATTAAATGATTGTTGACACATTGCAATTATGTTTGTAAATATTTTAAATTAAATGAAAAAGAGGAGAGCTAACAAAGAATTTCCATTTCATTATTTCCAATTTCATTTTATAACTTTTTTTATTTTATTTTTTTCTATCAAAATGAGAAAATGTATCAACATTATCAAACGTAAATTTTGCCAATTTATACTAAAAAATAAAATACACAAAGACGGTTATATATCAAGTTTACATTCCAAAATATTACATCATGTTCTTTTTTTTCTTTATAATTTTTTTTCTCTTTTTGTTTTTTCGTAATTAAATTCACATACATTATTTAATTCAGTCATTATGTATTTAATTTGAAATGTTTTTAAAAAAAATCATAGAAGATGTCAGAATCACATTAATATTTGTATAATCTCTCTATATATAATAAAGTTATGTATAAATAAAGAAATGTGACACCTTGCTATGATCAAGCTTTTTTCCCATCCTTTTCTTTACTTTTTTTGCAATTATATTATTTTAAAAAAATATCTCCATAACTCACATATTCCTCAAAATTCGGCAAGTGTGATTTCTTAAGGCCTTTCAAAAATTATAAATACATTATTATGGTAAATAGTCTAATAATTTTGTCTTTGATGGTTAACAAAAGAAAAAAGAATTGATGAACAACTGATAGCATTATTTTCTTCACACAATAAAACCACCTAATGTAATAGGTTGAAATTAAAAAACACTTCCTAAAAAGGTTTATAATAATACTTTTCGTATGGAGATTAAAGATTGTTCATTTATTCACTTCATCAAATATTTCATTGAAATATCTAGGAGGTTAGAGTGGAAATTCTATTTATATGTGTGATGCTACTTAGAAGATTCTTTAATCGAGATTTTTGAGTTAGATTTATCCAAACAAATAAATGGGATAATAATAATTTATATTTATATTAACTAGGTCAAAAGAAGCGTTAAAATAATTAAAATAAGAAAGATAAATGTAATATTATAATTTTAAAAGGTAAATATTATAAAGCAAAATATGTAAGAGGCTAGAATGAAAATTCTAATAATCTCATTTTTTCTTGATAGATTAATTATTTTTATATTAATTTTCATTTAGTTCTACGTTTTATGCATTTATATTAGAAAAAATAACATGATTTTAGTGGAAGCAAACTTTAAGTTAATCCTTACATATCTTTTATTTTATTTATCTACTGTAAATGTATATTTTACTTCATTTACCACGTCATAACCCTATATAAAAATGCATTCAAATGAATAATAAAGTCATAAATTTTAAAGAGTCTTTTTGCTTATTCTTTTCTTTCAGATAAAATCAATATTTCAAGAATCAAATCAAAATTACAATTTTTTTTTTACAAAAAAAAACAAAATTACAAATTCAAGTGTAAGAATTTTGTAGTCTCATTTATTTGGATTTGAAGTTCGAAAAGAACCTTTAAAACATTTTTCATATTTTAATTTTATTAAAAAAACATAAATTTAATAATTTTTCCAGACCTAGCGTAGCGCGGCTAAGTTTACTAGTCTATATATATAATAAAGGTCTCTATAAACAAGGTGACGTGACACCTCTCAATGGCCTAGAAAGCTATTTATCTTTTTTCTTCCTTTTTTTAGTTTTTCCATTTCATTTTTTTCATTAATCAATTCAGTAAAAAAATAAAAAAAAATCAATCATATTCATTACATATAATTATATCACATGAAAGTTACAAAAAAAACCTCTATCTATTTGAATTCTCTAATTAAATAATATGTCTCCTCAACTTCCTTCTACTTAATTCTCATCTATAAATAACAATCATCTATGATGTTGGTGCATGTCCATTTCTATTTTCTCCAACTTCATATTGTTAATATTTTTTTTTTATTTTTCAGCTTTTGTGAAGATTATAGATATATTTTTTAGAATTTCTTCTTGTGTTACAATTGCCAAGCAAAAGTTTATCAAGATGAAGAAGAAAGTTTAAAGGCGGTATAAGATTCGTCAAAAAAGATTCAAAAATTAATTCGCTACAAGTCATCAAAATGAAGAAGAAAGTTTAATGACGGTGGAAGATTCATCAAGAGTTGGAAAGAGTAAAATTTGACAAAGTAGAAGTTTCAATAATTTACAAATATATAGATGCACTTATTGTTGCTTATATAATTTTTCAATTAATTATTTATCCATCAAGATATGTACCCTTCAAGAACAAGATTATATTACAAAGCACACTTTTTGTATCAAGGGGAACATGATCTTCCACGGATTATTTTGTTGCTTAAAGAAAACTTTTGATATTTTCATTATATAAACTTTTGTCTTTTGCATATACAATTCATATTTTATATCGATATATATTATGTATATAACATGTTAATATGACATAATTTCTCAATCAAGATTCTATCATCTTTTGTTTAGCTTTATCCGCTTCTTTTCATTCTAATTTAGATGATATAACACATTTTTTCTTTTGTGAATTTTGAATTGATAAAAAGGAGATCATGAGTTCCCCTCCATTAAGTTTTTGTTTCTTATTTGTTAACACTTGTATAAAATTAGTCGATATATATTATTGTTAGATTCAAATTTCACAAAACATTTAATTCTTCTAATTTAATGAAATTTTTCAAAATGAACCAAGTTTGTTCTGCCAATAGCTAATTACAATGAACATATTTTCTTAAGTTTTAGAGAAAATTGATATTTGTTTAAGTTGATTATGAAACTCAAAAAATGAGTTTACTCTCTTCATTAATTAATCTGTTTGATAACTAAAAAAAAATATAATATTTATTACAGCTAATTACATCTCATAAATTACAAAAACCTCCGTTTATTCACTTTTTCTACTTAAATAATGACATATCTCCTCAACTCCCTTCTACGATTCTTTTCATTACCTCTACATTTAGTTTTCCCAACATATAATAGATTTAGATTTTAGTCTATCATTTGCACATCAGCTATTCAAGATTTACACGTAGAATATTTTCATGGGAACATATGTTTTTTCTTTATTTGTGGTTGTAAGCTTTTGGTAACAAGACATACGTTAATTTTGTTTAAAATTAATAGGGAAATACTACTATGTTGCGTTGTTCTTTTTATTAAAGGGTTGATCCATCTCATGACTTATAATTTTTTTATCTATTTATTTTTTGCTAAAATAACATGTCTCCTCAATTTCCTTTTACTTAATTCTTTCTCTCTTTTTTAAGACTTCTTTCCATTTTTCTTTCATTTACATCATCTATTAAAATTACTCAAAATTAAGTCATTTATCTATTTCATAAATGAACGCTCTAAATAACTTTAAAATAAATAATTTATTTTCCTGATGATGTTATGTACACATTTTGTATTTAAAAAGTCATTTCTTTTATAATTATTTACATTGTAAATGAGGGCAAAAATGAAAGAATTTTTCAACATCTCTCTTAAACTTGGAACAATTCACTTATTTTGAACTATGAAAAAGGGCTCAATAATTCACTTATTTTGAAATAGAGGGAGTAAGTATTATTTATTAAAACTCGAGATTTTTAAAGTTTGTACTAAAATAATGAAATATATTTTTCTATTTTCTAACTTTTTAGTAATTAAATAAATGACCTCAACAAAACATACAAAATACACACTAAAATGAATTGAAGTATTATTTTAGTGAAATATATTGAGTAAATAAAGATGAACTTTTTTTATTATTTGTGTGAAGACAAAAAAAATTATAAATAATTTCGATATGATATAAAAACAAACGATAGCAGAAACTCTTATATACTAAAAGTCCTACTTATTCTTTTTCTCCCATTCTTTGCTTTTTTTGTCATTATTTAAATTGTGATTTTCTCTAAATAATTATATATTTAGTGAGTTTTGTAACTCCTCAAAAGTTAAAATATTCACTATTTATTATTTGTATAATTATTCTTTGATAATTAAAACAAATAAAAATGACGATATATTTTGTATCGAGTTGTTTGTTGAAATATTAATATTGATTGCTTTTCAATTTTATTATTACTATTTTTTATATTTATATTTTATTTGATTAGAAAATAGTTAGTCGTTCTTTCCTTTGTATTACTATTAACATGCTTTTTGTTATTTTTCATATTTTAACTTGCACATTTTTTTTTTAAAATAAAGAATTTTATGAAAGATTACGTACCTAACAAGTATATTTTTTGTTAAATAAATCATATTGAAGAATTATATTTAAAAGGGTCTAAGTTCAATAGTTCCTTATGTAAAATAAGCATTCCTACTTTTAAAAAACGAGGAGGAAAGATTATTTACGTTTCATTTGATGATCCACGACAAATAAAAACTTAAGCAGAAAATTAAGTTAGCATTTTTTTTTTCAAAATATTAAACATATTCTTTTCACCCCAACAAAATAATATGAAAATAGTATCTTATAAATTGAAACAATTATCATAAACATTTTAAAGCTTTTACCAAAGTATTGATCATATTTCTTCCTTTTTTAGTATGTGCTAATTTATAAAAGAAATTATCTTAAAAATATTTGTTATGATCGCACGAAGCGCGAACATGTTAACTAGTAACTTTCATATAACTAGATAATTATTAAAAGTCATAAAACCTAGATCTATGATGTATGAAAGATTGATAAATTCAACGGGGTGGTGGGAAGGACCGCTAGCTATTCTTGTATCGCGCTAACTTCAGGCGCACCTATGGGTGTGTTCGGTATGAAAGAAGATATTTTTCACGAAAAATGATTTTTTAAAAAATATTTTTTTTAGAAAACAAGTGTTTTTTTATATACTTATTTCTAGTGTTTAATAAATAAGTAAAAAAATATTATTTTAAAAATATTTATATATTAAGCGGAATGAGGTGAGAATTGTGGGTTCGGGGTGGGATGGTCTCCATCATCGTTATCTCACTCCCTCTTCTTTTTTTTTTTTTCTCTATAAGATTTGATTTAAGAATCAAGATTAAATATCGCATGTTAGAGGTAATAAATTGACGAATCACTAATTAAATTGATAGATATAAAATCTAAATTGAATTAATAAACTAATTATGACTCAACCATCCAAAATTTAATTGGTTAGCATGAGTAGGTTATAGATTTTTAAAAAAAAAAGAGGCATGCCATTTTGTTAAGGTAGGCACAAATCACAACAGCTAAGAAACAAAGTAATTACTAACATTTGTGGACATATACTATTAATTATTATTTTTTAAAAGAAGTGGAATGTTAATTGTCTCATACTTGAAATTTTAACTATTATCGAAATGAGTTATGATAGAATGGTTCGTAAGTGTTTAGACATGTAATTTTATTTTGTAATTTGAAATTATGAGATAACATCAATGTTTGAACATATGATAAATATAAGATGAAAAAAAAGTATGATTTGAAAAGTTCATATTTTTTAAATACAAAAATTGCTTCACAAGTTAATATTTTTGTAAAAAAAAACCACCATTTTATATCTACATATTTTTTTGCAAAAATATCAATGGAGTGATGAAATATTCACGAAATATAAACATGTTGATATAGTTACTAATGATATTGACCAATAAACGACTTATGTTAAACAATTGTATACTAAAACTCATGTTCAATTTTAGTTTTTTATTGAACTAAAGTTCGATCAATAAATGTTGTGTTTTTTTTAGAATTACTTTGTGATAGTATATTATACTTTTGTTATGAATTTTGCTTATTTGGTAAGATTGTATGAAGAATTGCGACAATTTTGATAGCTTTAACAACTTATGTTTTTTTTTAATGTTTATGAGCAAAAAATACAACTTGAAAATTCAAATTACATGTCCAAACAAAACTTCAATATCATCTCATATAATTTCATAGGCATAATACATAAATATGCACTTTAACTTGGTCTTATTTCACATTTATGTCCTTTAACTTTGGGTGTGCACAAATAATCACTTAAACTTGTATAAAGTTGAACAAGTAGACACATGAGTCATATATGACATAATACATGTAGGACACCATGTACGACACAAATTGCCATGTAGGGTGTCATGTAGATCGTGTGTGTTTATTTATTTAACTTTATACAATTTTAAATATCTATTTGTACACATCCAAAATTTAAGTACATAAATGTAAAATCCAAGTTAAAGTGCACATTTATATCATATCATGATTTCAAATCACGATTTTATCTCACATGGCCAAGTAGGCCTAGTCTATTACTAACATCTTTGGGCATCATTTACTGTTAAATATATTTTAAAAGAAGTGGAATATTAACTGTCTCATACTTGAAATTTTGACTACTATCGACATAAGTTATGGTGAAATGGTTAGAGTTTTCACATTCTTAATTAAGAATATTCGAGCCCTAAAAATAAAAAAAAATTCTTATTGTGAGTATTGCTCCTTGAAACAAACCTTGTGAAGCTACACATAAATTGTCAGACTCCAATATAAATACACACATAACCGAAAGTAAAAAAAAGGAATTATTTTATTATTGCCCTTCTACCTTTATTCCACCAGTCCACATGCCTAAAAGTTGTTAAAAATCCTCATATATGTTGTAACAGTTTATCTCACTGTTAAATCTATTTTTAGCAATTTTACACACAATTTTTTTTTACAGTTGACAAAGGATAGTGGTAGATTGGATGATACCAATGAACCATTGAGAAGGGAAAAAAACCAAGAAAAATTTGTGTTGCTCTAAGGTACTCTAGATATGGCTACAGAGACCAAATCTAGTGTAGTGAAGGTGAAATCTAGCAGTAATAATCAAGTTGGGTCATCTTCAAAAACCAAATTTGATTCATCTGTTATCAAGAAAAAGGTTATTCAGATCTCAGCTAAGTCATCTGCAGATTCAAAGGGTAAATCTGCCATTAATGTATCTAAAACTGAGGTAAAGATTCTTGCTTTTTGAGAAATTTTGCTTTAATTGAGATCCATCTGTATAAAGATTGGATTTTTATGCTTCATATTTTGATGTTCTTGAAAAATTGAGGTGCCCATAGGCAAATGATTCTTGTTTTTTGATAAATTTTACTCTAATTGAGATCCATCTAGTTCAAGTATTGGGAAAAGATTGAGGTTACATGTGCAAAAATATTGGATTTTTATGCTTCATATGTTGATGTTCTTGAAAAATTGAGGTGTCCATAGGCAAATGATTCTTGCTTTTTGATAATTTTTGCTCTAATTGAGATCCATTTAGTTCAAGTATTGGTAAAAGATTGAGGTTATATCTGCAAAAAGATTGGATTTTTATGCTTCATATGTTGATATTCTTGAAAAATTGAGGTGCCCATATGCAAATGATTCTTGCTTTTTGATAAATTCTGTTCTAATTGAGATCCATTTAGACCTTTAGTTGTAATATTGGTAAATAGTTTGTCTATTGGTGAAAGCTTGAGGTTACATGTGCAAAAATATTGGATTTTTATGCTTCATATGTTGATGTTCTTGAAAAATTGAGGTGTCCATAGGCAAATGATTCTTGCTTTTTGATAAATTTTTCTCTAATTGAGATCCATTTAGTTCAAGTATTGGTAAAAGATTGAGGTTATATCTGCAAAAAGATTGGATTTTTATGCTTCATGTGTTGATATTCTTGAAAAATTGAGGTGCCCATATGCAAATGATTCGTGCTTTTTGATAAATTCTGTTCTAATTGAGATCCATTTAGACCTTTAGTTGTAATATTGATAAATAGTTTGTCTATTGGTGAAAGCTTGAGGTTACATCTGCAAAAAAGATTATGTTTGAGGTAAAAAGATATGGTTCATACTTTGATATTCTTGAAAATTTGAGGTAAAAAGATCATCTTTTTATGCATCAAATGTGATATTCTTGAAAAATTGAGGTGCCCATCTGCAAATGATCATTGCTTTTTGATAAATTCTGATCTAATTTTGATCCATTTAGCTCTAATATTGGTAAATAATTTGCTTATTGAGTGAAAGATCGAGGTTACATCTGCAAAAAGATCAAATTTTTATGCTTCATATTTTGATATTCTTGAATCTTTGAGGTAAAAAATCATCTTTTTATGCACAAATTTTGATATTCTTGAATAATTGAGGTGCACATCTGCAAGAAGATCATTGGTTTTTTACAGTCAATCAATCTCAATGTTAAACTAGTGTTGATCTGTAATATGAATGTTCTGTATAAACTCTGCTCTACTCGAGATCTATTTCGTTACAATATCGGTTAATAATTTGTCTATTGGTAAAAGATTGAGGTAACATCTGCAAATGATCGTCTTTTTATGGTTCAAATTTTGATATTCTTCAGGTAACATTTGCAAAAGATCATTCGTTTCTCGTGTTGCAAGTATTGATTACTAGTATTCCCTTTTCCTTAGGAGTAATTAAAGATTTCCCTTTCAACTCTCTTTATCGTCTCTAACACTGAGGTACTTCATTTAAAAGAAAGATCATTACTTTTCTTGATATTCTAGAGTAGTTAAAAGATTCTTCATTTCCTGTCTTTGTTTGTTTGGTTTCTTGTTGATTTGTTTTTCGTGTTGAATTGGATATTGTATTTTGAGTAAATAGGGGGTTAAACTAAGATGCATGTGTAACTTAGTAACCGTATTACGCTTAGGCCATGAATTTAGTGTTCTCTTAACACCAATTACCTTTAAATTAATAGTTTAGAACATAAATTGGTTTACCGTATTACGCTTAGGCCATGAATTGGTTTCTTTGAGTTTTCTCATCCAACCCCACCTACTCTTACAATTATTTAGTTGTATAGAAATTAATGTTGAAGCTTATTCTACTTTGACGGTGATGACCCTGATTAGTTCTTTGAATCCTTATTGTCCAAGTAAAGGTGAAAGGAAAAACAACCTCAACTTCATCCAAGACCGTCACGAAAACGCAAACCAAAACTAGAGTGAAGAAAGTGTATTCCTTGGCTGGCCAGAAGTTTGATGTTCCTGAAGAGGTGATATACTCCTTATTTCCTTCATGATCTGTTTAATAATTAATTTAAATGGAAGACCGTACTGGTCCACGATTTTAATATTGTGTATTCTCTTCAACAGCGAGAGCCGTTGAGGTTATTCTATGAATCATTGTCAAAACAGATACCTTCAAGTGAAATGGCAGAATTTTGGTGAGTTTTCGTGACATTTGCCTTTGGATCTTTTACTTATAAAAGGAACCAAAACGTGTCTTAGCGACCTTATATCTGTAAGCTATATGTAGAAATACACTTGTTCGGACTCTTCAAAAATGTTGTCGCATCCGTGTCGGATCCTTAAAAAATGCATTACTTTTGAAAGATCCTACACACATTCGTCAGCATTTTTGAAGAGTCCTAGCATCATAGAGTAGCAGTGTGGTTGTGCGTGCCTTCATTTCTCAATATTGTTAACTGCTCTTAAATCTACCTCAGCCACTTTCCCTGTATGAGACTCCACGACAGGATTAGGTCCTACCTAGTGGCTTTAAATTCTCACACTGCAGAGAAAAATCTTTCTTTTTCTTTTTTCATAAGAATAATGTCTGTGCCAATTTACGTGCACGTCACACTAATTCTACGAGGTATGTGCTACCTCCACCAGCATTGTTACCAGGTAAAAGGTCCACTAAGGTTTGGCAATAGTGAAATCTTTTTCTTGTTACGAAACTATTACAACTTACCTCTTTCATATCAGAATATCATGTAGTAGACATAGAGTAGGAACGAAGTTTGTTTTGAAGTGAAAGAAGATTAATATTTGTAGTAATTTTAGTATAAGAAAGGGGTTCTCAGAGATTTGGCTTAGGCTTCGATTTTACTTGTAGTTTTGGTAACAAATGCTAGAAAACACTTATATACTAGTCTAGGGAAGACTCTAGATAAACTAGCAGCACATACAAATTTAAGATATTAATTCTAGAAACTTCTAGATTTATGTTTTCGTAAGAGAATCAGAATATTACACTTTCTTTTACACTAGCCAACCTTGATGTGTTCGTGTGGCTGACATTCTGGAAGAACAAAAAATTGATCTTTGACACATTTTATTCGTGATCTTAAATAGACACTTGACTTTCTCCCACTTCTCCAAAATGACTGTCTTTTTTGGAGTATATCCGCCCGCTGCTCATTAGTGTTGTTAAATCCGCTGAAAGTTTTTTCTAGCTGACTCTGATGAAGCGATCAGCATAGCAGACTGGATTCTTGGTTTCTCGCAATAGATTGGAAATGTAGTTCCTTCTTCTTGCATTGCAAATTTTCGAGAATTCTTCTCATCCGTATTACTTCACAAGTTGGACCATAGCTGAATTGTGCTCTCGTTTGGTTCAACTGAGGAAATATAACAGTGTTCAGTTTCCTCGATCACCTAAAGACAACAGTGGTTCCTTCATGAATTTAGAAAGAATATTATAGACCGAGTAATGTCAGGCCTTGTGTGTGCGAGATTGGGGATTTTGAGTATTAAGAAGCTGGAAATTTTTAACATCGCTTTGTTGTGTTAATGAGTGATCATGAAGGCCCATGGCCTAGGTTGGTGACTTCCAGTATACTATAGAGGGCTATCCATGCCTACGGCCTGGTTGAATTTGGATGAGTTGAAAATGGATTGAATAAATGTTACTAGTACTGTTTTTATTGTCCTTTCATTCTTTCGAGTTTCCAAATAGAGTTGAAATAAGACTTTTGAGGCATGTAAAATGCAGGTTGATGGAGCATGGTCTATTATCACCCGAGAGATCAAAGAAGGCGTTCGAGAAAAAACAGAGAAAGCAAAAGCAAATTCGAATGGGAACTCCTATTAAATCTCCTCCTCCGCGACCATTCATTAGCAAAGCCGAGAGCTCAAAAAAGCCACAGCAAGCATCAAAGAACGGTGATATAAAGGCGAAGAAACGATTAAAAAGTGATAGTAGTGATGACGACAACAATGAGTTCATTCTAAGCCCAAAGAGAAGAAAAGGGTAAAAAAAAATGAACTCTGCATTTGCCAGAATGATAGACTGGAGGAGCCATTCTTGATTTTCTGTTATTATTGAAAATGAAAAAAATCAAATAAAATTTATAATTTACCAATTTGTACAATAAACTTATAGTTGTTATAGAAATATAGTTTTCTGTATAATGTAATACTCTTTGCTTAGGTTTCTTCTCTCTTTCAAGGATTAGAAGATGAATACAAACATTATATGTGTGTTTTTAAAAGCTCGTATTGAAGTTCGACTAAATTTGAATTCGCGCTGGAGATCTCACGCTCCCTAACTAAGGATGAAAGAGTACTTACTATTCCACTACTATCCTTATTGGTTGTTTGGATACTTTGTTCATGGGAAGTTGCTACAACCTTTTAAATTTTAATGTGTGTTTTTATCTTGTGGCATTTGGTATTCGAAAGTCATTAGTCTGATTAATTCAAATTCATATCGAGTAAATTCACCAAGAACGGTAGGTAAATCAATATGGTATTTTAAATTTCCTTGAGAAAGAAATTTTCAAAACTAAATTATGTGCTAGTATGTATGGAGTTTAAAAGAGATCACTTTAATCATTTTAGTCTTATATACACATTTTGAAGTGATCACTACATATTTTCACAGTATATATTAAGGACTATTTCGATTACGTGATATATATGAATGTTTAAAACTGTATAAGAGACCAAAAAAAATAGTGATCTTTAGGTTTCATTGGTTATAATGTTTTCCTAAAATTGCTTCTCTAAGTTGATTTTGATTTAAAATTTGTTATTTGATTTTGAGTTTGACCTGTGTCGCTTCGTTAAAATTAAGGACAAATTCGTTCCAAAATATAATGGAAGTGGTAAATTTGAACCAAAAGTATAATGGGAGGGGTATATTTGACCCAAAAATATAACGAGGGGTATATTTGAATTATTCTAATAATACATGGGTATATTTGACACTTTTTCGTAACATCAATGGGGAGAAGGTAGTGTATGCAGACCTTACCTCTATCTTTGCAGGATAGAGAGGTTGTTTATGTTAGACCCTCAACTCAAAAGAAACTTAAGGGAACGATGACAAGGATCATATTTGTGGGTTAGAGAGATTGTTTCTAATACACCCTCAATTCAAAAGAAACGTAACAGGAAGACAACTTCTTAAAAAAATCACTCTATGTATGGGGTTCTCCCAAAGCAACATCCTTAGAATTCATTGATGGTATTTTAAACTTGCATCTTGAATGAATTTGGAAACAATTTAAGGTGGCTCAAAGCCTTTAAAAATGAGGCATATACCTTAGCCTTCAAATTTTTTTTTAGTAATAATAAAATTATTATAAGCCTTTTTTTTAAAAAAAAAAACTATATTTTTAAATTTATTTATCGTTTTTTTAGTTTGTTTTGAAACATTAAAGAATGTTTCTTTTTTATGGATCAATTTTTAAATTTAACTTCCACATGATATGTTTAAGACCACAAGATTAAAAAATATTTTGGTATATATATCTTTAGTTTAAGACCATAAAAAAATAAAACTTTTTTAATTAAAAAGAAAAAAATAACTTGAATCTCAGATATAAAAAAAAATTAATTAAAATTTAGACCTCCAATTTATTTTTGGCTTTAGGCCACTAATTAGCTTGAGCCGCTCTATGGATTGATTATGTAATTATGGTGGCTCAGGTGTTGTAATACCTCTGCCCCATGTGATAAAAATGTTTATCAATTTACTACATCAACTAAGAAATTCAGTTTATCACACAACCTTAGTCAATTAGGATGCTACTTGCTTTAGGTTTCCATAGCTTGGGCATGGGTCAACAAATCACATTATGTGTCAACAAGATCACAAATTTACCGCCTACTTTATATGATTTATCTTTTTTCCCTTTCTAGATTATTTATAGAACAATCGAAGGTTCAGATTGATCAAATGATAAATCAACTGAAACAAAGGAGTATCAGTCAATCTAGTGCGGACCTGTTTGAAATGATTGGGAAATTGGAGCAAGCAAAATCATATTTGCTTGTTGAACGTAAAAGACAGTTCTTAGTTTACGTGTTCTTATTTGTCAACACTAGTCTTTATTAACTACTAAAAAATTGCTAAAAATCGATCGACAGAATAGCGACGGATGGTGTCGCTCTAAAAAGCGACGCCATTTGCCACATTGTCCGTCACTTTTTAATAAAAATAATTATTTTTAAAATTATTTTACAAAAAGCGACAGACAACATCTCTTAATCCGTCACTTTTTTTTGCGGATTTTTGAGTCAAATAGATCGAGGGGTAGGCCGTGATTAAAAAATGTTATATATATATTTAATAATTATTTATTTAATATATATAAAGACACAGTCCATCACTTTTTATTAAAACTAATTATTTATAAATCAAATAATAACTTTATTTTATTAATTATTTATTTAAAAAAGCGACAGACGACAACTCTTAGTCCGTCGCTTTTTGGAGATATTTGATTTTAGGGTGGTTTTGTCCGTCACTTTTTTGGGTTTTTCAAAATTTAATTTCGAGAAAAGTGACAGACTTTGTCGCTTTTTGGAATTTAAAAAAAAAATAAAGTTGACGGACCTCTTTGTCCATCGCTTTTAAAGATTTAAAAAATTATAAACAAAAAATAAATGACGGACTGCATCGCTTTTTGGAAATTAAAAAAAATAAAAATTATGAAAAGGTGACGGACAACGTTGCATTATTCAAGAAAATATATATTTAAAAAAAATGACGCAATCCGTTCCTTTTTGAAAAGCGTCAGACCTGATTGCATCACTTTTCCATCGATTTTGACCAAAAAAACACAGTCTGTTGCTTTTCCGTTGTTTTTTTCCTGATTTTTAGTAATGACTTTCGATCCTCTTCTTTCGGCGGGGTTTTTCGATGACTTCCCTATGGAGTTTCAACAATCAGCCCCAATAGATGCTCTCCGCTTAAAAAACAGCCTTATGGCTTCGATAATCATCCCATGTGGTTGACGGTCGGCAGGTGGCAATGTTGACACGAGCTGCCCAAGTGGGTGATAATTCATGATGGATGCATTTATGAGACCCATCTGATAAGCACCATTTTGTTTCGATGACCCCTTTACCCTTCCCTTCGTTTACCACAGCTGAAACTTAATGATCATCAATTGCTAGAAATTAATAGTGAGCGTGTTAACACCTTAATGCAAGGAAGTCCTCCTGAGAGCTTCGTAAGGTCATCAATGTTCCGTTATGTAGGTATACCAGTGACTTTGATAAGTTCAAAGTTATTTGGACTTGGCAATATTAATACATGTCCAGGTGTGTTGATTAACACTATGGAAGGACTTGGATTAATCCAGTATTGTTTAGTTTATGAACATTATGTTTTAATTATTATAATTTCAATCTAATTATATTTTTCCTTTTCTAGGTTATCTATGAAGCAATTGAAGGTTCGGATTGATCAAATGGTACATCAATTGAAATAAAGGAGACTCGATCAAATCTATTATGGACTTGTTTGAAATGATTGGGAAATTGCTGCAAACAAAGTTATATTGTCTTGTCGGAACTAAAAGATAGTTCTATGTTTTTTATGTATTAATTCTAGTCTTTATTAGTATCTTTTATTGATTTACGAGCTATGCATGTTGGGTAGCAACAACCATTCCTGATGCAGCTCCACGCACCCGTGCGTACTTTTCATGCATTTCCTATGGATTTTCAATAGTCAGCCCAAATTGATCCCCCTGGATACTTTCATTTCACTTCTTACAAAGTTTTCAATGCTCTTTCTACGTATTTGCACCAAACAACATGCTTCTCAGTTTACTTTCCATTTCATTCTTATGAGTGTTTTCTATTCTGTTCCTACGGTTTGCACCAAGCAGCCCCAACGGATGCTTTTGAATTTACAAGCCTTCAACAAGCAGCCCACGTGATTGATGATCAATAGGTGGTAAAGTTCAACTAAAAACCCATGTGGATGATACTCCAATGAGAATATTTTTAGACATCAACTATTGACTGCCTTTTTGTTCTGATGACTCGTCATTTAAACTTGAGGATCATATATTTCTAAAAATTGATTTTAAATCTTACAGCGAGAAAGTCCTCCTAAAAGCTTTATAAACTCACCAAGTGAAGTTAGCACTCTAGTGTCATTGATGGGGTCAAATTTACTATAGATATCAATACCACTACTTGCTCAGGATTGTTGACTCATACGGTCATGTTGGAAACCACACCATCCCTATTTTGGCCAACATATGAGCGCAAGTTTTTGGATTATACAACAATTCACTATCTTTATCAATGAAATTTTTTTGGGACGAGGCACAAGCTTTTTATTTTCACTGCTAAACAACGTATGTAATTTTTATTTTAGTTCATGATGAACATGTTTTAATTTTCATTATTTCACTCTAATAATTTTTTATTTCTATTTGACATATTGTCTAAATAACCGGGTCCTTCTCATCAACTGGTCATGAGTGAGCCCATCGAAAAAGGTGATACTAGTGCTAATACCATCCATTAAATTAGAGATTGACTTATTTTTATGTTGATTATATTTGAAAATTCTCTTGTTAATTTTTTTGATGCTACAATGATACTATATGACTCAGAGTTCCTTAAAACATTTTTGTAAAGCTTGATTGGGTATGGTAGGCCCGATCGGGCTCACTCATCACAATTTTTATTTTTGTGTTTTTGCGAGTCTCTTATGCTTTTTTTTTTGCCATAATATAATTCTCTTTGTATAACACTTTTGGTATCTTCTCTATCTTTACTTTTTGGATTCCATAACCACTTTTAAAATTTCTTAATTTTAAAGATATGAATTTCACAAGAACAAGATGAGTTTCAAAATTCATAACATATAATCAAATCAATTTTATTTTTTAAGAAATTTGAGATTTAAGTTTGTTGTGATGTGATGAACAAATCCTAGTATGTTTGAACCTTCAATTTTCTTTCAAAGAACCCCGATTTCAAAAAATGTACTTGCATATTCTTCAAATTCTTCAATCATCATCAATGGTGATTAGTTTAATTTAGCTCAAAACATGTTGTAATCTCATTTCTAGACTCAATCAATACTAGAGAACACAAATCTAGTATTAGAAACTCAAACAAAACATAAATCATACAAAATAATTGGAATTTTCAGAGTTTTTTTTTCTAGATTATGCAACGATTCACCTGTCTTATCAATGGAAAGTGTTTTGGGCGAAACACATGCCTTATATTTTCATCAATGATGAAAATATGTGTTTTTTCTTTTAGTTTATGAATGAACATGTTTTAATTTTCATGATTGCACTCTAATTAGCTCTTTCTTGGATAGTGTCTGAATGAGTTGGTCCTTTTAGTCAAGTCATTTAGAGAAAGAGATACTAATTCTTTCATCTTGCTCCCTATTTCTTAATTATTCAAAGAGTTGTTAACAGGATGTTATTTTGGTTTCTGAATCTCTCATTTAAGTTCAGGTCTTGGTAGGACAATTGCGCTGGAAAAAAATCACTAACAAGTTGATTCAAAGGAAGAAAAAACACCGCTTCCTCATTAAGGCAAAAGAAAGGGAAAAAAATACTACAATTCTATGAGGACTTTGTTCAAGTCAATGAATGTGATGATATACCATATGGATTAAAAATGAGAAGTGAGCGAGATTGTTGCATGAATGTTAATACATTTCACATGACCCCTCTTTTATTATTTCTTAGTAAGACTAGTTCTTCCTAGACACAAATGTATCGTCAGTCTATCTTATTTTGTCCTTTTCTTTTTTTACATATCTATCTTGTTAGAAATTACCAGGTTTGTTCTTTACAATTCAGATACAAATAATTTCACTTGATTGTTGTATATGTTTTGACAATGATGATTCATAAGGTAAAGAATAGAAGAAGAAAAGTATAATTGGATATACGTTCTGGTAGCTCAAGATTATATTGTTAACTAAGATCGAAAAATTCAATTAAAAAGGGAGAATAGAAAGATGAAAGATTTTGGATTAAAAAAACTTGATTATGAAAGAAGACTTCTTGAATTGGATTTTTTTTGGGTTACGTTACAAATGACTAAGGACATCCTTATTTATACTTAAGTAAGGAGGGTTTAGATACATCTACAAGAACAATCTAGATAACCTTATTTTCTAACTATCTAACAAAAAATCTAGAATATTCTATAATTTAGTATAAATATCTAATTCTCTAGAACATATACATATTTCTTGGACATATACTAAAGGTATCATTCTACAGAACTCTAGAAAATTTCACAAAATATCTAGGATTGTTTGTACCTCCTAAAATCATCTTTATTTTCACACAAGCCCTTAAAAGTGATTTTTAAAAACTACCCCATACTTATCGTGGAAAAACTCAAATGAAGCTTTGAACCATGCCTTGGTGAAAATTTCAACAATTTCTTCCCGAATCCTCTTGCTTTCTCAAATGATGAAGATTTTCTGTCATCAATTAGTCATGTAAACAAATATAAATATATACTAACAAACTTTTAATTCATGTAATGAACCGGCTTCACAATATCTACTTTTGGCCTTTGCGAACCAAGTGAGTCATGACTTTATCGAGTTTCATGTTGTAGAGTTTTCAAGCTCCTCCTTTCTCTTAACTTCTCTATAAGTATACCATCCTTAACGTATTACTTTATAACACTCTAGAAAATTCCACTAAATATCTAGAATTGTTATACCTCAAATAAATCATCTTTATTTTTCACACATAGAATAACCGAAAAATACACGATAAGTAATATCAAAAGAGTCCAGATTTCTATTTGAATGAATCATTAAACATATCATGAAGAAAATAAGAGGAACATCAAACTTTGGTTGTTTTTCCTTTTACCTTTACTTAGACAATAAGGATTCAAAGTTAGCAAGCTTCATTCAGGAATCAATGTCTATACAGCTAAATAATTAATGGGCAGGTTTGATTGAATTTGGACGAGTTGAAAATATATCGAATAAAAATTAGCACTAGTACTGTTAACTAAATAATAAATTTCATTTGACTTTTTTTATTTTGTACTGAAAATATGATAAAAGGATTTTCAATGACTACACCATTTTGATAATTTTCTTTACTCTCCAAAAATACACTTAAAATGTGGGGTTATTTATATATTTTAAATCCCAATTAAAACAGCAAAAATGAAATGAAATGAACTAGTCAATTCAAAAAAACAAAATAAGAGAGAGTCTAGCTTCATTTTCTCTACTAAGATCTCATTCACTTGTTTCTTAACTTCCATCAGATTAGTTTCTTGATTATAATAAACTTGGATTATAAATTTTGGGATATCGAATTATCGATGATGATTGTGGTGAGTTGCTTCCTTTGCAATCTACTTGGAGGTCAAGGATTAGGGTAGAAGGCAATTAGTAGGTAGCCGAATGTTGTCTAGTTCACTTATCAATATCTGTTGTTTTCTTTGCTTCAATTCACATATTATTTTGTTGTTGTTGCTACCTATTCTCTTCTTAGTTATTTTCAGCATGGCTTCTTGCTTTTGTATTTTCTTTACATCCCATCTTGATCTTTTTATATGTTTATTTAAGTTGATCGAGGGTCTATTATGAAACAATATATTTACCTTCATAAGGTAGGGGTAAGGCTAGTAAAATTACCTGCGCTTCACGCGGGAATTTAATATCATGGAATTTATAAAATAATACTTAAAACCTATCAGTCATTAAAACTAAAACACTATATTATCTTACATACAAGATTACATAGTAACAAACAGTAATAATGTAAAGGAAAATGAAAATTATTACATCTTATCATTTATCATTAATAACATAAGCATAAATTAATAACTGTAAAAATACATATCAAGATCTGTAACATAAAAAATGTGTCAGTGAGCCACTCAACAGGAGCATAATACACAAATATTTAATTGTGAAGAAGAAGAAGAGATTCAGAATTTTCGTTGTTTTAAAATGAGTGAAAATCCCTCTATTTATAGACAACAAAGGGTAGTGTGAACAAATGTTTATTGTGCCTTATCGGAAAGGTTACAACTATTTGGATATGTTGCAAACCTTCAAAAAGGTCACAACCTTTCATAAAAGTCACAACATTTCATAAAAGACTCAATTCTTCATTAAAGTCGCAACTCTTTATAAAAGTCGCAGCTTTTCATAAAAGCCACAACTTTTCATAAATGTCACAACTTTTCATGAAAGGGGAAGTCTAATTTTGGAAATAAATAAATTAAAAGGGAATTTTGGTTTGTGGTGGCGCTACGTAGGTGGGCCTAAGATTCTCTTATATATATATATGTGTGTGTGTGGTTGATATGATAGTAAATAAGTAAAACAAAATGTTTATATAGTAAACTATTTTGAAACAAACTTCCTAACAATCTAAATCAAATAAGTAACATTGATAAATAAAGTCATTCTTTTGTCTTGAGCATCATAAAACCAAATTGTGACAATTCTCTAACTTTTGAGAATGTTTAATAATTTTGGAAAAAGATATTCAATAGCATATATCTACATCACAAGAGAAATTGTTAATAAAAACAAATAAATTTAGACTACATCATGTTAACTTCATAGACTGGAACATTACATGCTAATGCATATATTAAGCAAAAACAAAAATTATTATATCATCAAAATTATTTTCCTCAAGTACTCGAGGTTATGAAATATACTCTCTTAGGATAGAACGATTTACTTCATCAGAATAGTGGTACCTCATATTCTGCTAAACTTCGAACTCACTCAATGACAATAAATCACACGAAATTTTTAAAAATGCAAGAAGAAGAAGAGTATAAGGTTAAAAAATTGTGGTTGAAAAATGAGAGGAAGCCCCTCTATTTATAATCAACAAAGGGTAGTATGAACAAGTGTTTGTGTGTCTTATCTGAAAAGTCATGACCTTTTCGAGAAGTCACAACCCTTTGGAAAAGTCACAATTTATTGAAAAAGCCACAACTCTTTGAAAAAGTCACAACTCATTGAAAAACCACAACCCTTTAAAAAAAGTCACAACTTATTGGAAAGTTACAACTCATCGAAAAAGTCACAATCTAAGTTAGGGATATTATAGTAATTTAACATTCAAGTTAGGAGTTCATGCTTTTAAGGTAACTAGATTTACCGCACGTGTGTTGCACATGGTTGCTTCGTCTTAAGATTGATACATGTATGATAATCTATTGGTACTATATTTGGCACAATTAGCTTTGGGGTTCACCAAAGGGCTACAGCCCGAGGTGTTGAGTTTTAGTCGCATGCTTTTAAGGTAATATAGATATAGATAGATATAGAAGATGATGTTTTTTTTCTAAAGTCAACGGATGCATGTGCGCCCCCACCTATACATGTGGGTCCGGCTCTGCTTGAGACCTGATGACTTTTCTCCAATAGGCCATGCCCTTGGGAGCTAGTAGCTATCCTTGCCTTCGAGTACCAAAGGCGAAAATTTTGAAAATGTAAAACCTCTTTTGTAACGAGCTCTTTACATTTCCTAGTAGATCTATTTGGTGTGAATTTGAATTGATTAGACCAGTAAATTTTGACTATGGAATGTCTAAATAGCTTGAGATCGCATAAGTGTATAAAACGATAGTTGATTTAATTTGATTCTTTCTTGATCACATGAGAAACTAGAATAGGAGTTCAAATTTATCAATCTTGCAAATGCATAGCAGTTTTTTCTACACTTTTCTTTTCTTTGCTCACTGGAAATTCACAAGAATTACCAAATACCATATATATAAAACCATGCTGCTTACATTCTTCATAGAAAAAGGTTGCCTCGAAGCCTTCATAAAAATGCACTACTTGGAAGGATCAGACACACACCCAACGACAAATTTAAAGAGTCTGAACGATCTAGTCTAGCCTAGCACGTAAAAGAAGAGTTCAAAAGAGGCGGGCGATGGAAAAGAGACACCAAACTTGGCACATAAGGGATAAAACTTGCAGAGCCATATAGAATACGTGCACTCAACAGCATTCCAGTTGCTACATCAATAAAGATTTCACTCTCACTCATAATTTGAATCACCAACATGACATCAGTAACAATTGAGACGAACCACGAGTTCATGATGCTTATATTGTAAGCCATATTAGGAAGTCACATTGAACTCATTCTTCCAAGAATTGAAGCTACTCAAATCAGTACTAGTGTCCGCAATATATACCTTCATCAAGAGGGAGCAAATAGGACCATAACTTATGTTTACCAAACAAAGGTTTCCTCCCTTTTCTGCTATCCTAGATACATACCGACCTCCTCCTTCTAGGCTATCGAGTTCAGCTGGAACCATAATCGTAACAACTTCTTCTTTAGATACATCAAAACATATGAGGCTTTTAATGATCTTACTCCGACAACTTGGTAGAGTACAACTCTCCATGTACCAATATAATACCCCCTTCACATGTACACCCTTCTCATGTCTCGTATAAAATTTTGTATCAGGAATTGCTTTCAGAGACCTCCACGAACGGTCAGTTCCAACAGTAAAAACTAATGGTTTAATCTCAACAGATTCAAATCCTTCACCGTCTTCATGAAGAACAACCACCTTGTATTCATATGAAAGCTGGCAAAACCCGAAGCCAACTGCAGCAAGACAGAGTGGAACAAAACGATTTTCATATGTATATGGTGGAGTAGTGAAATACTCTTCAGTCAGAGGATTGCAGACATGGAGACAAGCTTTGCAACTCCAGAAACAAACAAAACCATTCACAGAATTCACTGTTATCACTTGTGGTGGAAAGTCCAATACATTAATATCTAATGTATACATGTATTTAGTCTCCCAATTTTCATCAGAATAGTTTGGCAAACTATTGTGCCATTCCAAGCCAGAAACTGTAACGGAACGTGTACCATCAATACTGACAATAACAACGGCTTCCAATTATGAGAACGATGATGATGATTTTAATATTCTGCATTCAACGTGTGAGTAGGCAAAACTCCCACTATAGATAATCGAACACCACTGCATACACACTTTCTTTAAAGTTTCAAACAAATCTTTGCAAGGTACTCTTTGTAATATCTCAACAACAACTTCTTTGGGTATAGAAATGTTGACATGTTGCTTTTTCGTTGTCTTTGAGACCTGCATTCTTTCTTTCTATCCAAAGTGCCCCTACTAATCAAGGAAACAAAGTATTTTAACGAAATATTGAAATCAATATTCATAATAGTAGCCTACATAGAATGAATTTTGAAGATGTTTTCATGTTACACTTCTTTTGAGTTGAGGGTACACATTACCGGTGGATGCTATTGCCGCTATCACTATGGCTGCAGGATGGGAATGAAGGTCGAATGGGGGCGTGTGCAATAGTATTCTTACTTTCTCTCGATCACTTCAATGCCAATAATTTGAGAGATAAGAGAAAAGCCCTCTCTCGAATTCGAAGATGGGTGAGAAATGGTTCCATCTTGCGAATAAACTTTCCCCAGCCTTCGATTAACCTTATACTCATAAAGGGTCTTACAGTCGGGAGAACTACCTAAGTAAAGAAAAATAGTGTTCTTTGTAAGAGTCGGCAAGTGACTTTTACTCTTACTTCAAACTACTGTGTGGCTATTTGGAGCTTTTCACAGCCAAAGTCAAAGGCTTGTTGGTGGCAAGATCGGCATGCCTTCAAGTCGGTGTTGACTTTAACCGCACCTGAACTACCCAGAAACAATCTCTCTATCACGCAAATATTACTTATTTTTTATAATAAAGAGACATATATGATCCTTGCCATCTTGCCTTAACGTTTCTTTTGAGTTGAGGATCTACCAGAAACAACCTCTCTACCGATTAGATACACCAGCACACAAAGGACATAATAACCACCAGCCCATCCGATTAATTTGGTATAGGATGATTCTACAATTTTTCTTTCTAATTGAAGATATGATATAATTAAAACATGTATCAAAGTAAAAGGGCAGTATAAAATGAGACCACGACGACGACAACAACAACAACAACTTACATAGTGTAATTCCTGGGATCTGGGGATGGTGGTGTACTGTACGTAGCCTTACCCCTACCTTATGAAGGTAAAGATATTGTTTCATAATAGACCCTCGATCGACTTAAATAAACATATAAAAAGATCAAGATGGCATGTAAAGAAAATACAAAAGAAAGAAGTCATGCTGTAAACAACTAAGAAGAGAGCTTGTAGCAACAACAACAAAATAATGTGAATTGAAGCAAAAAAAACAACGGATATTGATAAGTGAACTAGACAACATTCGGCTACCTACTAATTATCTTCTACCCTTATCATCGACCTCCAAGGATACTGCAGTAAAGAAACAAGTGAGTGAGATCTTACTCTTAGTAGAGAAAATAAAGCTAGAATCTCTCAAATTTTGTTTTTTTTCAATTGACTACCTCTTTTCATTTGATTTTTTCTGTTTTAATTGGGCTTTAATTAAAATATATACCCCACATTTCAAGTGTAATATTTGGAGAGAGGAGAAAATATCATCAAAATGGTTTAGTTACGGTATATATAGCAAAATCGAAATAATCCCAAAAATATAGTAATATTTTTTTAGAGTACTGATATGTTTAAAATCACGAGATTAAAGAACATTTTGATGTATTTAACATATTTTTACTTTTAAACCACAAGATTCAATTTTTTTTTTTTTTTTTTAAAAAAAAAATTGTGTCAAATTAAAATAGACCAAATAAATTAAAACTAATGAAGTAATGTATAAATGGGGCCCTCAGGCATGAGCTTTAGTGGCTTCACATTGAAGTCGGCCCTGCTAATAGCACTTTCTTTTGTAATAATTTTGATTGATTATTTATAATTTTTCTTCTTTAATTGAAAAACGATGTGTGTCGCATGTATGTCACATATAAACTTTTATAAATTTGTAGAACGATTTTTATGAAAGTATGTGTGTAATAAATACTAAAATGCAACCATTCCAAATAAATTTTTAGAAGTCTGACAACAAACACCAAATAAGAAGTGTATTTCATGTCTTAATTTAATTTTCTTTTAAACAATCAATTATAATTTTTAACTTTGGTTAATAGTTAGCAAATTTCCAATAAAGTCACAAATGACTAATTTGTGCCCCAATAGAAGTACACACTTACAACAATAAGTTAAATAAAAAG
This sequence comes from Solanum commersonii, assembly GCA_029007595.1. Classification (NCBI taxonomy): domain Eukaryota; kingdom Viridiplantae; phylum Streptophyta; class Magnoliopsida; order Solanales; family Solanaceae; genus Solanum; species Solanum commersonii. Next base: position 1,489,891 of record JAJTWQ010000124.1, read on the forward strand.
AATTAGTTGGCACCCGTATATTTGTATAGAAAAACATATATTAAAATTAGATATTTAGTCTTCAAGATTATATTTGAAGTCCTTCTTTTCTTTTGGATGCAAAAGTAAGCTCTTTGTAAAAACAAATTAATCTATACGGGGTTTATCATTTTCAATAACAATCAACGGATAATGTAGCATTCGATTGATCACTAATGACTCAAACATGAGCACTAAGGTAAACTTAAAATAAAAATGTGAAATAAGACTCTAGCTCGATTCAAACCCTGGTCTCGTCGGTGGTTACTTTGGCTTTTACCAGCTGCGCACAAGGACACTCATATGCTCCTCATGGGTGTACTATTAATTATATCATAGTTTCTGTCAATTTCTTAAGATATACATATATACACATGATTTTTTTTAAAAGTTAATGGATGCACGTGCATCCCCACCTATACATGTGGCTCTTCCTTTGTATAGAGATCTGACTCCTCTTTGGAAAAGATAATTTTTTTTTATATAATATATTTATGGACAAGATAATATATTGCTATGATTATGACATTGCTAATCTTTTATGAAATATTAAATATCTAAATCATAGTTAGAATCTTATTCTTATCAATTAAATCTAACTATTAATATTTGCTTATTCCATTTGTCTCCGATCCAAATAAGAACTTGAGGAAAAAAGGAGAGAAGGGAAATGGAAAAGATCCGGATCCGGATCCGGATCCATTAAGTATTATTTCGATTAGGTGATATATGCAAAAATACCATTTTGATCATTTTCTCCCCTCTTAAAAAATACGCTTAGAATAATGTGGGGTATATAGTTTACATAAACCCCAATTAAAACAGAAAACATGAATTGAAATGAACTAGTCAATTAAATAAAAAAACAAAATAAGAAAGCGTCTAGCTTAATTTTCTCTACTTAGATCTCACTCACTTGTTTGTTTCTTAACTTCCATCATATCAGTTTCTTGATAATACTACACTTGATGATTACAAATCTTGGGGTATTGATGATGATTAAGGTGAGTTGCTTCCTTTACTGGAATCTCTTTGGAGGTCGAGGATTAGGGTAGAATGTAATTAGTAGGTAGTCGCACGTTGTCTAGTTCACTTATTATCATATTTGTTGTTTCGTTTGCTTCAATTCACATATTATTTTGTTGTTGTTGTTGTTGCTACCTGATCTCCTATTAATTAGTTGTTTTCAGCATGGCTTCTTGCTTTTGTATTTTCTTTACATGCCAATTGCCATCTTGATCTTTTTATATGTTTACTTGAGCCGAGAGTCTATTGGAAACAGTCTCTCTACTTTCATAAAGGTAGGGGTAAGGCTACGTACACACCACCATCCTCAGATCCCACTGGTGAGATTACACTGCGTATGTTATTGCTTTTTGACTTTGATGCATGTTTTAAACATAGCATATCTTCAATTAGAAAGAAAGAAAAATACTTTCTTCAATGTAATAGGAGAACATCTTCTTCAACATTTATTCTATGTAGGCTACTATTATGAATAATATTGATTTCAATATTTCGTTAAAATACTTCATTTTCTTGATTAGTAGGGGCATTTTATATAGATAGAAAGAAAGAATGCTGATCTCAAAGACACGAAAAAGCAACATGTCAATATTTTTATACCCAAAGAAGTTGTTGTTGAGATATTACAAAGAGTACCTTGCAAAGATTTGTGTAAAACTTTAAAGAAAGTATGTATGCAGTGGTGTTCGATTATCTATAGTGGGAGTTTTGCCTACTCACACGTTGAATGCGGAATATTGAAATCATCATCATCATCGTTCTCACAATTGGAAGCCGTTGTTATTGAAATGACAAATGATGGACGTTCCATCACAGTTTCTGCCTTGGAATGGCACAGTAGTTCTGATGAAAATTGGGAGACTAAATTCATGTATACATTAGATGATGTATTCGACCACCCAAGAATTATGATAACGGTGAATTCTGTAAATGGTTTTGTTTGTTTTTGGAGTTGCAATGCTCGTCTCCATGTGTGAAATCCTCTGGCTGAAGAGTATTTCACTACTCCATCATATACATATGAAAATAATATTTTTGTTCTACTCCATCTTGTTGCAGTTGGCTTCGGGTTTTGCCAGCTTTCATATGAATACAAGGTGATTGTTCTTCATGAATATATTGATGCAGGATTTGAATATGTTGAACTAAACCATTAGTTTTTACTGTTGGAACTGACCATTCGTGGAGGTCTCTGAAAGCAATTCGTGATAGAAAATTTCATTCAAGACATGAGAAGGGTGCAAATGTGAAGGGGGTAATATATTGGTCTATGGAAAGTCTAACTCTGCCACTTTGTCGGAGTAAGAGCATTAAAAGCCTCGTATGTTTTGATGTATGTAAAGAAGAAGTTTTTACGATTATGGTTCCAGCTGAACTCGATAGCCTAGAAGAAGGAAACTGGTATGTAACTAGGATAGTAGAAAAGGGAGGAAACCTTTGTTTGGTAAACGTAAGTTATGGTCCCATTTTCTCCCTCTTGATCAAGGTATATATTGCGGACACTAGAAATTATTTGAGTAGCTTCAATTCTTGGAAGAACGAGCTCAATGTCATTGTTCCTAATATGGCTTACAATATAAATATGACAGAGTGGTTCATCTCATATGTTACTGATGACATTTTGGTGATTCAAATTAGATGTGAGAGTGTAATCTTTATTGATGTACCAACTGGAATGCTGTTGAGTGTATTTCCTCTGTCTAGCTCTGTAATTGTTATCCCTTATGTACCAAGTTTGGTGTCTATTTTCCATCGTCCCCGCCACTTTTAAACTTTTCTTTTACGTGCTAGACTACCAGTCCTAGACTAGATTGTTCAGACTCTTCAAAATTGTCGTTAGGTGTGTGTTTGATCCTTCCAAGTAGTGCATTTTTGAACGCTCCGAGGCAACCTTTTTTTGTTGATGAATGTAAGCAGCATAGCTTTATATATTGTATTTGGCAATTCTTGTGAATTTCCAATGTGCAAAGATAAGATTCAAATTATACACTTATGCTATCTACAAGCTTTTTAGTATGTAAAATTTGAAAAAAATAAAAATGTATTCATCTCACTAAAGCAAATAACAATATATATACTAATAAGTAATGAAAGCAATAATATTCAGATGACCAGTTTATTGACTTAGTTTCGGAAAGATGAGACTTTCCGTGTAAACAATACCATCCTTTGCATCATGATCCAGAGGCCATATTTGATTGTTTAATCCAAATGATCCAACAGATATGATCCTATATACGAATCCTGACCTTGTTATCGAATCTAATTGAAAACAAAGTAACATTTGATAATCTGAAAACGTATATGTCGGTATGACTCTGTAAATTCCGTAGCTTGGTATAGTGAACAATTTCATCCAACAAGAGCCATGCTTGTCTTCCATTACCCATAAATTAAAAAAATTGTCATCTTTATAATAAAGACCAAGCATTCCGGCCAACACTGTTAGGCCCACATCAACTTCAATTTTAACATCATACTTGAACCTAGATAGAGTGAGGTAACACACGATCTCTGGCAATGGTATGTCTCTATACACCTCGGATGAAATATTAAATGAAACGACACTCAACTTTGATGAGATACCAAGCCAATGAAATGCTCCATCTACAAATGGCAAAAATTCCCCACCAGAATACATAGAACAATCTATCCAATCTAATGAAGACGTTTCTTCAATAATTCTCCATGAATTATTTTTCAATGCGAAAATTTCATTTTTGTTTTGGCCATCTTTAGTCATGACCAACCTAAAGACTTTATAGTCATCACTAATAGAGTCATAACCCAATCCATAAGTAGATCGAAATTCATCATCGTCATCATCATCATTATTGAATTTGGAATGGGGAAGTACTATAGATTCTCTTGTAGACGGATTCCATATCATTAATAACGAAGGTTGTTCAACATGAGGTTCAGTCCATATTCCGATGAGAAACAAGCCATCACAACTACAATAGACTTCTGTACTTCTGCATTCGAATTTGAAGGGCAATCAACTACGCAGATATCTTTAACAAGTTGAACCAAAGATAAAGAATATGAATAGAAGTGAAGACGATTATTATCATCTAGGCAATCGAGAGAAAGTAATTTTTGGGATCTGGCGTGATTTTTGGCATGATTGAGATGTTTCTTCCTAAAATAAGGGTGAGAGATTAATGTATTCCAAAATTTTGAGACACAATTGAAACGAACAACTGACTTCACAGGTAGCCTGCTCAGAATGTTCACGAGTATTTCCTCCATGAACAAGACAGGTATGCCAAGAAACAAAGAGCAAATTAAGATGGAACAAAAAAGCTTATAATTAAAAAAAACATACATCAAGTGATTTTATTTATAACTACTGTATTAGAATCTCCTAGTTGAAACAAAATTTATTTCCTAATAGGATTGGACTATTTTAATTTTTTTGGTTTTGTAATTGTAAAAGGATTTCTTTCAACATTTTTTAAATAAAATATTCCTTTCCACATTCTTATAGGAATGCTCACGTTTAATTAACCTCAATAATTTTCGAATAATTCGTTATTATTTCATTCGATATTTATTTATCTAACTCTCAAAGTCCCTGGTCCTTTGAACAATAATCAAACTTGCTCTTTATTTATATATATATATATATATTCTTTAACTCGGGTATTTATAACTTTTTTTCAAGTTCATTAACATTACAAGTAAAACTCTCTGAAAAACAGAGCTATCAAACAATTGAAAAATTAAAATTACATCAATATTTTAATGTTTTTACATTTACATATGAACAACTAGGGAGAGTCTCAAAAGAGAAAGACTGAAATGGAGTGATTAGCCCCGATTAAATATTACAGTTGGAGATGTCACACCCCTTTTTGCGCACAGCGGCGGAAGGGTTTTTCCAATTAAGTGACAATATTGATTTAGGGATTATTTTATTTTTGTTTCAGAGTCGCCACTTGAAATTGAGTTGTAGTGTTCCAAGTCACCTTTTCGAATCCCTAATCAATAGGAAATGACTCTTTTAGTTTTGGTCTACGAACTAGAAATTCGGGTAAGGAATTCTATTGATCGAGGGGAAGGTATTAGGCATCCCTCGAGTCTCGTGGTTCTAGCACAGTCGCTTTTATTGAATTATACTTATTTTAATATGTTTTTGGATAATTTGTGTGTAAGGCCATGGTTCACTTATTTTTTAATTGTTGAATTTTTATTAGTCTTAAACCGGATGCATAACTGCATTCTTGATCTTGACATTTTAGAGACATAACTGTCTTCTTTGCATCACACTTAATAACCTTATTTTTTATAAGTCACTACCTTAAATTAATAAAAACTAATTATATTAGTTGACAAGGTGCGTCACCGCATCCTTACGTTTATTTTAATGTCTCAAAAAAGATGTGTAACCACATTATTAATTGAAACAAATATTTTTTAATTTGTTTAAGTGTTCGATCTAACATTAAAAGAAAATATGTATTCCTAAAATAAAAACAAATAAAGTAAAATACTAAACTTGTAGAATAAATTTTTTGATCATTTTTCATATGTTTTTATTTTTTGCAATTTCTTAAAGTTGAAGTCAAAATTAAGTGTACACTTTCTAATAAAAGAAAACAATACCGAATTGCAAAAAATAAATCTCATTTTTTGTTTGATAAAATAAAACAACAATAATTTATTTATATATTTATTTTTTAGCCTAACTATACCTAATTTATCATTCTTATCTAAATCAAGACAAGAACAATGTTATCATCTGTTCATTTTTAAGAGATCACAACTAATAAATAAAAATAATAAATAAAAAAACAAAATCATCAATTAAAGCTACCTTCATTCATGAAATAGAGATATAGCAACTAACAAATGAATCATTTCTATCAAATTCATGAATAAAACAAATATAAGAAAACTTGTCATAAAATTACATCAAATTCCATAAATAAATAAAAAGATAAGGAAAAGTTGAATACCGCAAAATCTTAGCCGAACCTCGATTAGAACACCCACCAAGTTTTGTAGGTGATTTGTGATGGTATATGTGTTTTGTTTAAATAAAGTAGTAATAAAAAAGGAAGGAAAGATGTGAATGTGTTTTAAAAAAATTTAAAAAGGAAAATCAAATGAATGTGAAAGTTTTTCTACTTGTTTGTTGCGTGTTTCTTTGTTTCCTTGCTGATTCTTCTTCTTCTTTTTTTCTTTTCTGTTGTGCGTGTGTGTGTGTGTGTTGCCTTTTGTATTTGTTCTTTTTTTTTCCTCCGTCTCTGTTTTTTTTTTTTTTTTTTTACGTATGTTGGTAAGTTTGATATATGTAGTAGTAGTAGTGTGTGTATCGTGTGAGTATGTGTGTGTATAGTGGGGGGGATTATGGTGTAGTGGGGTGAAATGGGGTTGTGGGGTAGTGTAGATATATATAAATATAAAATATAATAATTAAAAATATTAACTAATTATTTTTAATTAATATAAATATATAAAAAAAAGTAGCTAGTTAAAAAATAATTAAGAAACACTAGTTTATTTATTAAATATACATTAAAAGAAAACATATGTTTTTTGTAGTTTCCTAATCTTTTAAAATAAACTTACTAAAATACGATGAAAAATAAAAATAAAAATAAAATATTTGATTTATATAAAAAAGCAATATTCATGTACTAAAAATGGTGTAATACCTTAAGTTAGATAAAAAATTACGTGTCTACAAATGTCATGCCCCGAGCTTACACCCTGGGCGGGACTAGCACTCGAAGACCATTGCTGGCCCCAAGCGAACCCTTGGTCTGGCTTACTTAACTCAGCGGAAGACAATATTCATACTTATAATGATCAATAACACTTAACTGAACTGAATAAAAGACTCAAAGGACTAATATTTGACTGTCTATGAAGCCTCTAAAACAACTGAGATGGATGTTCGGACAAACCCCACAACATCCAAATGAACTAACTAGAAACCAATGAAAATAAATCCTCTGGAATGCAAGGAGGCTCACCGACTGACTCTAAACTGCTCACTGGATCAACGGTGCGCTGGAATGCCGATCATAGTTACCTGTGTCTGCATCATAAGACGATACAGGCCAATTGGCATCAGTACATTGAATGTACGAGTATGCGAGTTGGAATACAAAAACAATATAGGTTTGAAAGGGAATCTGAAAAAAACACTTACTTTGGCTCTTCTCAACTCATGAATACTTAACTAAACTCATTTCAATATAAAGCAGTTTAAAGCAAGTGCAATATAAAGAAAAGTTGCTTAAAAACTTAATGTCAACTTTGTGTATATACAAGGATACAACATAACTCTGAAATATATGTAAAAATACAATAAACTGATGTATATAAAAATACAATAACTTTTGTGGGAATTTCTCTAATCGCCAATCATCACATAAGAGCTATAGTGATGATACAACGATCTACCTCACACTACCAGTGCATCCTATACCCGGTCAGAGGTATAGGACCTGAACTACTAAGTGGATCCACTAGTCTATTGCGAAAAGGGTTCATCTAAAAAGTATGACAATTTTCTACCTATGGTGGCTACATGGTTTATGGGGGCTGTGAGTTATCTGAACTCTCCCCTATATCGGTGCTCAATACTACTCCCAAAATATACTAGCTTTTTAAGTTTTAAAAATAAACATACTTCTTCTGTAATTTGAGATTAGTGCTCAAAAACTTAGCTCAAAGGCTATCTTGGAAATCTCAATTTCCCTTCTTGCTTCATTTAGAAAGCTATTACTCTTTTCTGAAAACTAGCCCGAAGGCTCTTTGGAAATCTCAGTTTCCGTTCTTATTTAAATGTAAAAACATTTTTAAATTTCTTTGGGAATACATACTTCCCATATACTTCTTTGAAGAAAAGAACTTCAACTTTACTTTTTACTAAACTTCAAACTTAGTCTTAAAAGAAAGTCAAAACATTTGTGAAAGACTTTTTGAAAACTTTAAAGACTTATCTTAACTTGACTCTTGACTTCTCTTGACTTTGACCTTAATTGCTCTTAACTTGACTCTTAACTGATCCTTGGATTGAATTATGAATTCAAGGATTAAAATTCGTGACTGGAAAGATCTCATGATGTTTTGGAGTGATTCTAGATAGTTAAACATGAGAAAAGACCGAAAATCAATATTTGAAGGTGGATCCGCAATACGGAGGCATAATTTAATTTTGGTTCCGAAAACGTCTTTTAAGGCAGAACACCTCGTGTCAGCTCCGCAACACAAAGCTGTTGTAACACCCCGTATTCGAAAACAGACCAAAATGCAGATTTTGAAAAGTTGCAGGTGCAACCCACGGTTGCCATCCACGGACCGTAGGTCAGACCACGGCCCGTGCTGGTGGTCCGTGGTTCACCACTGCAACCCTCCCCAGCCAAGCTCAGAAAAATTGGCCAAGTCTCGACTCACGGACAGACCCACGGTCCGTAGATCAGACCACGGTCCGTGGTCTGTGTCCGTGGATCAAGACCTTCTTTACCCAACCTCTGACACGAACTATGGTCGACCAGCACGGACCGTCATTCGATCCACGGTCCGTAGGTCTGACCGTAGATGAGGGATCAACAGCCAATTAGCTGAAAATTTTGGTGGGTCAACTTCAGATGGTCATAACTTTTAGCACAAAAAGAATTGTGTGTCCCATTACCTATGATATGATACATAATTGAAAAATCTTTTCAACGCCACAGAGTTTGCTAAAATCCGACCTTCGAGTAAAAAGTTATGCCCGTTTTAGTGAAGCCCTGTCGGGCAGACTCGATCGACGGACCCAATCGACGGACCGTCGATTGAATGACGGCCCGTCAGTCCATTCCGTCGATCAGTCCGACAGCAGCTAATTCAGGGGTCCTTTGGTCTTTTCCTATTTCATTTAACCCCTAAGGTACGTCGTTTAGACCCTAAATCATGAGGTTTTAATCAGTTTAATCCTAGAAACATAACGAGAATTTACCTTAGTCAAAATCATTAATCAAACTTAGAAAATTAGAAGCAAGAGAGGAGAAAAAAGGTTAAGAACCCTAGTTCAAGAACGCAGCAAGGTTCCTTCAGTTCCAGCCCCGAAATCAAAAGATTTCTCCGTGGAATTCATCACCAAGTATGTGGGATTTCACTAGTGGGTTCCTTTCGCCCAGTAGGTCCCTAGAATTTAGTCAGATTCTTGATTCCATGATTATGAACAGACCTAGGGTTTCTAGAATTATAGCATATCATCATAAATTAGTTATTTAAGTGTTCCTAATCAGATTATCATGTTATTGCTCAGTTTATCGCATGAATTTCAGAACTCTAGCTATGTATTTCTTTAGTTCTTGAATTACACATGCTAGGTCAGATATTTCAGTATTATTGATTTACATGCCTCGGTTTATGAATGCATCATTATCAGATTAATTGTTGCATTCTCAGTTTGCATGTTCAGTTTCGAGCTATCCAGTATTTTACAGAAATTCAGTCATAATGTGTTAATCACTTAATCTATTGGGAGTAGCATAATACCGAGTTGGACTAGGGTTTAGCGTACCCATATAGTCCCAGAACTACGAGCCACGTAGGTGTAAGTCCCCTCTGTGGGCAACATCAGTTTAGTGATCACGCTAGTATGCCTCTATACCTCTGGCAGGGTATATTGGGTCCTCTCGATGGGGCGTATACATCGGACTCCACATTTAGCTCATGTGGTTTTATGTCGGTTATTAATAGCTCCCACAATACGTGCGCTACATCTTCTCGTGATGTAGGTTCAGATTCTCAGCATCCAGATCACGCTTAGATCGATTCCCGATCTTCAGTTCAGCATCATCAGTGGTGAGTCCTCATTCTTCGAGGACTAGTGACGTGTTTTTCTTTATCGTTTTTAGTCTTTAGTTTCAGTTTTGCTAGATCTAGTTAGGGCATGTCCCAACATTTCTAGTCAGTTTAGAGGCTTATTTCAGACCATAGTTAGATTCAGTTTAGTATTGAGTTAATAACTTCTTTGTATTAAACTCATTCAGTTTTTCATATATCTCAGTTATAGTATATGGGTATTCCCCATCTTTTTCATTTTATTTATGATTTAGATTCCGCATCAGTTTATTATCTTTAGTACACTCATGATCATGCCAGCAGGGTTAGCTTGGGATCACTTGTGGTCCTAGGTTCCATGTCCGCATCTCGGGGGTAGCTTGGGACGTGACAGCTGTAATGTTCAAATCTGGGAACTAGGCGCGCGACGCACGGCCACTCTCTAATTTTGTCTGATGAAATTTCTTCTTCGTTTTCCAATCCCAATTCACCCCAACTCGATTCTTTTTCTCAAATTACTTTTAGCTACAGATACCTAGCAAATGTACCTAAGAACCTAACTTAAAACGACCCTATGATGCGACGTAACGAACTCAGAAACTTCCCAACTCAGTCAAATTCAAGAACAATATATGAATTCAAGAATAGATATGAAGATCATCAATATTCAAATGCTTTTAGTACGAATCCAAACTGAAATAAATATGCTTGGCACTTGGGAGAACGATCCCAACATTATGAGAGCCTCACATACCTGGTAGAAGTAAACCTTTGGCGAAAACACCAACTTTCTTGATCGATCTTGATGATTTGCCTTTTTCTTCTTCTTCTTTTCTCTTCTCCTTTCTCCTTAGCCCTATCGTGAAATCCCAAATTCTAAAACTTACAAAAATCTGATTTGACCCATATTAAACTCCTAAAAATGGATTAAAATAATAGGTCAATGAAAAGACTAAAATACCCCTTAAAATTCTTGATTGGACATTTCTTTAATCCAACAGCCCATCTTCCAAACGGCAAAAACTCACTCATACAAACTCGGAATCGTGCAAACTTGGCGGCGTTGGAAAGATCATTCCAAGGGCTTTCCAACCATATCTGGAATCACACCTAACTCATCCTGAGCTAGGAATTATGGCTGTTAGAAATTGACCAAAAACTCACTATAACTTACTTAAAATTTTCCAGATTTCCTTCTACTTTCCAAAAATAACTATTTCCAGATTTTAGACTTCCTTCTAGTTCTTTCTAGTTGCGAGATGTTACATATAAGTACCACAAGAAAAGAAGACCCAAAAAATAAATGGAGAATTTCACCAGAAAAAAAAAGTATATGAAAAAAATACTTTCCTACCCATTTTTCATGCCATTTCCAGATCCTTTAGTTAGCTTTTGCAGAAACCCCAAATTGAAAAAAATGATGTTACAAAGAAGGCGTCAGAGTTTTGTGGATTACCATTGTGACCGAACCAAGCTTCAAAGAAGTAGTCTCATGGGTTGGATTTTTTAAATTTTATAACCCAAGTTCATCCTTTAAATTTTGTCTTCTTTTATCACGGTGTGAAAATAATGAAAAGAAAAAGCGATTTGTTGTTAACAAAGCAAATTCTTTGCTGATTGAGAAAAGGTTTGTTGCAGAATTAAGTGAGAAAGAAAGATATGAGAGAGGAGAGAGAAAGAGAAATAGTAATAATCATGGTTAATGATATTTGGCCATGATTTAAAGGTTGCTTTATTTAAATAAATATGGACCATTAGATTTTAAAATTGACAGATGTCGTCAAATTAAATATGCACTGAACCAACTGGAGAGATAGTGTACTGGAGAGGAGCCTCATCCATTAAAAACACATACACAACTCCTCTAACTTTCCCCCATTTTTTATTTTGACATGCTAACTTAGTCTTGTTCAATTTTAATCCTTCAACTCTATTTTATATAGTACCATTTAAACACATAATACTAAATTTATGATTTCTTCATTTTTATGTATGTTCTTGATCATCTCCACTTTTGCATTTAAAAATCAACGTCATATTTTTTTTTTTAAAATGATAATGGATGAACATCAATTTTTAAAAAAAAATATTTTTTAAGAGTTTCTGTACATTATTGTATGAAAAAATAATTGAGAAAAGTGTGTTGATTTTTTTAAAAATAACTAATTAAATTAAATAACACCATATATTTTTTTTTATATCTAGTTTATTTGGACTAACTCAAATACCATTTTTCTAATTTTTCATTCAACTAAATGCGAGTAAAAAAAAACTTATGTTCATTTATAATTAATAACGCCACATAGACACACACGCACGCACGCACGCACGTACACACACATATTTCTTTATAATCTTAACGTTTTAATTTTCTTCACTTATTTTGATATCCGTTCAAAATTAAATTATTTTAAATACAAGACATTTCTGAATTAAATTTGAAATCAAATCAAAGGAAAATAAAAGAAAAAAAACAATGAATATAGGTAACAAAAAATAATCGATACAAGGTAAAATATGTGTCCTAACATAATTTAAATACAAGATAAAGAAAATAAGAATATTTTTTAAAACTTAAAAAATTTAAAATATACTTTTTTAGTATATTTTAAAAAAATAATTTAAAATAATAATAATTTACACATGTGGCAAGCGAGTGTGTACAAACACAACCAACTTGGGTGGTTGAAGATGCCACTTCAGCACAAAAGGTGCACAAAAATACGAAAAAAATGAGTTAAGGGGACAATAGGACCTTAGTTAAGTTTAGGTGTGTCTCCGGGATTTCGATCATAGTCTAGGGAGGTACTTATGCCTTATCCCAAAAAAAATCAATGATCACCCGTCAATTTTAATTTTTTACAATAACTAACGGATGAACGCCGATTTTTAAAATGCAAAATTGCAGTTGAAGAACATATATAGAAATAAGAAATCATAAAATTAGTATTTTGTGTTTAAATGGTACATAAAAAATAGAGTTGAAGGGTTAATCTTTTATTATTTTTTAAAAAATACTTTTTTTTGTCTTTCACTCTCTTAGAGAAAGTGTGATACACCGCACACTCTGCCACATCACTTAGAAGTGCCTAAATGAAACATATAAATTGAAGTTAAAGGGTTAAAATGGAACAAGGTTATTGTTGGAGTGCCAAAATGAAATTTATGGATAAGTTTAAGGGTTTGCATATGTGTTTGGCCTATTATGTTTTAAGTGTGTATATGTATGTATGCATAAATTTTTGTCTTTCTCCACTAGTTTATTTCATGTGTTTCATATTATTTGCCCTTAACATTATTTAAAAAAAAAATTATTTCATAAATTTGATAAGTAAATTAAAATAACTATTTTTAGAATGAGTTTAAATAAATAAAAAAATGGTGAGGTATTCTTTATTGTCTATATAAATAAATAAGTATGATTGACATCGGAGCATTACATACATTATAGTTTAAAACAATTTAAAATCAAAATAAATACAATTTTTCAAAATTTGACCTTAATTAAATTAATTATTTTGTATTTCCTATATCAAAATATATGTGTATAGTTATTATTCTCTAGTATTTTCACTGGTATATATTAATTAATAGAGGAGTTTTGATTATCATTAATAAAATTATTTTTCTCATTATCCTAATTTACTTCATTATAGAACATTATTAGCTTATATATTTAATTAGTATTTCTTACTTTTTGTTCGTCGAAATGGTAACGTTTATAATTTTACGAAAAATTTATGACATAATTCAAATGAAAAATTTGTTACATAATTCAAAAAAATAAATCGTGATTTTAAAGAAGTTTTAAAAAGTTGATAATAAAAGGATATAATATGCATTTCAAATTTTAATTAGGATAAAGGGGGAGTTTGATTATTGTCTAAAGTTGAGGGAAAGTTTGATTTTAAAAGCAAATTTGGGGTGAGAAGCATAAACTCCCTAACATAAATGTTAAATTATTATAATACCTTAAATTAAAGAATATATATTTGTTTGTTTATCTATATCTATCTATTTATCTATCCATCTATATAAATATTAAAAGCATGAAGATCCTTCAAAATATTCTTTGAATTTTTTGTTTCTCTTTAAAAGACTATTTTTTTTAAAAAAAATCATCTTTTCACTATTTTTCTTCAATTATTATATCATTATTTTAATAAAAATAAATATTAACTATAATAAACATGATAAAATTTAAATGGAGATGATTTTTTATTGGGCAAATTACAGAAATCACATACTTTTAAGGCAAAATTACAATCTATCCCTTAAAATTTTATAATTACAAAAATCCCTCAAATAGATACAATAATATAAGCGTTGATACATTAATCTGATGCACGAGATACATTAATCGTTAAGTAAGATACATTACATTTTATACATGATACACTAATCTGATGCACAAGATACAATAATATAAGCGTTGATAGATTAATCTGATGCACGAGATACATTAATCGTTAAGTAAGATACATTACATTTTATACATGATACACTAATCTGATACACATTTTATACATGATATACTAATCTGATGCGCGAGATACAATAATATAAGCGTTGATACATTAATCTGATGCGTGAAAATGAGAGATTTTGGAAATTTGTAAAACTTATAGGGGATAATGGTAATAAGTAAACTAAAAGGTGAGATTTCTGTAATTTTTCCTTTTTTATTATAATTAAATTGACACACTGAGATTATTATTTTTTCAACTAAAATACACTTGATTTAAAATATAAAATCAAAATACTTTCAAAATAATAGAAGATTTTTAAAATATCCAGAGTCAAAAGGCAAAAAAACCTTCCAATAAGAAAATCAAAAGATGTCCCCAAAAAAGGCAAAAATATTGTCAAAAATCATCAATTCTTTTTCCAACCACAATAGACTTGAACAAACAATTTTTTTTAAAAAAAAAAATAAAAGGCAAAAACTTTCTATAACACTTGAATTCACTATTATTATCATTATAATTAATAATTAATAATAATAATAATGGTAATATTTTTTCCATGGGCCAAAGAATATATATGGGTAGAATTTGAGGCATTAACATGTGTGCTTTTCCCTCGATTTTCTTCTGAGCTGTTTTGAAATTATTTTTAGTTTTGCCTTTCGAGCTCTGTTTTCGACGGTTGAGGAAGCTGCAAACAGACAGGGAAAAGAATCACCGTAGTGTGGCTTCGTGCGAAGAGTTTTGAACCTGAATTACTCATGTAAAAAATTAATGATTAAACAAATTTGATTAGCCTTACGAATGATTTTATTTTTTATTGTTTTGGAAGATTTCATCTATAAATCATTTACAATTCCAATTTAGTAATATAACTATATTGAAGTTGTAAGATCATGAAACTATAGTTGGACATAACAAACATTACGAATAAATACAACGTTCAAACAAATTATTATAGCTTACAATACAAATTAAATCAATAAAATAAAAGATAATGTGTTCAACAATTAAAAAACAGTATCTCATCTGAAAATTTATATTACCTAAGCTAAGAAGAACTCACTATTACCCTTATATAGAAGTGGGGCTTGGATTGGACTAACACAGCTCTACGAAGTGATATCAAAAGCATTTTTTATTGGGCAAATTACAGAAATCACATACTTTTAAGGCAAAATTATAATCTATCCCTTAAAAGTTTATAATTACAGAAATCCCTCAAACGGATACAATAATATAAGCGCTGACACATTAATCTGATGTGCAAGATACATTAATTGTTAAGTAAGATACATTACATTTTATACATGATACACTAATCTGATATACATTTTATACATGATACACTAATCTGATGCGAAAGATACAATAATATAAGTGTTGATACATTAATCTGATGCGCAAAAATGAGGAATTTTGAAGATTTGTAAAACTTATAGGGGATAATGGTAATAAGTAAACTAAAAGATGAATTTGTGTAAGTTTTCCTTTTTTATTTTACAATTCTCTATTATTATTTTTTAATTATTATATTATATATAAGAGAAAACAAGGCGGGACAACACAGCAATTACATATTGTACCAAAAGTTAATATGCTGGACCCATATTTGACCTATAGTATTAACACGTGTATTGCTTTAAGAAACACACCTGCTACTATTTTTCCATAAATTTACAGTTCATATGTCGCCATGTTCGTTCTTCTTCTCCTCTTCAACTTGCCTACTATGTCATCTTGTTCGGTCGGTCGATATTCTACAAGTACTGAAGTTCCTCCTTACTATATTTTTTTTTTTTCCTAACATAAGAAAAGAAGGCCAACTATCCCTTACCAATTACTACAACACATACTGCTACAAAAACAATTTAATTAGCACTAAATTGGAATCTTAGTATATTTGCTGGTTGCCAAAAAAAAATTACTTAAAGCAATCCAACTTTCATGAGGGAGAAGTTCTATTTTTTAGTGGTGTTTGATTGTTCTGCGAATTTGTGATGGTTGTTTATATTTCAAGTTGAGATATTAGCTACTAGAATTAAAACCTGAAAGACAAAGGCTCTGTTAGGGAAAAAAAAAAAAGAAGAAGAGATTATTGTATATGTATATGTGAAGAAATATGATCTTTCTGAAAATTTTGATCTTTCAGGCCAGTTGACACAATAATGTAGCCCTAGGGAGAGTGCTTGTGACATGAGAATCTTCCTTTATTATCATATATACAGGATATTACAATTGTATTTATCAATACAAATATACAAGTGCCTTTACCTATATATTGTATCTCCAGAAATATACAACTACTTTTATGTATATATATAATTAGTGCATATACAATGTTTTTATTTGAAGAAAACTATGTTGTACATGTGTACACAGGAAGAGGTGTGTATCTTTAATACAAAGGTCTGTGAACTATGGAAAGAAGAAAAACAACAGAAGATCACTAACCTATTTGAGATAGCAAAAGACGACTGAGGGCAGACTCAACTTTTCTCTACTTTTGTGTACTTGTGATGCAAATCATATACGGTAATTATCATGAATTAAATAATAACATTAAAAGTAGTTTATCTTTCGATTACTTCAACAAATTTGAAATGGCAAATATGTTCTGGCCATTGATATGTGTGACGAATGAACCTTATGACCACCATGATATGATTTTTCTCTTTTGTACCCCACACAATATTCTGGCTGAAGGATGGGGTTGGAGTACTATGATATGTAGTTCATATATCTGTAATGTTTTATTCATCAGACTTCATATGAGTTTACTGTAATAATGAGCACATTCAACTTCAACGTCAACTTCAAGAATACGAAGTAGACACTCGTGACCAAAAAAATAGTTAGATGCATGCATGTGGCTTAATTAGCCAAGATCATGAGCTGTAGGATGAAAATATTGATATTGAGTTGGTAAGCTCAAAAATTAGGATATTTCAAGAATAAATGCTTGTCTACGAACCTTAATTAGATCTTAGCTTGAATTAATTTTTTGTTGGAGTTTATTGTTTAAATTTTGGAGGCTGTGTCAATTCTGCCTTGTTTTCCAATAAAACAAACTAGAATTTAGTAATCAATCTATTCCTAAGCTTCCTAATTTATGGGATCATTCCCAAATTGGAGTGTATATATTGGATAAGATTTGAGAAAGGTTAGGCGTGTACAAAGTTGCTCGTGAAGTGAAATTATCTTTCGCCATATTGTCTTTTTTCTTTTTTTTTAATTTTCACTTGGTATTCGATATTCACTTTTGGTCATCTCTCTCTTTGCTGACTTTATAATCCTTTTCCGTAAGGGCCCGGAAAATCATTTTTGAAACTTATTATAAAAATTACCATTTTACCCTGCCAATGGTTGTCTGAGTCAATTTTGATCCGTCGGTAAAGTTGGTTTGAAAATTTTTGAGCTATTTATTAATTATGATTGCTTAGTTGATGGGTGATTTAAAATAATTAATTTTTGTTGGTGGTTAATGGGTTAAGTCTAATTTATTTCAAACAATATACCACTTGGGTCATGTATACATTGTTTTTGTGTTTGTATAAAGTGAAAAAATTGTATATACAAATACAAATGCATATATTTTCGTCCTATACACTTATGATTATACAAATACGATCTCCACCTACCCAGTTTTCTTTTGTCTTTCTCTCTTTTTCGCTTTATACAAATACAAATTATACAATTGATTCTTTTGTATATGTATGCCGAAACAGATTATACAATTGTTTCTTTTGTATATATGTATAGCGAAATAGCCATAGCAAACTTATGTTTGCTATGAAGCGCATGAATTATTCAAACTATAGCTATAATATACAAATATTATTTTTGTGTTTGTTATATGTGAAAATTGCTCAAAATAAGTTAGTGCAGCTAGTCACTTTTAATACATAATTATTTGTTAAATTTAAAAAGATCCGGAGGACATTCACCACCGCTGCTGACGAGATCAACAATTGTCCAGGTAATAGTTTTATCTGTGATTTCGCTGCAATTGGCTATCTCTTTTCTGATTTATTAGTAGTATTTAGATGTTGGCTGAGAAAGAGAAACAAAGAAGTGGTTTGAATTATTTTTTAAAAAAAATTGAAATTTGAAATCATTGGACAATAAATAGGGGTAGTCATTGGGGAATTAAATGAGGGTTCGATGTTATCTATTGATGGACGTACAGATTCGTTACTATATGCACATTTTGTTTCTTTCTTTCTGTCGTTGGAATTTAAAATATGGTACCACATGATTAAAGTTTCGATATATCGGCAGACCTAATTAAATATTAGACGTATTATATGAATATCAATAGGTTTATATGATATTTGGAGAAATCAAAACTTAATTCTAGGCTTGAAATTTGAAAAATATGAGAATTGACATGTTAATTGACATCAAGATTTAAAGAACTTGATTATAGATTTGGGGTGAGTTTTTGGGTCTAAGCTAGACACATATATAGTAATATGGGTGTTGTTAGTTTCAAAATCTTATTGTGATTATTTATTTGAATAGATTGAATTCATTTAGAAGTCCAACGAAAGGGGAAGGCTCAAGTTCCGAAGTAATTGTTCAACTATTTGAGGCAAGTGAATTTCTAAACCCTTGTTAAGTGTATAGAATCATATATTTCCTTGTGGTATGTGTTGGAGAGTAATGGGACTTGGTGATGGGTTGACTTGTCCATATTGAACAATTCTAATGATTAAAAGGGGGTAATAAAAGACAATGTGATTAGTTGTTATGTGTGATTTGTTGAGAATGGTTTGAAAGGCTTATTGACTCATTGTTGATGTTGTATCACGGTTGTGTTGTTATGAATTGTGCATTATTATGAAAATGGTCATCTCCTCATTAGTTATGTGAACATAAATGCATTGGTTCTAAGGCATGATTGTGAAAAGTGTTATGTGAACTGAGGAAGAATAAGAAATTAAAGAGGATGTACCATTTCGAGGGGCGTGTCACACATCGTGACGGATACTATGATTCGAGGGACGTGTCGCATGTCGCGACGGATTCTATTATTGAGAGACGTGTCGCACGCCGAGACAGATGCATGGACAGATATGTCCTCATGGGTCTCTCACTAAGAGACAGCAGGTGTGTATCGTTAGGTCAGACATGCATCACTATACTTAACATTGCATTTCATTGCATTACACATCTTTATCATTTGTGAACTAGATCTTGTGTGTTGCTGATCTTGTGAGTGCCTTTCTGTAGAACTTGTGATTGATGAATATTGAGCTTGTTGTGGAGGAAATGTAATTGTTGGAGTGTTACTATTAAGTAGTGTGCTATGTAAATTGTGAACTGTTAGGTTGGACTGATTTTATGCAGGTTGTAGTTGTGGAGGTTTGATTGGGGTGTAAGGAGCACTCGTACTCTATTCCCTTAGCATGTGTTTAGATTTTTACTTAATGAGTACCGTGTGATTTGGTATTCACCTCTTGCTTCTAGAATTTTTCGTAGGTTACGAGCCCGAATTTTTGTGATAATTTCCATTCTTTTCTTTTTCGAGGATTCTTGTAGATTTGTGAGGTAGTTGTTTGTCATCTCAGTGAACCTTCTTACTCTTACTTATGATCTTATTATATTCTAGAAACAATGTCATTTGATACTTGTGATTTTCTTTTGAATTAACTGTAATACTTTAGAGGCTTGTACACATGACAACCAGATCTTGGGGGTTTTAGTAAGTTGACTTAGTAATCCGCACTTGTGATATTTTGAGATTTCAATCTGTCTTACTTTTGCATTTTTGTGATATTTGGATTTTAGGCTGACTGTCTTGGTGGGATAAGACGAGTGTCATCACATCCATTTTTAGATCGTGACAAAATAGTATAGAGTCCCAGGTTCATAGGTCTCACGTGTATACAAACCGAGTCTAAGTAGAGTTTCGAGGATCGGTACGGAGACGTTTGTACTTATCTTCGAGAGGATATAGTGACTTTTAAGAAAAATCTTCACTTCTTGAATCTCTATCGTACATCATTTGTCCATTTCAATTCTTAGCACCTCCTTTCATTCTCTTTCACGTATAGTGATGATTCGTGTGTGGTTTCTCATATGAGTATTTGGTGTGTTGTACATGTCTGTAATGACCCTTCAGGTCATTTTTGCCTTAATGCCTCTTTTCCGTCGTTTAGAGTATTCCTATAGCGACCCCAAAGCATTTATGACTTGCTAGCACTGACAGTTTGGTCGTCTGGTTGTTCATTTGGATTTTGTGCAGCTTTTCGTGTTTTAAAGGCCTTGAAGCTTGAATAGTGACTTTTAGTCAATTCGTCAGGTAAACGACCTCGGAATGGAATTCAGATTGTTCCATCAGCTCCAGAATGGCCAAATTAGCCTAGTAGCATGGTTGGCATGAGTATCGAGGCTTTCGGTGCTAGTTTAGACCATTAGGTGTTTTAGCCTTTGAAATTTGGCCTAACATTGACTTTGGTCAACATTTTTGAAAAACGCGCTCGAATGAAAATTCCGTCAGCGCGGTTTGTTCCGGACTATCGAGTTTGGTCTAAAACGACCTTTCGTTCGCTTCCCGAGGCCCATTGTGGAATTGAGTAAAAATGGCCTTTGGGAGTGGGACCCACTTTTTATCGAGATGGCCTCATATGGAAATTTTGACTGTGACATTGAGTCCTGAATATCAATTTTGGTATGTTTGCATATCTCGTTTGGTGATTCAAAAGCCTATATTGTGGGGTTTTTTGTGAGAATCATCGTGGTGTGGTTGGTTTCAGTAGTTGGACCCTCATTTTTGGTATTTTCTTGTAAATAGTTGCTGCCATTGTTGTTCCTTTTTAGTGTAAGTTTGGGGTTTTTCGTTGCATGTTCGTGTTGGATCTGTTTCGAGCCCCGAATTGTGTTCCAATTTGGAACACAAGTTCGGGGAGATGTTTAGAACCTATTTTTGGGGTCAATTTCAGAATTTCCAACGCGGGTCTGCTTTCCCTATTTTGATCCCAAAATTGATTCATCTTCGTTTCTTGTGATTTTAATGTCTAAACGATCGTAATAACATTGTGACTCTATTTTTGATAGCGTGATAGTGTTTCGAGGCCGTTCGAAAAGAAAAAGCTCCAGAGGAGTAATTTTGGAGCCCGCGTGATCGGCCTACAGGTAGGCTACGACTTTCCTCTTCTAGATTGAGCTCGAGAATGTGAATACATGTTGATTAGTTGGGATTTGGGTTGGGTAGTTATTGAATCATGCATAGGTGTTTAGAAATCATGTTTTTGGCCTATTTCAGGAATTATCGAATAACTGTAAGCATGCTTTGTATTATTAATTGACCCTCTTTGCTATGTGGAGTACTTGTATGCTTGATTAATGTTTATTTGAAACATGTTGAGCCTTATTTTAGGTTTAACTAGGTCTTGCCTTAGAAATGCATGATTCGGAATCGATAGGCCTTAGTTTTACCCCGACATCGCTCGGCTGGCTTAGATCCCTGTAGACTAGTGTAGCAGACTTGAGTCTGATGGTTTGGGCCTTAGCTAGGCGATACGCTTGCTCCGATGATAGTTATCCTTGTTTCTCCGATACTACGACTTCACGAGTTACATCGGCGACACTGGTTCTGTTTTGCGATTTGAAGTTGGTTTTCGATTTGGTTCCAAGGACTTACATTGATTGGCTAAGTATGGATGGCGTTCCACAGATATTTATGAGCATGGATCGATTGGGACTCTTTCAGCAGCTACATTGGCACATTTGTCGAGCATTCGGATTTGAGCTCCGGCATCGACCTCATTGATATTTTCGAAGAGCATTCGATTTAAGGTCCAGCCTCTATCGCCCAGATACTTATATAGAGAATGCAGTTAAAGGTCTGGCCTCAGTTACTCGATACTTGTGATTGGTTACTTGGGTACTTCTGGTGAGCATCCGGTTAGAGGTTTGACCTCAGTTACTTGATACTTGTGATTGGTTACTTGGGTACTTCTAGTGAGCATCCGGCTAGAGGTCCGACCTCAATTACTTGATACTTGTGGTTGGTTACTAGGGTACTTATGGTGAGCATCTGGTTCGAGGTCCGGCCTTTGTCCTATTAGATTCTATTAATTAGGATTGAGGTTCTGGTTCGATGTTCTCCGTTCTTGGGTTCTCATATGCAATTCTCTTTAGTTAAAGTTATTTTATGTACTCGTAGGGCTTATGGGGGTCTGTTCGGGTTTTTAATTAAACTTGCGTACGAGTGTACCTTCTGGGCTTATGGGGGTCCAGTTAGGTGTAGTTAGCTTATAGATTACTTTAGTTAGTTCTTTCTACCCTCGTGTGCATTCCATTGTTACTTAGACTTCCGTTCTTGACCTATGTTTGTGTTATTCCTTCTTTTCATATTGCCTTTACTTTTCAAATTCAGTCGGTCTATGATGCCTACTGGGTACCTATTGTTTTGGTACTCATGCTACGCTCTGCATCTATTTCGTGATGCAGGTCTGAGCAGTGACCAGTGTTGATCCAGTTTGGAGTAGTCTAATCCGGAGACGGGGGTTAGCACACGGCGTTTTGTACTATTTCAGTCTCTATCTGTATATATAGACTTGTCTTTTACCTTTCGAGACAGTCCAGTCTTTGTGGTCCACTTTTGGGACTTGTACTCGTTTTGTTAGTAGCTCTATACTAGTATATATGTTTTGGTTTACGTCCGCCTGTTTATATTGTTATCTTAAATTTTACCTACTCTTGTTTAGTTTCTACCCTCAGACCCATTACTTGTTGTTTCGGGTTACGAGTTGGCTTACCTGCTGGTGGGTTATAGTAAGTGTCATCATGACTCGAGAAATCGGGTCGTGACAATGTCTTTGGATTTTATATTTATTACAAACGTGGAAGTGATAGACTTATGGGTAGGATGTGTTGTCAGATTTAGAATGTTTAACCATTCGAATAGATTGGGTGAGGTTATGATTTGATTATGCACTTTAAGGATATTTAAATGATAATGTTGAACAATAGCTCAAGGGACTTAGTGAACGTGTTATCTTTTTCAGGTTAGTAACCCAACAATGGGAATAGTACTTGTATGGTATAGGCAATATCAAGAGTGGTTCAACAAATGGGAGTGGATAACCAAAGGGACGGCTAGATAGTGAACATTTTAACTTTGGAAACTCAGTTAATGATGACATTAATTTAGCGAACCTCAACACCACTCTTAGAATTTGACTTTAGAGAAAATATGACATTAATTTAGCGGCACATAACAGTTAGTAAAGTTATTGATCCAAGAACCACCATAAATCGGAAAAGAACTTCTGACTTGCGTGATGTGCACACTAACTACCACCCAGAAGATGAAACAGGGAAACAACAAGATTAGGATATATTTGAAGTGTGCAGCAACAAAAACAACAATTATCCACGGTACTTTGCAGCAGATAATTAAGAGCATTATCCCAAATGATGGCCTAACCAACACAAACCAAAGACATGAACTATCAAGAGGTCTACACCATTTAATGTGATTTGCAGAAGCATGGAATGCCCGCATGGCACCAGTACATGTTCTCATAGAGGAACAAAAAAATAATGCATATGGTTAGAAAAATTTTTGAAGACAGAAAATCCCATAATATAACTTTCCCTCTTTCAACTTATATTCGAAACCTGTTGAGCTAAATGGAAATACAAAACATTCTCTGATGAGACCGCAAAAGTTGCCTAGAAGATCCTTAAATAAAAAAATAGAAATGGTCAGAATTTATTTGCTGATATGAAAGAAAATTATTTGAAAACAGTAGCACATATATGTTAAGTAAACTTTAAAAAGTAGTGTTGGAAAATGAAAAGTCAAAGGTAGTAAAAAAGAAGACTCATAAACAATACTATAGTACCTGTTCATCTTGAACAATCATATAGATGTAGATATTTTCCTTACTTTCTATTGGCCCACATATATCTACAATTTGTATCTTACAGATTCTGTCTGCGGTTCGTGGAGTTAATTCACGTATACGAATACTTTGTTCCATCTTCTGATGAGAAAGAGGAAAAAGAATAGGTTAACACATATTATAACTTAGCAGCAGAGACGAAGAACCATTGGATAACTCACATTGTTTCTTCTTTTTTGCCATTTTGTATAACTGGCAAAGAATCATAAAATATGCTATTAAAATTTCAAAGGTGTATCACAAAATCATTCATCATTGAGTTTTGAGTGTAAAATAAAAAGATCCAAAGCATTTTTATTTTTTTTCAATTACCTTTCCCAGCATAGTGCCTTTTTCTTTGCTCTTCCAGACCATGAAATTCCTGGGAATACATAAACCAAGTGGGTCACTCTTGATTATTAAGGTCCTGCTACTCCTGCCTCTTTGCAGTCGGATTTTGATTTATCAAAGCACTCATTCACATATGTATTATTGGTTTATGCGCTTACTTATTATTTTAGATTTACCTAGAAAGATGTACGCGCTACTATGAAATACATGCTCATTGCTGAAGCAAGCTCTTCTATATATTGACGTTGGACAAAGTTTGATCACACTTGCTTGGGATCCTAAGTAATAAAATTTATTACCATTTAGTTCCACAATGTAGTAAAGGTGAAATGGCTTGAACTTGACTCAGTCAGTTTGATGCTAGTCCTAGTTTGTAGGTTTGAATCTAGCTTGTGTAAATGGTAGGTCTGAATCTAGCTTGTGTAAATGGTTGTTACAGGTAATTTTATCATGTTTCGTATTATTTTGATGAATACAATATTTGAATAGATTGTAATTTTATCACGTTATTACCTAATTAATGTTTTTATCACATATCGATTGCTTGCTTTAGAGTAGATTTCAGAAGTAATTAGCTAGTGTTTTATCATCTTACTAAACTTTGTTGCACCTGGTATTTATCTGGTAGACAGACACGGGGAAAAGGTTCACTGCAAATGCTCCCTAAAGTAGATGAAAATCCTACTAAAGAACAAATTTCAGCAAAGGAAAAGTTCATGGTCTCACTTTCTATCTAAAAGAATAGCCCTAGGAAGGTCCGAAGAAACGCCCACTTATTAAGTATGACTAGAGAGCATGCCCGTGTGTTGTTTGAATGTATGACTAGTAATAAGTTCGTGCAAACAAAAATATCCAAGTGAACTTCGAAAAACTATTTAAATATAAATCATCAGTAACACTTGCAAGGATGGATGAATTCATGCAAAAATTTTCTATTTTCAATTTCTGACTGGGGTTGAGAAAACAGATCATTCCATCTCTTTTTGAATTACAACATCATCACCCTGAGGCCACGTGCAGAGTACCTTTAGTGACAGTTACATTTCTCAGTGGCCAATGCATTCAAGAGATCTCCAAAAGAATTTAAAATCCTCCACAAATTGAATAAGATATCATAATCCAAACAACACAATGTGTAAACCAAGACAAATAATTAATTAACCATTAAATTAAAAAGTATTTGGCGGAGTTAACAGAAAATGTGTCATATGTAAAATAAACCAAGAAGCATTAGTCATTGTTAGATAACATCTATAAAATTCGATCCAGATATTCAAGAGAGCTCGACAGTATGTATAAGCTTCTAAAAGCGCACTCATCCTTGGCCCAACTACAAAACTTTCTTTTCCATCCGGCACAGCCGCACAGGCCTCCCATGCTCCGTCCATGCATGTTAAAATTGTTCAAAGTCTGCACTTTTTCATTAGCTCTATATGCTCCTTGAGCTTGTATGCTTCAAACAAAAATGTTCACGAAGCTCCAACGCAGTCATCACTCATTCTGACTTGTACTTTTAAGTTATACTCCTTTCAATCTTTGGATTTTCATACCATTTTTCTATCTATACTATATGAACTCCAATGTCTTTAATTAAACATAGCGAAAGCTAAATGGAAAATTTTTAAATAAGCAAGAGAAAACACATTCTCAACATCAAATAGCCGATTAAAGTCAGAACTTTACCCATAAATTGTCTTCAAATGCGTACTTTCTTTTTCTCGGTTGTTCTATCCTTGACTGCAAGACCAAGAAGTGAAACATTGCAACTTAATATTCAGTTAATTTTTTTTTACCATTTACCAATTAATAAGGTAAAAAAGAACAAAATTTCAGTAGAAATTCAGGGTATAATTCATTGCAGTTCTAAGAGGGAAAAAAGAATTAAGTTTGATTACAAAGGAAACAACTTTGCGTTCATATATTCAAGATTTTCTACTTAATTATGTATTTCCGAACATGTGTACACAGATTTGACACCAGAGTTTCATCATCAACAAGTGGGTGCATCAAACGAAGAAAGAGTTATTAGAAACAACATATCAGAGGATGTGATGGGCTTGAGTCGAGTCATTCGAATGTAGCAGTAGCCAATCAAGCCATTGAGTATTAAAGGAATGTAAGAACTATAATTTGCAAGTATGCACCACATTAATAAGAAACGGTCTTACCTTGCTCATTTGCGAATTGATATTCACAACTTTGTAGAATTTTTACGCTTACTTCATGATCATGTGGGGTTCATATTTGATTTCTTCATTTCACACTTGACTCTGGGGATAAACATGGTGAAGTAATCAGATAATTGTAATGCCCAATTACCCTGAAAATAACCTGCATATAACAATCTCTTAATCTTAGGGAACCTTTATACCAGCACAAACAACCTTAATGGTCTTTTTCAATTCAATTTTTTTTTCTATAACAGACGCAGAAACCAAATCTAGCTTAAATTTGTCCACAATACAGCCTTTTGAATTAATCAGATACTTGTGACACTTGATTACTGTAGAAATAACTCATATATCTAAAGAATTGGGAAGATCCATTCAAAGAAATGTCAAGACACGTAAATATTACCTGATCTAATGCGTTGGAGAACAAACAGTGGTGAGAAATCTATAACAAACTCTAAGATAGGTCTATTTTCTTAACCTTGAAAAGTAACTACACAGGGACAAACCAAGCAAGTCGTATGAAATGTAAATTAACCAAGACATTAAATTGGTTCATGTGAAACTATAATCCATGAAATAGGCTGCATCGAATATCGATTGGATGCTTACTTATCTGTGAAATTGTTCGACACAATTCTACAAACACATGTAGGCATTTAGTTTGTTATGTGTTCAATTTTTGAATCTCATATGCTTATAACTTTCAAACATCGTTTCTTGAAAACCAAGAGTGTGTCTCTGAGTAAGATAAGATTTCTGCATATTGCGCTAAACGACTTTTGTTGGTTAAGTCATTTACCTCGTCTTTTATGACCTTGCTGCTCCTCTCCCGATGTAAATGTTTTGAAGCTCATCGTCTTCATCATAAATAAGTTGCTTATTCTGAAATAACCTAAAAGGTCAATAAGAATTTAGAGCCGAAGCAATATATATAATGAAAGGCATTATAGACTAACATGTATAATGTGTAATCTAACATTTCTTATTTTTGAAAAAAGACAACAGTTGAAGGAACTTATATAATAAATATATATTGAAATATCTAATAAACTGGAATGCTCCCAGGCACCAATCTCGAGGTCTTTTAACCCCCCAACCAGACTCTCTCTCCCCCCTCTCCGGTGGTCCTTCTGACCAACGGAAACCTACTAGTCCCTTCTTCCTTTCTTTCCAAGCTTTAGACGATGGAGAATATCATATACTTTGCAGTGGGTTTCAAATCCTTTGACATCAAAAAGATCTCAGGGACGACAGGGATTTGGTACGAGTGGACTGAAAGAAACAGAAAAACCATCACAAGGACTTTCTTCAGCAAGAGATCCATGGAATGGATAGTCCAGATTCTCAGAGAAGCATCTAAGACGCAAGGAAACATAGTTCGTAGATGGAAGAAGACAGAAGCTTTGTCGGAGATCTTTTGTGCGCGGAACTACAATAAGTTTGGAAGATACATCAGCCTTATAAATTTAAGAGGGAAAAGGAAATCAGTTCTCATTATTCCGTAAATGACTCTCAACTCGGATGGGTGGATATAGCAGAGAAGCCGACAAGATTCATTAGCACACACACGGGATGAAAAATGTCATTGAGGAATATAGGCTAACTGATAGCAATATTCCTTATGCAGAGATGGTCAGAAGCTTTAAATGGGCAAACAGAGATGGGAAAGACTCGAAGGTTGACTTTACAGTTAAAAATGGAGAAGTAATCAGCATTAAAGACTACTTAATAACTCAAAATGAAGTTTTGAAGAGAAGTTTGATGGGTAAATTTAATGCCTCTATAGTCCTCTCTGAAGTCAGAAAGTGGGCTTCTAGTCTCTGGAAACAAGCACACGGCTTAAATATTTATGAAATGGGGAATGGAATGTTTCTGTTTGAATTTAATTCAAAAATGACTGCAGAACAGGTCATGGAGGGGAATTGGCACTGGTTGAAAACTCCAATAAGGCTACAATGGTGGAATCCCTTAAGTGGAACCATTGAGAAAAAGAATGGGCCTGACATAACCTGGGTCAAGATAGTGGGGCTCCCACTCCACCTATGGACTCACAAGGTCTTCAAATCAATAGGTGACCTCTGCGGGGGATGGGTCGAAACAAAGGAGGAAACAAGTATTCGCAACCATCTGAAATGGGCAAGACTCAGGATCCGTGGTGACGGCAGTAACATTTCGAGGGAGATAAAGATCGAAAATGGTGGACTGGTCTTCACGATGCAAATCTGGGTCGAAACTCCGGTGAAAGTAGAGGCCGGAGAAGATAAGCAAAATAGGTCCTCTAGCCAACAGATATTGGGGGATAATCCAATGGGTAAAAGGTCTGATGAGACTACAGATATAGTACAGGGAGACAGGGCTAGGGTTGAGTCAAACCCTAGGCCATGTGCAATTGCTGGCACTAGTGGGGTCCAACAACTTTTGTCTTTAACTAATAAAGCACAAATTCAATCTGTTGAAAGAGAAATATTGGGCCCAAAAGAATCATTAGGTCATAACCCTACTGAAGTGAATTTACCCCCACTTATTTTAAAGGGAAAGTCACATGAGGCACATGAGGATTCACTTAGTGGACTTAAAAACATAAAAGAACTGGCTTCACAGTTCTTAGAAGCCTTCAGAGCCTGGGAGTTCTCTCCAGATTTAAATGTGGGGGAGAACATGGCATCACAAGAACACCGGAGGAAAATTCTCCCATGCAAGTTAAGGAAATGATAGAATCCAGCATAAATAACAACATGAGCAGAAG
Organism: Solanum commersonii; assembly: GCA_029007595.1. Lineage (NCBI taxonomy): Eukaryota > Viridiplantae > Streptophyta > Magnoliopsida > Solanales > Solanaceae > Solanum > Solanum commersonii. Next base: position 1,519,361 of record JAJTWQ010000124.1, read on the forward strand.
AGCTGAGAAGGAGTACATATCTATGGATCAAACTCCACCAGAAGCAAGGGAGACAGACTTACAGATTCAACAAATATTAGATGCAGAACCAGTGGCCATGCAAAATTTGGCTGAATCAGAAACAACTGAGACTGAAGCACCAAGCTGGGTGAACTCACATATACTGGAACTGAGCAACACCTATGGGGTAGCCTTTGAGGGGTTTGAGAAGGAAACGCTAGCACTGCTCATGAGAATTGATGAGAGGAAATCGATGCTAGACAACAAAGGGAAAGAAATAACCACAACAACTCCAAAGAGCAGGGGGATAGGGGAAAATGAACTTAAGAACCTTCAATCTAGCCTAAACAAAGAGATGGATGGGATCAGAAACAGGGGGAGGGTGCTTAGTTTAACATTTTAAATAAATATAAAACTTCTCTCATGGAACATAAGAAGTCTTAACAACATCTCCAGCAAGAATATTGTTAAAACATGTTTGCAGAAATAGAAAGTGGATGTGGTTTGTCTTCAGGAGACACAGTTAAATAAACGAATAGAGGAGATTGCTAAACAGTTATGGGCATGTAGATGGATGAGATACGGCTACATAGAAGCAGATGGAAGCAACGGGGGAATCCTAATCATGTGGGATAGTAGAACATGGGCAGGCACAAAGGTGGAGGAGGGGAACTACTCAATTACTTACAAGTTTGAATCAATACAAAACTCTTTCTCATGGTTCTTTATTGGAGTATACGATCCACATAGTAGAAGTGAGAAGTTAGAGTGTTGGGAGGAAATGGCAGCAATGAAGGAACTGAGTGAAGGCCCTTGGGTCACCAGCGGGGACTTTAGCACAGTCAGACACATGGAAGAAAAAAGAGGGTGGTGCACTAGAGTCACCAATATCATGACTGATTTCTCTAAGTGGATTGAGGACTTGGAATTATATAATCCAGAACTATTTGGGGGGGAAATACACTTGGTTCAGAGGATCCAATCACCAAAGTTCTGCAAGACTTGACAGATTCCTATACTCCATGGAGTGGAAGAAGTGTTTCAAAAATATCAAACAGAGCATCCTTCCCAGAACAGTCTCTGATCACAGCCCAGTACTATTAGAATGTGGGAACTGGGAACATAGGCAATCCTATTTTAAATTTGAAAACTGGTGGCTCAAAGTGGATTGTTTCAAGGAGATGATGCAAAGGTGGTGGAGTGGCTTTGTGGTAGAAGGGTGCCCTGACTACAGACTTAGCAATAAGCTAAAGATGCTAAAACAAAAGTTAAAAGAATGGAGCAAACAAACCTTCAATGAAAGAACCAAAAGGAAAAATAGCCTACTAGAAGAATTGTATGAGTTGGACAAAATCCAAGAAGAAAGAGAACTATTTGAAAATGAAGTGTTGATAAGAGCAACAATACTTGTGGAGCTGGAAGTATTAGCAAAGCAAGAAGAAGTCAATTGGAGGCGGAAATCCAGAGATTTGTGGTTGAAACAAGGAGACAATAATACTACAGCCCGCAGGAGATATAACACAATTGACAAGCTATTGGTGAGAGGTGAGGAAACCCAAGATCTTAAAGAAATTAAGAAAGCCATGATTGAATTTTACTCCAAGCTCTACACAGAACTTGAATCATGGAGACCTTCCTTTGAATTTAGAGGATGCCCAACAATCTCAGCTGAAGAAATGAGTAAGCAAATGCCTTTCACAGAAGAAAAAGTACTACAGACCATTAAGCAGTGTGATGGTGACAAAGCTCCAGGTCCTGATGGTTTCACCATGTCTTTCTTCAAGGAGTGTTGGGATATTCTTAAGAAAGATCTCATGCATACTATCCACAATTTCCACATGAGGAGCTTCTTTGAGAAATTCTTTAATGCTACTTTCATAGCTTTGATCCCAAAGAAACCAGAGGCAATGGAATTAAAGGATTTCAGACCGATCAGCTTAATTAGAGTGGTGTACAAGATCATTTCTAAGATAATCACCAAAATATTGAAAATAGTTATAGGAAAGTTGGTTGATGGACATCAAATGGCATTTTTGAAAGGAAGGCAAATCATGAATGCTGCTCTGCTGGCTAATGAAATGGTTGACTCTAGGGTAAAACAAAAGAAATCAGGCATCCTATGCAAGCTAGATATTGAAAAGGCTTATGATCATGTTAATTGGAATTTCTTGCTAAAAATTCTGAAAGGCATGGGTTTGGGAGAGAAATGGATTGGCTGGATACAGTATTGCATCTCAATTGTAAGATTCTCACTCATTATAAATAGTAAGACTGAAAGATTTTTTCAATCGCATAAAGGTCTTAGACAGGGAGACCCTATGTCACCTTTTTTGTTCCTACTAACTATGGAGGGTCTAAACCCCATGTTCAGAACAGCAAACGTAAATGGCTGGATAAAAGGATTCAGTGCTCAAATAAAGAGAGGTGATGATCTGGAAATCAAACATTTTTTCTATGCAAATGATGCCCTAGTTTTTTGTGAAGCATAAGTGGCACAAATAAGACACTTGAGAGTAATTCTTACAATATTTGAGGGCATTTCAGGGCTTCATGTTAACTGGTCGAAAAGTTTCCTCTTCCCAATTAATCAGGTAGACAATCTACAAAGTCTAGCTGAGAATTTGGGATGTCAGATAGCCTCTCTGCCCACGAAGTACCTGGGTTTACCTTTGGGGGCCAAAAACAAGGAGTTGGAGGTATGGAATGAGGTGTGGAGAGATGTGAGAAAAGACTCTCAAGATGAAAAAGTTAGTACCTATCACTAAGGGGTAGGTTGACTCTCATCAAGTCAGTTTTAGATGGGTTACCTACCTACATGATGAGTCTATTTTCAATACCCAAGAGCATTGTGAAGAAAATCAACAGAATGAGAAGATCCTTTATTTGGCAAGGGAACAAAGAAAAGAAAGGCTACAACCTGGTGAAATAGGAGACACTCACTTTGAGCAGAAAACAAGGTGGCCTTGGCATGAGAAATCTTAGCATCCAGAATAATTGCTTGCTACAAAAATGGCTATGGAGATTTTGTACTGAAGATGGAGCCCTATGGAGAAGATTCATAGTAGGGAAATATGGTTTGTTTAGCCAATAGACTACTGATGAGGTGATGGGGTCGTTTGGATGCTATGTGTGGAAGACCATCAGAAGGTTGTGGCCACAGTTCAATAACAATATTTATATTAGTGTGGGCAATGGTCTGAAAATAGACTTCTGGAATGAAATCTGGAAAGGGGGTGATAGCCTGAGGAACTTATTTCCAAATCTCTACACCTTGAGCTTACAAAAATCTGCTACTGTTGCTCAAGTATGGAGCCAATAAGGGTGGAACTTAGTGTTCAGGAGGGCTTTGAATGACTGGGAAATTGAGGATGTGACCAGGCTACTAGAGGTGCTAAACACCCCTCCAGCCATATCTCAAAGAAAGGATAAACAAATTTGGAAGTTACATAGCAAAGAAATGTTCACAGTCAAATCCTGCTACTGGAGGATAAACGTCAGTGACTAAAAATGGTCTTGGAAGCTAGTGTGGAAGACAAGAAGCCCATTAAAAGTAGCATGTTTTGTCTGGTTAGTCATAAGAAAAGCTTGCCTTACACATAAGGCATTACAAAAAAGGGGGATGCAGTTTTGCTCAAGATGCCTTATGTGTGAGCAGAAAGCAGAAGTAAATAATCATTTGTTCATTCACTGTAAGGCAGCTTCAAAATTGTAGAATATGTTTTTGTGTATACTAGGGGTTAGTTGGGTGATGCCAAAGACAACCATGGAGCTCCTTAATAGCTGGACAAGAATTGGCAATAGAGGGAAAAGTGAAGATTGGTGGACGACTATTCCAGCCTGTATATGGTGGACTCTATGGAAAGAAAGGAATACTAGGTGTTTTGAAGGACAAAATGATAGTTTTCAGAAGATAGAAATGAAATGCTTATGTCTTCTATTTTTTTTGTGTAAGCAAGAGTTGGTAGGGGAAAGCATAGAGATGGTCGATTTTAAAGGAAATTTGTAATTCTGTATGGCTTTTTGAGGGTGTGCCCACCACCCTGTGGGATGTAAGTTTCCAATTCATCACCCCTTGGATGATGAATTTTTTGTGAATACAAAGTTACCCTTATCTCAAAAAAAATAACAGTTGAAGTTTGTTAAACTGTACTAAAAGATTGTCTGGGAGAATGAATTACTCAGTGGCAAATCTCTACTGTAATCATGAAAAAGATATAACAGTCAGACGATTGATTGCAACATAGCTATAGAGGATGTAAAATCAGGCTTTTATTAAGAAATAGGATGAATGAACATCTAATTTTTAATAAATATTCATCCAAGATACAGATGAGTTATCAAAAGCATTGACAATGGCCAAAGATAACTGATAAGCCCACTACGCCACTTTAAAAAAAAAAAACAAAGAGTGCAACTAATTTGCATAAAAATGTCAATTTAAGTAAGCTCCTTCGAATCCCGGTGAAAGTATTTTTCTTGTTTGCTTGAGTTTTTTCTCTAGGCGAAGCTCATGAAAACCTTTGTTGTGCAAGATCAAAGGCACGTTAGTAGATTAGTTAGAATGAGACACGTGAATGTTATTGTTAACTGTTAAATTAGGTCTTAGGCCTAACTCACACCCCAAAAACTAGCTCAAAGGGAGGAGGATTGTCCAAGCCTTATAAGGAGTCCACCCATCTCATTAACCACCAATGTGGGACTTTTTGTTTTAACACCCCGCCTCACGCCCAGTGTTTAGCATCTAGTCCGTGGGTAATTTTGGGCAATTTTTTACCCACCTCACGCCTAGTGCTTAGCATCTGGTGCGTGGGCATTTTTTGGGCAACTTTTGATTTTTTTTGGGCCCTAACATCGGGTGAAATTGGCCTTGCTCTGATACCATGTTAAATTAGACCTTAGGCCTAACTCTCAACCCAAAAGCTAGCTCAAAGGGAGGAGGATTGCTGTTGACACTCAATTTTGATCCTCCATAATATAAATTAATCATCGAGCTTCTTAAATTTCAAACAATTTGAAATAATCGTCTTGAAAAATCCTAAAAAATATATATATTTTTAAAATCTCTTTCTAATTAGTTTTGGTTAGTTTTTATTTATTATTGTTTTTTTTTTTCTTTCAAAAATAATTATATAATTTTACATGTTGGTTTATATAATTTTCATCTTTTATACAAATATTTAATAAATAGCCTAAAAATAATGTTTAGCATAATTACACATTTATTTCTTTGAATTAGTGAATTTTATAATTTTCTATAATTAGTTCTCTATTTTAAATAATGAATAAGTCTTGATAATTATTTTGTCTTGTTTTAAATTAAGAAGCTCAAATAATTAATCGATAATTATTCATCTTATTTTATTGTTGACTAGATTTGGCTATATCTAAGTTCAATTATGTTAGAATAGCAATTAAAGTGGCCAATTTTTAAATAAAAAAGGGGTCATCCTTTTGTTCTTAAAACCTGTACACACATTCACACTCAAACACTCTTCTTCACCTTTCCCAACCCTCACACACGCCTCTTCTCCCCTTTCTTCTTCCCAAAACGCTAAAGTCAAGAAAGAACTTAATTTCTTCATTTGCCCATCACCCCTGTCAGTTCCTCTCCTTATTTTCAAAGATTACAGGCCTCGAAACAAGGTTTATTGACTTCGGCTGAGAGAAATCTCACCTAAATCTGATGCGAATCAAGATGTATCACATCGAATTCAAATTTGTCGGGGTAGGTTATTATCTTGCTTGTTTTTCCTTCTATTCTCTCCCATCAATCTCTCATCTCCCGCTCAAATGGCTATTAGAATTCAAACCTTTATTTTCAACTATAAATACAGAGTATTGGGGCCATTTAGAGGAGGGGGAGAAGAAGAAAAAATTGGATTTTGAGGTCATATACGAAAATAGCTTACAAAAGGTCACTTGGTTTCGGTTTTATTTGTTTTCTTTTGTTTGCTCTGGCGGAACTAGTGTGGCGAAAGAATCGTTGTCTCGTCGTCACAGCTCGCTGCTCATACAAAGGTAACCTCTTCATCTCTTATATCTTGACTTAATATCCGCGAGATTGTGTAATCCTTGCTTTTGTTTGGGTACTACTGTTCGAGATCAAATTTTGGTGCCTTCACTTGTTATTTATCCATTCTGGAAGGATATCGTAATCTAGTTTCGACATTGATTCAGACGGTTACCAGGCTAAGTTTGTCATCTGTTTGTTTCTGGGTTCAAGTTTGATCATTTGTTATGTTTTTATCTTGAGTAGTCTATGAGTGTCATGAACCTGATCGTTTTGATTTTAGTCTATCCCAGTCCAATCCGAACCATGTTCGTGAGTCGAGTTCTTGTTCTAAGCTTGCTCAGGATGTACTCAATGTCCATGATCTATAACCTTTGTTTGATTCACATCAAAGTTGATTTGTTTAGCTAAATTTGTTACTGCTTCATATTTTGTGGCCCTCATAGCTGTGTATTGTACAGTTTAGGACTTTCCTGCTTGTCCCCTTTTTAGTTTACTTTAAGTTGGTTCTGGTTCTTGTGTTTTCTTTTCAAAGTTGTGGCCTGCTTATATTTGCAATCTCATTAAATCCTCTGAAATTTGGCCTTGTCTAAAGTTTATTTCCTATAAATATGTGTATCTGTAGTATGTATTCCTATCTGTAATGCTTTGCCAAGTTTGAGTAAGACCATCGCTTAAATGGTGGGATTATTACTTTAAAAAACATGTTGCTTTGACCCTTTGTTCTTCATAAACTATTAATAAATGCCTCTTTGTCATTAAGTGTTTAGCGCTTTGTATTTAGTTTACATGCTCAATGAATAATTTCCTCGTGTCAAGATGATAATCAAAATATGCAAGAGAAGAATCTGCTTTTACATGAAAAGTGAGCATCTAATGAAAAACCAAGTTTTCTTTCTGCTTTGCATATGAAATTGCAATAAAAAATGTGAATTTTCTTCACCTAGATTTATTCTATGCTGACTATTTATTATTTGCTATGATATGCTGATTTCCTCTATTCATTATTTGGAAAATCACTAATTGGATTAGTATGAACATCATATGCTATTCAAGAGTGCAGCATGTAGCTCTTACTGTTGTTTGGCTTTGGTCTCGTGGAGCTTGTTCTGGTTTCCTTTGGAAATATTTAGTACATGTTAAAGTTTGATGGGTAAATCAATTTCAATAGGAATAGATGACAAATCTGCCAATCACCTTTTTTCCTCTCTTACTTAGCTTAATTCAACATTGTAAGAATTAAACAAGTAATGAAAAAGGCCATCCAAATAATGTCAGCAACAGATTGTATTCTCGTGCAAATTTTGAGTCATTGGCTGCTCATTTCTTATTATATTTTATTTGGAAAGCTTTAAAGTTGCAAAGGGTGGCTCGAATGCCTTTTTTCCTGTTGCTTGAGTTATCAATTGTGGGTTTACCAAGCAATTTTGGTGACCCACTTGCTCATTGTCTCTTAAATCTTATCACTTGATTTCTCACCCTTGCTATCTTAAGGACAAAATGATTAGCTTACTTCCATTGTTTAAATGTTTTGAGTAGACCTTATTGTGATTGTTATCTTTTTCGTATATGCACATATGGCTTCTTTGTCTCGGTTAATTCAAGTAGTTGGTAATAGCATCATTTATTTATTTTAATTGCTTTCGTTGGTTCCATTTCATTTTTTTTTCTTTGACTAACTTGCTCTTTTTTTTGTATCATGTGAATTCGTATGGAGTCTAATTTGGACTCAAGTTTCATCTTCCTTGCATTTTGAAATGGGCCGTGAAGGCCCAATGTTGTTTTCTCCTCTAGTCAACCCTTAAATACTAGCAACGGAGCCGACGAACAGGTCCTTGAAGGCAAAATGTTGGCTGGAAAATGAAATATGAGCCTCCAAAGGCTCAAAAATGGGTTGTATACAGTGATATACACTCACTATACCGAGATACAACTCAAAATTGCGAAAATACAGGCCTGAGGTGAAATATATGTGTTCGGAAGCAAGATATACACGAAAAGAACCTATACACATGTCGATATACACTGATATACATCATGTGTATACCAAAAACGGGATTGGGTTAAAGCCCAAAAATTTCAGCAAATTTGGCCCAAAAGGAGGCCCAAATTCAATTTCTCTCTTACTCTTTAATTATTTAATTGCGATTATTTATTGTTTGCTATTTAACTCTAACTTTATAAATTTTAATTAACTTAATTAGATTCCCAAAAGATGAGTTATTTCCTTGTGTTGGTTAACTTTTAATTTTATTTTATTGTATTTTAATTTTTTTTTAGATCTATTTTATTAATTAAAAATGTTGGCCAAATTATACCCTTTTTTAAGTTAAATCTTTTGTTCTAAAAATAATAATAATATATAAATATATAAAACAACAACCTATTCTTTAATGACTCACACTCCATCATTTTTTACTTGTTTAAAAAATGATTTAAAGGTCAAAGTATTTATTCCTCAAGTAACTTAAAATAAAATAATATATATATATATGTGTGTGTGTATTCTTTACTTGGACATTTTCTCAAAAAAAGGTTAGTCAAAACTTTGCTCTCATTCTTCAAATTAATTAAAAAAATGATTTTCATGCTTAAATTTATTAAATTTGTTTAGATTATTTATTTCAAATTTATCAAATAATTTCTAATTAATCTAATTTTATTAATATCCTAATCTTGTATGTTGAGTCAAATGTTTCATTTTTGGGTCCCTTCTCTAAATAAATAAAAAATGCGTCATTTGTTTAATTATTTTCTCAAAGTTAATCAAATGTTATAAGTTATTCTTCTTATGTTAAATCATCTTTTCTCAAAAATTAGTCAAAAATATTTTAGTCAAGTCGCAGGTCAACCGCATGTTAGCGGACACTTCGAATGCTTAAACCCTTCTCGAAGTGTAAATTGAACCCCGAACCCTATTTGGTATTTTCAAATGATTTTTTCTGTTCAAATCTTTGAAAAATTATAAGTTTTCTTAATTTTTTTAAAAAAATTAAGTGGCGACTCTTTCTAAGTATTTCTCAAATTGTTTTATACTTAGAACATTTCAAATAGTGATTTTTCTAAGGTTAGTAAAATTATGACACAACAATTGCTCAAGCCTTATAAGCTTATAAGGAGTCCACCCATCTCATTAACCACCAATGTGGGACTTTTTGCTTTAACATTAACAACCAATGGTAACCCAATGAGAGTATTTTTCTTGTTTGCTTGAGTTTCTTCTCTAGGCGAAGCTCACGAAACTTATGTTGTGCAAGATCAAAGCCACATTAGTAGATTAGTTAGAATGAGACACGTGAATGTTATTGTTAACAACCAATGGTCGGATGACCTAGAGATGTAGTCATATTTAGTAAGTTTAATGACGATAAGTAGCTTTACTTTGGTATTGAGAGAGGTCAGCTGCCATTTACCATATACAAATGACCTCCAAATTTCTTGATTTCGAATGGCTCAGAAACCTAGAGAAGGAAAGGAAACAGGAAGTAACAAGGCAATTCTTGTGAATTTCCAATGTGCAAAGAAAAGATCCAAATTAAATCAAGTATTGTTTTATACACTTATGCTATCTACAAGCTTTTTAGTATGTAAAATTTGAAAAAAAAAATGTATTCATCTCACTAAAGCAAATAACAATATATATACTAATAACTAATGAAAGCAATAATATTCAGATGACCAGTTTATTGACCTAGTTTCGGAAAGATGAGACTTTCCGTGTAAACAATACCATTCTTTGCATCATGATCTAGAGGCCATATTTGATTGTCTAATCCAAATGATCCAACAGATATGATCCTATATACGAATCTTGACCTTGTTGTCGAATCTAATTGAAAACAAAGTAACATTTGATAATCTGAAAGCGTATATGTTGGTATGACTCTGTAAATTCCGTAGCTTGGTATAGTGAACAATTTCATCCAAGAAGAGCCATGCTTGTCTTCCATTACCCATAAATTAAAAAAAATTGTCATCTTTATAATAAAGACCAAGCATTCCGGCCAACACTGTTAGGACCACATCAACTTCAATTTTAACATCATACTCGAACCTAGATAGAGTGAGGTAACACACGATCTCTGGCAATGGTATGTCTCTATACACCTCGGATGAAATATTAAATGAAACCACACTCAACTTTGATGAGATACCAAGCCAATGAAATGCTCCATCTACAAATGGCAAAAATTCCCCACCAGAATACATAGAACAATCTGTCCAATCTAATGAAGACGTTTCTTCAATAATTCTCCATGAATTATTTTTCAATGCGAAAATTTCGTTTTTGTTTTGGCCATCTTTAGTCATGACCAACCAAAAGACTTTATAGTCATCACTAATAGAGTCATAACCCAATTCATAAGTAGATCGAAATCCATCATCGTCATCGTCATCATTATTGAATTTGGAATGGGGAAGTACTATAGATTCTCTTGTAGACGGATTCCATATCATTAATAACGAAGGTTGTTCAACATGAGGTTCAGTCCATATTCCGATGAGAAACAAGCCATCACAACTACAATAGACTTTTGTACCTTCTGCAGTCGAATTTGAAGGGCAATCAACTACGCAGATATCTTTAACAAGCTGAACCAAGGATAAAGAATACGAATAGAAGTGAAGACGATTATTATCGTCTGCATTATTAAGGCAATCGAGAGAAAGTAATTTTTGGGATCTGGCGTGATTTTTGGCATGATTGAGATGTTTCTTCCTAAAATAAGAGTGAGAGATTAATGTATTTCAAAATTTTGAGACACAATTGAAACGAACAACTGATTTCACAGGTAGCCTGCTCAGAATGTTCACAAGTATTTCCTCCATGAACAAGACAGGTATGCCAAGAAACAAAGAGCAAATTAAGATGGAACAAAAAAGCTTATAATTAAAAAAAAAAACATACATCAAATGATTTTATTTATAACTACTGTATTAGAATCTCCTAGTTGAAACAAAATTTATTTCCGAATAGGATTGGACTATTTTTATTTTTGGTTTTGTAATTGTAAAACGATTTCTTTCAACAATAAACTTTTGTTTGGTAAACATAAGTTAGGGGTGTGAAAAATCGAACCGAAAAAATGTTATTGGGTTATTGAGTTTTTAATGGGTTTATAAAAAAAAGTTATTGGGTTATTGGTACCGTATCGGTATTTACTATTAGATTATTGGGTAAATCGATAACCCAATAAGACGGTAATAATTTACTATTTTACCCATCCTAATTATTAAATATTAATAATTTAATGTATAACTAGACACTATAACTTTATCAAATTATTAGTACTCTACCCACTTCACACTAGGCCGCTTTACTAGTTTTTACTGTTTACTCAAAACCTAAAGATTAAAGTAATGGTTCACAATTTTAGCTATTTGATTTTAGTTTTAGTTTTAGTCTTGTTGGACTATTTGATTTTAGTTTGTAATTGTAATCGTAGGTTGTAGCATTTGCAAGTTTGTAAATGTCCGTAATTTGATTAACATCAAAAATTTCATATTATGTTTTGGCGGTGACATGTAATTATTGCCTTCGTACTATATTTTCTCTTATTGATGCAATTTCTCATTATCTTTCTTGTTTCACTATATCAAAGCATTTAGAGAAGTGAGAATCATATAATATTTTACGGACATTTTCTTATTGGGAAAACCGAAAACCAAACCGATAACGACCAATAATCGATAAATCAAACTGATAATACATAAAATCGAACCGAACCAACTGATTCACACCCCTAAGTAGCTTCAATTCTTGGAAGAACGAGTTCAATGTGACAAGCGTACAAGCGTATTTATACGTATGAATACAAAAAGTAGATTCTATTTGTACACTTGTATGTATCCTAGAATTAGCCAGTAAATCAAGTTATCACCTTGTACTTGTATTGATAAAGATAACAAGAATATAAGGTGGAAAAAAAAAAAAAAGATGTGTGTAAGTTGATCTGACAATAAACAAAAAAGATAGCTACTACCATATGCCATTAAATACTTAGGGATCGTTTGGTAGAAAGATTAATAACGCAGGGATTAGTAACGCAGAGATTAGCAATGTAGAGATTACAAGTGCAGGGATTAGTAATGCAAGGTTTATTTTTATCAAGTGTTTGGTTCATTATTTCTCACCTCATCTTGTGTTTGGATTAAAATTTTATAAAAAGCTTCTTTCCAATTATACCCTTGAATTATTAGGTAATTGGGTCAAGGTAGATAATTGCCGGACAAAATTAATTTTTATGGCCTTCTAACTAGCTATGAGAAGAACAATTTTGTTATCATGTTTGCTATTTGTTCACTTGAATTATTTGAGGATAAATAATTGTCATCTTAATAAATTGATCACTCACAAAATGTCATTTTTCAATTTAAAAAAAGATAAACCATCTACTATTAAAATCGAAAAGACAGTCAACAAAGGTAAAATTGAATAAACTATCTACATTTACACATAAAAATTGTAAGTTGTAGTTTTAATATGTATGTAAGTTTTAAATTCTTCAAAATACGAATAATTAGAAAACCAAACAAATATATATATACACACACACACATTCAATTAAGATCACAAACGTCATATACAAATAAACAACTCACATTTCAAATTTGAATAGAATTTATTTAGTAACAAACAACTCTTTCTAAATAATTTGTAAGCTAATTTATTTAAATAAATTTACTATTACAAATATAAATCATAAAATCAAGAAAATAATTAAAATGATTTGAGGGATATTTTTGTCTTTACATAGGCTTATCACATGGTATTATATCCTATGTATTACTAATACTTCCAAATGGAAGGTATTAGTAATACATCCTATAACACCATGTAGGAGGTATAACTAATCCATGGATTAGTTATACATATGCCCAAATTCCTACCAAACATATAATAAATAATACCTTACCTAATACATGGATTATTTCTTCTAATGCGGTCTAACAAACGACATCTAACAATGACAAAGATATATGTGATAAAATGTAACACCATATTATGATCAAGTGTCCATTAAATAGCATGAGTATCTCAGTCTTAGCACTTGCCATACTAGAAGATGTAGTCGAACTTTGATTATAATTTAATGCAATTTATAACATAAGGTTCATGAACCTGGTTTTATTTTTCACATGTGAATAGAGTAGAAGAAATGGAGAATTTGATCACCATATTTTAGGTTCCCAAAACAAGAAGAAAAATAAGGTCCGTCCAATTCGTGTCAGAAACTCTTATGTGAAAATAAAATAAAAAGTTAATTTCATATTCAAAACTCAAAATTAAGTTATTTTAGTTAAAAATAAAAAAATATTTATTGCTCCGCTACAACCCTTATCGATAAAGTAAATTGCATCATTTAATGTGTAGAAGGACTATGTCAGTAACAATGCAATCTTGATTTGATAGATATATGTAGGATAAATTGGTACATACCTTTGTCAAATTGACAAATTCAAAATCTTTATGAAATTATTTTGTTTCAGACTTTCAGTATGGCTACTAAATATTCGATTCGATTTTTATTGATTTAATTTCTTGATTTTCAATTGAGGTTCTTTGAACCAAAACAAATCAAAACTTTTTTTATGGGTCAGATTTTGGCCAGTATAAACATATACAGCACATGGATTTTTGTAAAAACTATCGTCGAATACTATTTGTCCTGAAATTCAGACGGTTCATTCCATACGATCATGCCGTCTTAACCCCTAGGCCAACTAAAGTTATTGCTTGGGTCTCATATTTTTGGGGGCCCCATTTTTAAAAAAAAAATTGCTTATATATGTTTTTTTTTTTTTAAAAAAAAAAAATTATGTGTACTATGAGTGCTATGATTTCTACTAAAGAAATTACATATGACATGAATATAAATATGATTTTCGTAAGAAACAATTTGATGAAAATATGGATAACGAAATCACTAAGTCCCTTGAAGAATCTTTAGAGTTGATTACGCTATATATGTAGAGTAGATCAAACTATTTTTTCACTTTAAAATAGATTTGAACCAATTGAAGCATATAAAAATATTTTTGATTTCTTATTTAGTGGTAAATACTGAGATTACTAGATGATGAAGTTTTTTTAAAAATATTGTCTTAACCTTGAACTTTCTTTAACACATACTAGTTATTCTGAATTGATGGTTTAGATTTATTTTACGAATTAAAAGTGTTAAAGATAAATAATACAAGAAGAAGATAATGATGTAATGAAAATACTCAATCAAATAAAAATATTTGATTCTTTTCCAAATACACATATTGCTTATAAGATAATATTAACAGTTCATGTAACCATTGCCTCAACCAAATTTTTCTTTGTTCGAAATTAAAATTGATTAAACCTTCTTTAACATCAACAATGTCTCAAGATAGATTGAATGAATTAGCTATATTATCATTTGAAAAGGAATTATTAAAACAAATTGATTATAAAATAGTACTTAATGACTTTGCATCTGAAATAGCTAGAAAAGTATATTTTAAATAAAAGTACATATGATGGGAAAAAAATTAGGGCCACTCTCTTAAGTTTCGTTTTAGGAACCCAATGTTGTTGAGTCGGTCCTGCATACAACAACGACATTGTCGTGATTAAAATTGGTTTTTATTTTTATTTTTTGTATTTTAAAGTCCTAAAATGTGAATTCATGATTATAGGATTTCGATGTATATTAGCACAAGAATTTTAATCTACACGTTATGTGAGGAAATAAAAGAGATTAATTGGGTGTATTCTCACAAAATAAGTTATATTTGCATTTTGTTATATTTTAAAAAAAACATATTCATCTTTTTCATTGGACTTTAGGAACATTTTTTTTTTGTTGTTGTACTCTCAGAAATGTCGTATTTTTACACCTGTTGTGTTAAATCTCTACTTTCCACCTTAATTTTCCTATGTAGCTCCTTTAATTAAAAGAAAAATTACCTAAATATACATCTTATTTTATCATAATCTCTAAAATTTTCTATCATTTAAATTATTTTTCAAAAATTCCCTATTCATCACTCCCTCTCGCTAAAACATCCTTATCCTCCTCTTGGATAAATCCCTCCCATATGTATCCAGATGTTTGTTAATGAAGTCTAGTGATGTAACTCCCCTCTCGAATACATCCCTCTCCTATATCCGGAAGTCCCTGTATCCGAAATCCATAACCACTAATGATTTAAAACTCTCAAGTTTTATTATTTATGCATTATGGATATTATTTCATCACTCAAATCTCGTCCAAATTAAAACCCAACTTGTTCCAACAATTTTTATTTATTACATTAATTTTCTAAATTGGGAAATTACAACCAACTAAATCTAAATCAAATAGTACCAAGTTGATCAAAAGTAAAACATTGATGAAATTAGAAACCAAAAAAATATAGAATATATCCATTTTGCTACCTTGGTGATTCGAACTCGCCACCTTCCGATTGGAAGTGAGGAGTGCTTACCATCCGAGCAACTCCCTCTCGTCAAAAAAACAAATATATATATATAATATACCAAGTTGATCAAAAGTAGAAATTAATGAGGGCTACTAGAATCACCTAATTTAATTCTTCATGCATGGGGTCCCCCTCCTACCCACCCCACACCCCCAAAAAAAAAAAAAAAAAAAAAACCTTCCATTATAAATAAAAGTGTTATATTGTTTCTTGAATGAATTGGGGAAAAAAAATATGGAAGAAAAAAAAAAAGAAGAAGAAGAGAAATGGAGAGGAAGTATTATATAGAGGTGTACGTATGAGAAATTGGGGAAAATGGGTATCCGAAATTCGCGAGCCTCGTAAAAAATCTCGTATTTGGCTTGGTACTTTTTCTTCGCCTGAAATGGCAGCTCGAGCTCATGATGTAGCGGCTTTATCCATCAAAGGTAATAACATCGTCTTTTTGTGTTTTAGTTTATGTGACGTTATTTTTTTAGTATATATAGTCTGTTTAATTCATCTTACGAATGGTATAATATGTTAAGATGAGACAATAATTAAGTTTCAAATTCAAATCAAGATTTTACTTTTGTCACCTAGAAATAACAGAAATACTATAATTACCTTATTATTAAGGGAAAGTATTATTTTTAGATTAAACTTGAGGATGATTTTAAATTATGGTCAAAAGTTCCATTGATTAATTCAAAAAGAAAAATCTCAAAATATTTAGACATGTGTTATATATGTAGCGATTTCAAGCTTTGACCGTTGTTATAATGACAAGGAGAAACACGCGATAATTTGCTAACAATAAAGATATAAAATTACGAATGGACTAAAATATAACGAATATCAAAATAATATAGTGGAAAATTTGAACTTTCTCTTTACTTATTTATGTATTTTAACATGTCCTCCACATTCCACATTCCACATTCAAGTTCGATTCTTTTTAATAAATCAAACACATGAAAATTATCTTTTTATAATGAATAGTCATGAATCTGAACTCAGAATATTTTGAAATGTATGATTATCTTATCTGAAAACAGGTAATGCTGCAATCCTCAACTTTCCAAAACTTGCAAATTATCTTCCAAGACCTACTTCACTAAGCCCTCGCGATATTCAAGCAGCAGCAACAAAAGCAGCTTCTATGAAAAACTTCGATTCTTTATTATCATCGTCTTCTTCTTCTTCCTCTTCATTATCAGTAGCAACAACCAATTTGGGGACAACGTCAGAAGAATTGTCCCAAATCATCGAGCTACCACAACTTGAAACTTGTATTGATGACTCGTTTGATCAGCTAAAAAATGAGTTATTATATGTTGATGACTTGAAGATGGGTGGATGGTTATATTCCGATAATAATGAAGAAATAATTTCAAGTTGTTTTGGGCCGTTTAATTTATTGTAGAATTACTAAGTGGAATTAATAAACATATGCACTATCATATAATATAATGTTAATAATTGTTATTATGGTGGTTGTTTGGTGTATCATGTATGTACCGTACGTACATAAATTTTTAGTTTTTTTTCTTTGCAAATATAACCTTGTATTGTGTGTTGCGTAAGGATAGACAAGATCTCGTCATTCTTAACAAAATGTAAGGTCTATTAAAAAGAAAAATGATCTCCTGTTAGAATCTCTCAAGACGAACATCTTTTGGAGAGAGAGAAAGAACTTAGATGTAATACTTTTTTGTGATCGTGTTTGACTTATGATAAAATTTAAGAAAAACAAAACTTTTTTTATATAAATACTTGTCAAAAGCCCAAGTTATATGTATTTACCTGTCTAGTTTGAGAAGTTTGTTTGTTATATATATGATATTTGTAGTTAGATTTGACAAAACCCTTTTAAACATACTGAATATCTGAAATTGTTATGAAAAAAGTAGACTATATTATACTATGTTTGTAGTTAGGTTTGACAAAACCCCTTCAAATATATTAAATATCTGAAATTGTTGCGAAAAAAAGTAAGCATATAAAAAATAAGTAAAATTTAAATAGTCGTGTCCAAATAAAATACTAGTGAACATATTTATGAATATGGGCTTGTCAGACCCATATCAGTACAACTACAACATGACTTAAGGTAGAAGATCCTTGTGATATTTACTTTAATTTCTTTACCCAAATATTTGAATTTATTTTGCAGTTATATATATATATATATATATATGCGCGCATTTGATTTTTAATTTTTAAAAAGTGTGCATTAGTTTGATTCGATTCTTTTTAATTCGATTTGATTTAATATTTCTAAAACGATTAGTCAAAAAGATTTAATATTTCGATTTGATTTAATATTTCTAAAACGATTAGTCAAAAAGATTGAAAAATCAGTTTTTCGATTATTTGCTATCCAATAATAAAAAGAAGAAATACACAAATAATTATATAATTAGCACATAACCGATAAACACTAAGAAATCATAATTAAATTGAAAAAAAAAATGTAGTGCTCGAATTTTTCAGAAGTATCTCCTCACGATAGTTAGATCCTCCAAAAATGCATTACTTTTTGATAATTCAAATTTTCAACACAAATTCATAATGACATTTTTGAAAGGTCTGCATAACAAATAGAAAAAGATAAATCAATTTACAATCATTCTTGATTATATGCTTCTTCGAACTTCTGAACCCCTATATATTAATCTCTACAACGATGTTGATGATTTTCACCTATTTCATTTTCAACGTTACTAATAATATATGGCGATAAATTCAAATACTTATCTCCCTCTATTTCATTTCTCACATCTCTCCATCTTGCACGACAAAGCACACAACTAATTGATTTTCTTCTGCTAGTACTTCTCTTCCATGCCATCAAACACTCTTCATGAATAGGGTTTCTACATGTAACACAAGCTGCTATTTTTTCTTCTTCATTCATCTCTTCCAAACACACCGGACACGTCGTCCCGTTTTCGATCTGTCATAAAAAGGTTCGAAATGTGAAATCAGCTTTTTTTAAAAGAGATATATTGTCAGTATACATACAAAACATTTTAAGATATCGTGGAACAATATTTTTCTATAGCAACTTAATTATTTGTACACCATCTATATAAAATAAATTACATTACCAAGCCACCCAAATTAAGAATATTTATACGTAAGCTTTCTTAAAATATGTGATTTGGTATCTTGTGTAAAGCCTAAAGGTGACATGATGATATACAAATTCTTTAAACTTTATGTAGAATTTAAGTTGAAGTCTTCAAATATATATAGTATATATTTAGTTATATATAATCGTCATGGTATAAAAAACAAAATCAAACTAATCAAAATGTTATATAATGTATATATATACATGCATGTTAGCCTCCACAAAAAAAAATTGGATTCTCTTGAAATTAAGTCAGATTACCTATGTGTTACATCAACATGTAATTAAAGATAACTTATTATGTTGGTGCAAAATAAAATATTTATACCAACAGAATATATAACTTAAACCTCCACAAAACAAGATTCATATTATTAAAAATAAGTCAACCACTACGTACTCGATACAATCAGTAAAGATAATTTTATGATGTAAAAATAAGTTATACCAACGATGTATATAACTCAAATTCTATATGTAATAATTCGATATTATTTATTTATATTTAGAAACTATAGACTAACCTTTATTATTACAGGTGAACTCCTCTGCGGTTGTTGAGAAAACAATTGATGAAACATTTCACGTACTTTTGAAGTTGCTAATGCTTCTGTTGAAATTGGTAAATTAAGAAGACGTTGAAGATGACGTGGCCGTAGACTCCGTCGATAGAGACACGTGTCATCAATCGATATGCCCAATACCCTAAATAATTAAGCAATATGTCAACAACAACAAATTCGGTGTAACCGCATTTATAAGATATACCCTAATAAATAATTCCACGTGTCATTAATCGATACGCCCAATACCTTAAATAATTAAGCACAAATAATAATGTATAGGTATTAATCCTCTCTAAAAAAAATTCTTACTTATCGATATATATTCATGTTTAATTAACATATTATAAGAGATGGTGCGTTTCATTTTCAAGTTAGTAATTATTGCCGGTTATTATCATTTTAGGTTACCTGATATAGTTAAAATTCAATTTTTGAATTTTCATAAAAAAAAAATTGGAAAATTTACCTAATGAGCACAAATAATATGTGTTTGCATGGAGTGGTACGATCAGGGCAACTGCATGAAGGGGTGGTGGAGATAGTCACAGTGTAGACGTTACACGTGGCACCTAACACATAAAAAGTCGCATCGCGACGGTGGAGGAGGAGGAGGTGGTGGCTGAGTGCTCGGAATATTCGATCCGCAAGGGGTTGAGTTGGCGTTAAACGACGATGACGATGTTGGTGGTGATGATGGTTGGAAGAACTAGAGGGAAGGGATTCCATAATTTTTGGAAATTAGGATAAGGAAATTATGATGACATATTGTTAATTATTATTATATATATGTATATGTATAGATAGAAAAAGAATGGAGGAGATACTTTGTAGAGTATGAAGGGATACGTGAGGGATAATTTAAGGTTTAACTAACATCAAATTAAAGGATACCTTTTAACTTGGTTTTTTCTTTGTATAATTAAAAAAATAATACTAATTAGGTTAATTTAACCTTAATGCACGTTATATGGAAGTCCAAAATTTGATTAATGGTCCCGTGGATAGAGTTGCTCCTTCCTTAATGAGAGATTTTAGGTTTGAGTCTTAGGTGTGAAAAAATTCTTGATAAAGAGCGGTTTTTTTTTTTTTTCAAATGGAGTTCTACGCGGCGCAATAATTGTGTGCTTCAATGTGGGTATCGGACACCAGATAAAAAACAAAAACAAAAACAAAAGAAAGAAACAAATCCAAAATTTGACACAAAATACATTTCTTTGTACCTAATTTCTTGTTAATTATAAGGGAGGGATAAAGTCATGTAGGATTTAGGGGTTCATACTAAACTTTCTTCGTGGAAAATACATTGTTTATATATTGTAGATGTTAAATCTCTATCGACTTTCGTGAGTTTATTTCTTTGTATTTGAATTCTCTTGATGAAAATTCTAACTCCACAACACACTCTTTTATTTCTTACACCCCTTATGGAGGATTTTCAAGACGGATCAACTATTTACCAAGAAACTTATATTACAAGTACAACTTCATACCATATTCCTCTAATGTTTAATACTCGAGCCAAGAATTTTCCAAACACAGGCTCTCTACCTTCTCAAGATAAGGCCTTCTATGCTCTTCACACCCCACATAGGATTAAACTGGATTTGTTGTTGTGGTTGTTAGCTTCATTTCATATTCCCTAATTGTCTTGCTGAATTACTTGCAAATCATATCGTGTCGAATCGTCATGATTCAAAGATATAAACCAAAAAGAGAAACAATACAAGTCGATATGACTTCGTGATATAATCCAACTAGCTGCATTAGAATTTAGATGGAATAAAATTGTCATTCAGAGGTACCATTTTATTCAGAACACAAGTATTAACAAGAGAAATAATACAATTATTACACTTCATCAACCAATGGATACATAACACGTCACACAACGTTATCACTAATCAATAGTTGATCAACACATTCTCGTCTCAACTTATCATTTAACTATGGTAAAATTAACGTAGTTTGGTGTAAACATCAAGTGCGTGTAAACATTTACCATCTCGACCACCATAGCTGCTGTATGGAGGACCTCCTTCCAATGGTGAAGCTCAAAGATGATCTTCATAGCAGTAGAAGATACTCTCCCAGAAGCTTTAGTTAACTTGGTACAATAATGAAAGCAACATAGCCACTAAAGTTTTATTTATATCGCGTGGAATATCAAGATTAATACTTTCAGTCTAAAGCGGAAACTTTAAGGTATTGATCTGCAAAAGGATATCTAACGAGGTAGTGGCGAGACACTGAGCTTTATGCTGAATATGGTATGCGCAACGCCATCCTCTGACACAGCCAAGGGCTTTGTTGATCAGGATCAATGAAGCCATGCATGATAAATTGTTCTGCTTCTTCATCCATCAATTCTCTGGCCCAGGTGACACGTTTTGATGGGCAGCTACCCGGTCCATGACATCTGAATAGTTTCAACAACAAGATAACTGCCTCAGAGATGATAGCTTAATGTTGGCTTCTTTTATAAATTGACTTACACACTTCTTATCGAGATTCGTCCCTAGAGAGGATTTAAGACAAATTGAAATTCCTACCTTAATCTATAGTATGCAGTATATGAGTAAAATGTTCTGTGAAATAGAAGTTAATATGATCATTTGAATCTTGTTGTAAATTAAGGGATTTCAGAAAACTAACCGATACTCATAGAAGCAAGCAGTTCTCTCATTTTCTGCTTTACCCCAGTTATTCCAGCCGACATGCTTAATACAGTGATCCATATAACAATAGGCAAAAACCACCCTCCCAAAAGGCCCCCATGGGCGTCCAAGATGTGTATATGAGGTTGCTCCGCTACCAGTGATCACACATCTGCATGGTCCCAGGAAAAATGTTTCAAAAGAATGACAAACTTTAACATGAAAAATGGAAATTGCAGAGAAAAAGTCTCTAAATATTAATCTGACATTGAATTCTTTAGTGAACCAGACACCAGTGTGAGGTACAAGTACAACCTCAATGTACTGCAGCTGAGGTAAGCTCAATATCAGGCCTATCAACCAAGATGAAGCTCTATATTAAAAGTTTTATATTGATCTTTCACGATAAAGCTGATTGAAAGATGGGTTTAATTTAGACTGATCACTCACTAAGTGAAACTTCAACAAGATTGAGGATGTGGCGTCATCGACTCATCATCACCTAAAGTGAGTTTTTAATGGGAGAATTTCCAAGAATATTTACATTGAATGAACAATGGACAGAGATCTTAATGATGCTTTGACACAAGCACGAGTGATAAAATAAAGTTATATTTTCTATAACACCCCATACGGCCATACCTATAGCTACGATTTATCTAATTGAGGCATGGTGGAAAAGGGTAAACCTCTCTTAAACAGCAAGTCACCACAGTAATAAGATACATTTTGACTGAGAACACAGAACAGAAGAGCACTCCAGGTCAAATATCATCAAGACACAAAGCTCTTTCACCCTACACAAGAACAGAATTTTCCTCGACAGATAAGACAGAAAAATGTGTCAACACTTCAAGTTCTGGGAAACATCACAGAAAACTCCCTTCTAATCGAAGTATGATTTTCAGAAGTTATACTTGCAACAACCTTTATCCGGAAAAAAGAAGTTATGTTTGCAACACCTAAAATTTTATTCCACACCTAAAGTGTTAAAGCTATAAAAGCTTTGCCACTAAGGGTAAAATGAAAAGCTCACGTTAAATAGTTCTCAAATTTAAAAAGTTGTCATTCTTTCTGGATCAAATTAAAAAGAAATGCTGCCACATAAACTGGATAGAGGGAGTTGTAGTTATACCTTTTTCTTGGGGACAGGTTGTACCGAATGACAGTACCTAACTAAGGTTACTAAGTAGTTCTGAACTTGTGTATGAGTAGCTTCTTACTTCAAATCAAGGAAGTTAATTGCTCAACTTATTTTGAAAAGAAATACAATATACAAGAAAATATATTGTTCTGCACCTGTTGTAGATTAGTTAAAGAACCAAACATAGTTTCTGAAACTAATGCTCATCTTGCCAATGCTTATAAAGCTAAAACCAATCTACTAGATCAGCTAACTAAAGCACTTCGAGACATATATGAAATAGTTTTATCTCCTTTTTAGAGAAGTCAACTCCAGTCTCTTTGTTGAAAAAAAAAATTCAGCCCCTTTACAGAGTCAAGGAAATGAAAAGCTGAAGCACCGCATGAGATGCTATATATTATCCTCAGATAGAGGAACTAGGTATTGCATTTCCAAGATCGGGGGTGCAAGAATCATTTCTGAGGCGAAAAGGGAATAAAAGACACTAACAATTTTGATGTTCATCAAGAACTGATTAAGAGCACTTCTTTAGATTCCATCATATTGACAATGTCACAACACACATGTGAGCGCACGCGTGTGCACACACACACACACACCTATACATATGCATGTTTATGTTTGCATCGTCCTGTTTGGATATGCAACTTGATTTTGAAAACAGTATTTAGTAAAAAAAGCAATTACATCTTAGAAGTATCTGTTTCTTATTATTTCAAATGTAAATTGGTTTCGACTTTCGAGAAGAACTTATTCAACCTTTTATATAATCTGTTGAGGCATCCAAATGAGGTATCCCAGGATTTATGCATTCAGCCAGTTACTTTGTGCATCTCTTCCCATTATCAACTAAATCAATGTGACAGGAATGTTCATAGACAAACTAAGTACTATTACTATAGGCTACTAGCATAGAAAAATCTGAAATAAGGTGGGGTTTATACATATGAAATCAAATGGAAGATCACCTTGAAATAATGTAATGAAACCAACAAGAAATCAAACAAGCATATCTTTTACAGAAAGTTCATGTATAATGTTCTTTTTCTCAAGGGTTTAGACAGATACAAACAACAACAACAACATACCTAGTATAAATTAAAATTTTGGACCACATCTCGATTTGAGCGTGTCATCTTGCACATGGGAAGTTTAGGCGAGATAGTAAGACCATCAGATCAGAGAAAGGGCAATGTATCCATGAATTAGGAATTAAAACCAATATCCCATAAATTAGGTAATTCAATCGGCCAGAACTGGATTAATGTCAAGCAATTGAAATTTCTTAACAGAGCCGAGATTTTACATGTCAAGAAATTTATTATAGCCTATCCAATTTAATGAAAGCCTCGGATCTGCACAATTTTTACCAAGACGCCAAGAAATTTCTTATAGCCTATCAATATAATGGTAACTTCGATTCTGCACAAAATTTACCAAAAGGGCAAAGAAAATATTGGGTGACAAACATAAGAACCAGCCTGACAACAAAAATAAAGTGGTTTATTTTCTAAATAATTGGACCTTTGAATGATAACCAAATCCAACTACTTACAAACCTCAGAAACACATAGCCGGTTGTCTCTTGAGAAGATTTCCTGCTTTGTGCAGTAATGAATCCCGCCGATTTGCAGTGTATGTGACAATGCTCTAAGAGAGCAGTGCTATTACCAAAAATAAAATCTACACTTCCTTCGATATAGCAATCTTTCAAATATTGCTTCCCGTAGTGCAAATACAGCGTATCCTGCAAAAATTAATTTATTTTCTTTAAAAAGAACAGTTAAAACCCTCAAGGTAGACAATCATAGACACAACAAAAAGAGAGTATGTTAAGCAACAATATTCAAATGTGCTATACACATCTAGAAGGGAGACAAAAATTGGGGAATTAATTTAGGCAGTTGTAACTTTTGGAGCATGGAAGGAAAATTGAATGGAATTCAGAAATGATCCAAAAACATATGAAATCACTCTTGGGGGGAAATCAGAGCGCATATATAAGCTACAAAGTTTCTTCTTTGACATGGAGTCCTTGACACTCACCGGAACTAGGAACTGACTAACAAGTTGGTTTCGCCACAAGGTATATACTGCTTCTACTATAGACATGAAGTTCGAAAGTTCTGGTAAACTGTAAAATTTGACAGAGCATAAAAAATTTAGTATTGCACCTGCCAACCAAGAAATCTGCAATTATAAAATGCACAACGATCAGCTGTAACTCTGATTGCCACTGCCTGTCCTGATCCCTATTGCAGAAGACCAAAAAGAAAGGAAGCAAGATGAATCTACAAGCACCATTTGCAACGAGCAAAAAGGAAAAAAAAATATAGAGTACCTCAGGAGCAGAGTTTTCAAAGGTGATGTTCTCAGCAATAAAATCCTCTCCTTCCACTATTGTACTCCCACATCCAAATGTACCAGTACCAATTAACCTTGCAGCCTAATTATCAGATAAAATGAACATAAAGAACTTAATTACACAATGGTACACATATGGAGGAAAGATGATGTTGAAGTGTGTTTGAATGCTTCATCTAAAATCTTAAACCGTTAAAAATTAAACTTTGTACTTAATTATGTTTTACACCGTCTATCACCTATTTAACGGCCAATTCTTCTGTTTCATTTAAAGCTACAACTTTATACTTACTTATGTCTTCAACACGTCCATCACATGTATAACATGCCCAGTTGGAATAACTCATTTCATCTAAAAGCTCAAATTAAAAAGATAGCCACTTCTCTTTATTTTTTGATAACCATGGTGTCTGGACCGTACTATTTTGTCTTTGTTGGATTCGAACATGAGACCCCATGATATTCAACCCGCTTCATTGACCACTAGACCACACCCTTGGGCGCCAGCCGCCAAGATAGACACTTATTTAACCTAGTTATGTCTAACATATCCGAGAGTTAAATTGTTCTATTCAACCAAAAGCTAAAACAGTTAAAGATTGACACTTTTATGAATTTCATTATGCATTTTAACATGACCCTGTATGCTATTGAAATTGATACTTCTACTACCTTAATTATGCCCTTTTTTGTTTCCCACTGTCCGGTACAATCAATTGATGCCCGGTTAAATCCGGATTCGTGCCATGAAGTCTAGCACTCCCTAACAAAGTGACTCCATAGCCAAGGCTCCAACCTCAGACTTCTAGCTATGAATGGAGAAGTATTTACCACTCCACTACTCCGTTACAACCCCTGTTGGTTTCATTATGTACTCACTAGTCCCTACATCTATCACGAGTACTCCACCAAAAATGCCACAAAAAAAAACATTTTTTTATGACATTGAGTCTTGAACCCAAACAATACAGTATAAATCTTCTTCTCTAAAAATTTAAAACATAAAAAGAAGCTAAAAAGGAAAAAAGATGTACCTGATGGTGATCAATTTTAGTGGCAGTATTATTCCAGGTGAGAATAGTAGCTTCAGGACTAAACCCAGCAAGTGTAATGTAATTTTTCGTTTTCGGAACATAAATTGGCTGTTTATAAACACCAGCCGCTACACGAATCACAGTGCGACACTTATTTGATAGTGGAACAGCGTCTATGGCTTCTTGCACTGTCCGGTAATCACCAGTTCCATCCTGTGAAACTGTTACCGACACCCTTGATGACATTTTCGCTAGAATTTCCGGTAAAATTTCGCCTCGCCGGCGAGAATATTTTGTTTGCGGCGGTGTAAGGGCGGTGATGGTGGCGATTCCGCTCGGGTCGCGGCAGAGATGATTTTTTTTTTTGGAAAAAGGAACAAGAGAATCTTATATAGTGTCACATTTTCGAGGTGAATTTTATCTTTTAGAGAAATGAAAAAATAATTATATAGTAATATATTTTATTAAAAAGTAATTAGAAAATTAGTTAATCACCATTAATTCTAACCATGTTTGGAGAATTAAATAGTACTCTTATACTTTTCAATTTCATACTTGATTAAATAATATGGACTAGACAAATATGTTAAATTGTATATTACATTCCGTTACAAAATAATAATATTACTAATCAATTTCTAGATTAGTTTCCAAATAGACTTTAAGGTACTTGGTAAGTATTTGTATAATCTTTCTTTTATATTCTTTATCGTTACATAATATTATCACATATCAAATTTGAATAATAAATCTAACAAAAAGTAAAATATATGATAGAGTTAATATAAAAAGATATGGTAAAAATTATTAGTAAGACAGAAAAAAAATATTAAGATAACGATACAATTATACCAGATGCGTCATTATGCAACCATCCAAACAATAATTATACACTCAAACATAATCTCATAAGCAAAGTTTGAAAGAATATGATATATACAATTTTTATCTCGACTTTGTGAGTATAACAAAAAAAATTGATGGAAGCTTGTTACACCTAAGGCTAGGCACCATATCGGAATGGGACCATCGGTATCGAATCGAAACGGGATGGTTTTATCTGGTTGTTGATCGGTATCGAGATGAACCGGATCGGAATTATCGGGATGGAGGCTCGATTTCGTCCCGTCCTCTTATATACCGCGATAGAATTGGGACGGCCCGAAATAGAACGAAACGTGATTGGATAAACGGGACAACACATTTAGCTTTTTCAAAAAATGAATTATTTTTTTTGAGTTATTTTGAATTACGAAAATATGAATATCTTTTTTTTATTTTTCTAAGTTTAATAGTTTGTAGTATTTAAATTTTAAAATTTATAATGTCATTTTACTTAAATTTATTTTAATGATATTTTTAAATTTTTTTTTTACTTACATAAGTTTGTAAGTTAATTTAATAAAGTTTTTTTTTTTAAGTTTTTGACCTTATGTTATAAGTTTTCAAGATTTGAATTTTTTGAAGTTTCTAAGTTATTAAGTTATACTTATAACTTGTAATTTAAATAACTTAAGTTTGTAATTTAAAAAAAATGAAATAAACAAAAAAAGAAATGCTAATAAAAGTATAAAACAATAACACAAATACTATTTTTAAGTTTAATTAAAAATGATTTACCGAAATGAACCGGGATGAACCGATACCGATATATCGGTACCAAATCATGATATCGCTCTATTTCGAGTACTGATTCAATATATCCCATTTCGTCTCGAATACTAACAGACCGGATCGATACCCGTACAACCGATCCAGTGCCTAGTCTTAGTCACACCACATTACCAAAACAAGCAAGAAAATATTATTTCATATAACATTAACTTATACATTCATGATAGTAATATTGTACTACTTTTTATAGAAAATGTTTTAAATATTTTATATCATCACTACATGATATAATTTTTAATATTGTATGAACACGTTTTTACCGTGGAGTTCAAGTTCATAAAATTAAGTGGAGTTTTTCATATTATTATTATTATTATTATATATAATTTTTCTTCCATATAATTATAACTAATCAACATTTTAACAAAAAAGTTAGTCTCTAAGAAGAAATTGTTTTCATCTTTCTTCATTAGCTCCCTAGATTTGTAGCCATTTTTCACTTCCGTTTCTCTCCACAGATCTTCAGCAATCCAAAACCCTAATTCATATATATATACAATATATATAGACACATTTTCCGGCTAACAGGTTCTCCGATTTCATAAATTCTCACTTTTGAACGGCCGGTGGAAGATTCTAGAAAATTCGATTTTTTTGTGGTTTTTCAAAGTTGATGGATGATCGATATGCGTCAACTGCGTAGTTCTGTGCGTAAAGGCCGTGAACCGATTGTTCCGAACGTACAACACGCGCCGTCACCGGGAAAAGACGAACCGGACGCGCCGACGACAAGGTTGAGGAGGAGAGGTACAGGGAATAGAGCGGGAGGAGGGAGGAAGAAGAAAAACGACGTTGTGAATGGTGATGATGCTGTGAAGGAAATCACGTTGCCGCGGAGAACTGGTGAAGAGGTAAAGGTGGAGGAGGTGGAAAAGATGGATGAGCATGAGAGTGGTGGAGGAAGTGGTAATAAAGGCTTAGCAGCGGCAGATGATGAAGGAAGCACTCCTCCATTGCCTGAAAGGGTAAGAGTATTCTGATAATTCGAGCTAGTTATGTTTTGTTATATGAATTATTAGTATTCATTTTTTTGCTCAATATAGGTCTATTTGATTATGATACTCTGTGTTGTTTGTTTGAGTTTTCTCTAAGACAGATTTTGAGAAAAGTTGAGTTTGAAAATCTTAGAAAAAAAGTTCTTTTGGGGGGCAAAAGCTTCTCAAACATACTTTTGAGTATCAAAGGTTTCATTTTTGACTTTTTAAGGCAAATAGAGTGTTGGGTTTTGTGCGTAAATTAGAGTTTGAAGTTGGAAAGCTCAGTCTTCTAGGTGTTTTTAGTACACAAAGTTACACTTACATAGACCAGAAACTTCTATCCTCTTTTATTTGTGACTATTTTGTTTTCTTCACCTGATTTCTTCAGTGATAAGTTTGTTTTTCTTTTATCGTTTTGAGGCCCTTTTAAAGGGACTGATGAAAGGATGAGTGAATGATATGCTGAAGTTGTTGATTTTTTAACGTGCCTTCTTATCTCTAATATATTAGGCATTTGTTCAGTTTCACTTGTCAATAAACGAGTGACTGATTTCCATATCGCTGTCGGCGTAGAGAAATTTGAAGTTGCTATTCTTGCTTTTTATTTCAAATAATTGAAGGATTCAGATTGAGTTGTTGAATTACTAGTGTCCTTGTGTGGTTAACAGGTCCAGGTTGGTGGATCACCAGCTTATAGGATTGAGAAGAAGCTAGGTAAAGGGGGATTTGGTCAAGTGTATGTAGGTCGTCGGGTAAATACAACAAATCCTCTTGAACGAACTGGCCCTGGAGCTGTAGAGGTGGAGCTTTACTTTTTGCATTCATTTGCCTTTTCTGCTGAATATGTCAGAGAGGTGTCTCTTTGATATGCAAATTGATCCTACTGTCATTTCTGATTCTAGGTTGCCTTAAAATTTGAGCATAGAAGTAGCAAAGGTTGTAACTATGGACCACCTTATGAGTGGCAGGTCTACAAGTTAGTCTCCATTTTTTTCCCATTATATCTGTAGGTCCTTTATTCTGACTTTGATTACCTGGTAATAACATTATCTTACACTTCATGTCATTTTCTTGTATTCCCTAGTGTCCTTGGTGGTAGTCATGGTGTACCGCGTGTTCATTATAAAGGACGGCAAGGTGATTACTATATTATGGTACGTGATCTCTTTATGTAGTTGAGTTACTTGGATTTGATTTCCAATCTCCACTACTATTACTGATATCCTATAATATTGCAGGTCATGGATATGCTTGGTCCTAGTTTATGGGATGTTTGGAACAACAATTCCCATATGTAAGATCTATTTTCTATTATTTGTACTCTGGAGCATATCTTTTGATATCATATGCTGTTTCCTTGAACTCAAATGTGTTGGATCTTTAATGTTGTCAAATTCAGGATGTCTA
Source organism: Solanum commersonii (assembly GCA_029007595.1). Classification (NCBI taxonomy): domain Eukaryota; kingdom Viridiplantae; phylum Streptophyta; class Magnoliopsida; order Solanales; family Solanaceae; genus Solanum; species Solanum commersonii. Next base: position 1,549,765 of record JAJTWQ010000124.1, read on the forward strand.
CTGAAATGGTAGCATGCATTGCTATTGAAGCTATCTCAATATTAGAGAAGTTGCACTCTAGAGGGTAAGTTTTATATAAATGAATGTTATGTTACTTCATGCGGATAGCTGTGTTCTATTTTAGAGATTCTAAGATCTGTGTAATCGGCATATAGTCCACATCAATCAAGTTTGGATTTGTACAGAGGAAAATTGTTATTTGATGTTATAGAAGGGAGTTATAAAGTTGTCTTGTTGCAACAAGTGGATGTTAATAACTACTTATCATAAGAACGGTAGATTTAACTTACTACATCTATTTATGTGTTGAAGTCTATGAATCCACAAAATGCTAAACTACTTTACCATGTTTGACATGATCTTGTTGAGTGTTGACAATGGTGCAAAAATTTCAGTATTTCAAGGAAACACTGTATATTGGTTTCTGAAGTAAGTCTTATCGTTCTGGCTGCTGTTTTTCCCAGGTATGTGCATGGGGATGTAAAACCTGAGAACTTTCTTCTTGGACCACCTGGAACTCCTGACGAGAAAAAATTGTTTCTAGTTGATCTTGGATTAGGTATAATATTTTGGAACTTATCTAGAAAGAAAACATAGATGTGTGCTTATCTTTCTTAATATTTACATTTGATATCTTCATCATGCTTTATTAATGCAATGTCTCTTCTGTTACCTGTTTGAATATTTCAGCGACAAAGTGGCGTGATACTTCAACTGGTCTACATGTTGAGTATGATCAGCGGCCTGATGTCTTTAGGTACAATGATCAACAGTTTACCTTATCTTTTCTTTATGTTCTGTGTCCTCTATTTGTATTTAGACGTGCATTCAATAAATAGTGAGAAAACCATTGCTTCAGAGGAACTGTAAGGTATGCTAGTGTGCATGCTCACCTTGGACGGACTGGAAGCAGGAGGGATGATCTAGAGTCTCTGGCTTACACACTCATTTTCCTTCTCCGAGCCAAGTTGCCATGGCAGGGTTATCAGGTCTGCACCTTTCTCTACTTAATAGCAGTATTTGTTACTACAGAGTCTCCTTTTTTTTGATAATGATTTTTTTAATCTAGGGTGAGAATAAAGGTTTCCTTGTCTGTAAGAAAAAGATGGCTACTTCTCCGGAAACTCTTTGCTTACTCTGCCCTGTTCCATTCAGACACTTTGTGGAGTATGTTGTGAACTTGAAATTTGATGAAGAGCCTAACTACGCTAAATATATCTCCTTATTTGATGGGATAGTAGGTCCAAATCCAGACAATAGGCCAATTAACACTGATGGTGCACAGAAGGTATTTTGCATGTTTCATCAGTTCCAGGTTACTCCTTGAGTTGAGTCACTGAGAGAAGCTGAATTTCGTTGTTGATCTATATAGCTTATATATCAAGTCGGGCAGAAGAGAGGTAGACTGACAGTGCAAGACGACGATGATGAACAGCCAAAGAAGAAGGTGCGAATGGGAATGCCCGCAACACAGTGGATCAGTGTTTACAATGGTCGTCGCCCGATGAAGCAGCGGTATATACTCTTTTGGCCATAATTTGATTATTTAAGGCTTTCGAAAAATAAAGCAACTACAACATCGGGTTGCAGGTATCACTATAACGTTGCTGATGATAGGCTAGCTCAGCATATTGATAAAGGAAATGAGGATGGACTATTTATCAGCAGTGTGGCCTGCTGTTCGAGCTTGTGGGCCCTAATCATGGATGCAGGGACTGGATTTAGTGATCAAGTTTACAAATTGTCACCTTGTTTTCTTCACAAGGTCTCTTATCTATTATTGAATGTGATCAATCTTGAAGCATACCTGATAAATCTATGTTGCGGATATCCACATTTATTATGCTATGTCTGTTTAACTGGTTCAGATATGGGTCAACTACTACTGATAAGGAGTTTGGTTAATCCTCTGTCTTCTGTTTGGGTACAGGAATGGATTATGGAGCAATGGGAGACGAATTATTATATTAGTGCTTTGGCAGGATCTAGCAACGGGAGCTCTTTAGTTGTCATGTCAAAGGGTTAGAGGAACATTGCTGACTTTCTATGTATGTGTTTATTATGTGATTCCACGAATTAGAGGGTACTAAATTTAGTTCTGCGGTGAATATCAGGTACCCAGTATCTGCAGCAGTCTTACAAAGTCAGCGAGTCCTTTCCATTTAAGTGGATAAACAAAAAATGGAAGGAGGGTTTCTATGTCACTGCCATGGCAACTTCAGGAAATAAATGGGCAATTGTTATGTCTCGTGGCTCTGGGTTTTCTGATCAGGTTTAAACCCTTTCTTTATTATTCTTTTGGGTCATGTCCATGATGTTTTCCAATTCCTAATTTTAGTATTCATGTGCTTCTGTGAATTTTCAGACAGTGGAATTGGATTTTCTGTACCCTAGTGAAGGGATCCATAAGAGGTGGGATGCTGGTTATCGTATCACAGCGACTGCAGCTACATGGGATCAAGCTGCATTTGTTCTAAGTATACCAAGAAGGAAACCTCCTGATGAAACGCAAGAGACACTTCGTACCTCTGCCTTTCCCAGCACTCATGTCAAGGTTGATGCTGCATCAGTTATTGCCTAGTTTTTTTTATTGTAAACCACATCTGTGTGTGTGCGCGCCTACTATTTTCTAAGCTAACTGTGTATATTTCTGTCTGCAGGAGAAATGGGCAAAGAATCTTTACATTGCATCTGTCTGTTATGGGCGAACTGTTTCTTGAGACAAAAAGTGTTCCTACAAGTACTTTCATTGGTGCCATGAGATTCTCTATTGTAGTGCTTGAACAAGTGCCTGCTATCTTTGGTCTAATTGAGAGAAATGGATAGAAATATTTATTCCTTGTCAAATCTGAGTCTTCTTTTTCCTCTGAAGATGATTTTTGCAAAGTACCCTGGCCATTAGTGTATGTGATTGTTCCTGATGTCCAGGATGGTATTTTTGTCAGTCAGTTCATGAGTGTAATTTTTTAGGGGTGGGGTGGTGGTGGTTACTATTGGTCAAAGTTTGTATAGGTCAAATAGATCCCCTTTTTTAGGGATTAAGCCAAACAGGCTTTCTTTGTAGTTTTATGAACCATGCAAGTTAAGATTTTGCTAAGGAGTTGAAACATTGGCAAACAATCTTCTCTTTATTTCTTCTTGCCCTTTTTCCTGGTTTGGACTTTTGTCCTCTGCCTCTATGCTAATCAATTCTTTTATGCTGGTTCAGCATCTAAATGATAAGCTTCCTGCCTAGATTGTGAAATATTGTCTTTGATTGTCTCTACTGCTCTGTGTACTCATTGATCAACTTCGGCAGTTCTTGTGATTGGACAGGAGAAATTTCAGCACAAATATCTCTCTCCCTCATTTGTACACACAAATAGGTGCTGTAGTTGGTTTTTGTCTTGGATATTTTAATTAGTCTGTTTTTTCTTTATCAGAATACATCTGGCCAGTTAATTATGGCTGTTTTCGAAAAATAGCCTTGGAAAAGGGCTGTTACAACTGATGTTAAAAAAATTTAACTATGAAATATTTTGATTCCTGAATTAGTATTTGAGGTCTCATTATAAAAAGCTATATGCAATCATTCATAAATCTAAAGAAGTTACATCCTTGCAACATGACTGCAGATTTTGAGCCCAAGGTATTGAGCATTATACAAGGTTTGAGCCACTTTAGATGCGGAAGTTACTAATCTGCTTATTCTGTTCTTAAACTCTAGCTGATACATAGCTTTGACACAGATTTACTACGCATGTGAACTCTAATGCATATTTTTGACACAGCTTTATCAAGTATGTAATCTCTTTACAGGATAATTTGAGTTGCGGGCTGAAGAATGAGCTTGTTACTCCTAAGGTGGGTCCTTGGGGATGTAAGTTCCTATAGCTTATCACTTTTGTCATTTCATTGTTTCTTATCACCCTGTGCACAATCTATAAGTTAATTTGGAATATTTGGCCTTTAATCAAGGTCAAATTTCTTGATTACCTGTTTGGATTGGCGTCTAATGGTATGGGTCAGAATCCTTAGAGAAGAAAGAAGATGACCTATGGTCAGGTGGAAGTCATCAATTCAGTTCTCCTTACCCTCTTCTCGGTGGTTTATGCATGATTGTAAGATCTGGACAAAACTTGAGTAGGGTCCTAAATTGGATGAACCATAACAGTCTTCCTATTAATTCTAGCTAAGCCCATTCTTAACCTTAAAGAAACTGCTTCTCCCTGCCTGTTACAGCACCTGTATTTTCTCATAGAGCATCCTCCCAGTTGTGCTGTTTCTTCTTGGAATCCTCTTTTGCAGTTCCTTAAGTATAGTCCTCCGTGCAAGCTGTGTAATGTGCAGTCATGTTATGTCCGTTTGGTACTTTCTTCTGATTCTTGCATTCACATGGATAATTTTGGTTTCTGCAAAGATGTGTTTTATCAAGCAGTGAACTCCACTCTTTGCCCCCAGACGTCAGACAAGTATTGGAAACCTATTAGCATAACTTTTGCCTCATCTACTATAGTAGTACTTGCCCATTTGGTTGTAAGACCAGGTTGTGCAAAATTGCTGTAACAGTGTGGTGTGGCATTTCTCAAGGTATTCATTTCTTCTGCAGGTTGCCCTCAACTTACAAAATCTTCTGTTGATGTTGATTTTGTCTGCTTGTGGCTTTATAAGTGAGTTATATCAATGATGTGAGATCTTCCAGCGTTGAATCAAGTCTGAAGCTTCGCAGCTTTGAACACCTACGCTAATAAAATAAGCAATGTAAAAGCTTAGTCCTCTTTTCTCTACCCGATCTGAAGTTCAGCAGCTTTCATTGTTGATGAACACCTGCGCAATGGAGAGCAGGTGTGCTTTGCATCACCCTGGTACTACATGGTACTTCCAGGAGCCAAGCTTGGTGTCTATTTGCCTTTTCTGGTGTTGAACAAGTCGCTGTGCTGCATTATACCCATATCGAAACTTTGAACTGACCAACAACTAAATGTCTGCTTAACTACAGATGACCTCAATTGTGAAAAATATTTGAATTAAATTGGAACCTTTTGGCCACTATGTATGCAGTTACCAAAATTGATGATGGTGGCATTAATAGTGTTGTCAATCTGTTAAATAGATGCAAAGGAACTGGACCGGGAACAAGAAAATTGATATATTGTCCTTGATAGGAGTAACAATAAAAACATGTTTGTAAGTTAATTTTTGAAACAACATTTCTTCAATTTTGAAATATTGGGAGTGGTAACATCCATACATCCTTGTGTGTCAATTGCTTACTAATTTTTATACATGTTTAACAACTTATTTAGATAATAGCCACTACAACCTAAAACTACGAAATAAATCACATCAAAATTTATCTTAATGGTCATTTCTGCAACTTATGCATCCATGATATTGGTAATTTAGATATTTTTTGGATAGTCCATATGGAAACTTATTTTACAAAAAGGAAAAAGAACACTTGTACCCAAAAAAGGAAACTAGTTACGAGCAGTTATTCTTTTACTTTCATATCTCCTATTTTAAACTACTAATGCGTGTTTACTGTTATATATAATTTGATGGTATCTAAGAGGAAGAAAACACTACTCAATTACTCCTCCGTACCATTAGAGTGTACTATGACAGCATCAAGCAAGAACAAAGAGTGTTTCAATGAAAAGACGGTTCAATTACCACTTGATACCATCAGAATATATAAATATCACTCGAGTATATATATACTCTAATGATATCAAGGATGAAGAAACAGTGGTTTAGTGAATAGAACAAGAGAGCAGTCGCATAAATAGTTTAAACCCTGAGTCCAATCAAGGTAAATATATTGGGTTGGGTCCAATTTGGGTAAATTAATGGATCCAATTTGTGTAGTTTCACATAAAAAAAAAGTATAGTTTAATCCTTTCCTTTTACACAACAATTTCAAACCCATAGAGTCTAAAGAAGTTGACATAACAATAGTTTCCAACCACTATAGCAATCAGTGACATAGTTGGCAAGAAAAAGTTAAACTAAATGTACTCCTATTTAATAGTCTATAGGCCAGGGCAACAATTCACAAATTTCTTTTGCATCTATAAAATAGAGTACAACTATACCTAGGTCCCAAACAAGTTCGAATCGACTATCTCAATAGAGTAAGATAATACGATCATCTGACTTCTTTCTTCTTCATTGGAGACATTTCTATGATTGAGCATTTGAGCAGCATATGCTGACGACGTCTTGCTATATTCAAAGTTCAAACTGTATCAAGGACGCCCTAATATGCTTGGTCGAACACACATTCGCCTCAAACGAATTGTTTCCTGAGCAAGAAGAAGTGAAATCTGGTAAATTTAGTCCATCTCCAAAATGTTAACTCATTAATGTAACCAATACCTACCTCGGTGTCATCACCAGTGTATCGAATCACAAAGAGACATCTGCAGCCCCTTATATCATGCAATTTCTTTTGGATTTCTATAACTTGAGCTTCGAGATATTTTTCCTCGTCCTTTCCCTCCTAGTTGAGACAAAAATGAAAAGAACATAAAATAAGAAGTTATGCGCACTGTGACAAACTAATATATCCCAGGTCCTGAGGCAATGAGGAGAGAAAATACATTTGTACTTGTTTTATGATCTTATTTGTACTACCTATCTATCAACACCCCAACCAATCCTCTAAAGAGAATCCTTTGTTCTTGGCAATCATGAATTGGAAACAAAAAATTTCAACTTTTTATTTTCGATAACATTGTGAAAAGAATTTTGAATAAAGAAGTACCTGGAAGCACAAAATAATATCTCCAACCTGTACTTTGTTACATTCTGAATTCTCAAGAGCAACAGATCGCTCACGGACAGCCTTTCTTACATTTACCCATTCATCCTCCCCTAACCCAAAGCCCACAAATCTCACAAGAGCCTCCTGCAATACATTACATTTTCTTAGAAGAAGTACAATAGTATTAGTTATGCTTACATAACGAATTTCATATGAGAAATATGATTAGGAGCTACTTTAGCTCTTTGCTAAATATTTATTAAAAATAGTTTGGACTTTGGCCTATCCCACAATGTCTTGTTGGGTTATATGGTGTTAGTTCTAAAATAAGTATAATTGGCCAAGTTCAATGGCTTACAGGTTCTTCAGAGTTGAGAAACCGGTGAGCGATAAATGTATCAATGTCGTACCTGTAAAATCCAGAAAAAAACACTATTAATCATGTCGCCAGAAAGTACTAATCTTTTGACTTCATAACACCACGAGGAATATGTAAATTGAAGTGTCATACAATTTTGGGGAAAAAACAACCCTCCTTGACAAACAAGCTGTGATTTTTTTGTTTAAACTAAGCAAAGATGATTGAAGAAGCATATAGTCATTGCTCTAAGGACCTCTCACCAGTTCCAAACATTCAGGAAGCACATAGGAGAAAGTAGTCACTTGCAGTACTTATTTCTTTCTGCTAGTTATTTGTAGTTTCTCATTCTAGTAGTAGTTATTTCTTTGTATTAGTTTGTAGTTTCTCATTCCACTAACGTTAGGAAGTTATGTCCTAGTTTCTAGGGGTATTTATCTTGTAAGTACTGTATTTAAAACTCAGTTTATTGCAGGAAATCTAAGCAAAAAATTATCCCACTCTTGAGTACTTTAACTCAAGAGATTGCAGGTCTCTCTTAACAAACCAGCACCATAGGTCGAAAAAGAAAACCTCATTCCAGACTCCTAGTTCACTCTACATTAACTCTGATTTGTCTTGCAGTGTCCCATGACTAGATTCATTACAGGAGACCCCAACATATATCATGTCATGTCTAATCACCTCTACCCAATACTTCTTCGATCTACTTGTACCTCTCCTCAAACCCACCATAGCTAACCTCACACACCTCCTCACTGGATTCTCTTCACATGTCCGAACCATCTCAGTCTCGCTTCCCTCATCTTGTCCACCATAGGGCCCACTCCAACCTTGTCCCAAATATCTTTGTTCCTAATCATATCTCTCCTAGTATGCCACACATCTATCTCAACATCCTCATTTCCATTACTTTCATCTTTTGTACTTGCGAGTTCTTCACCGGCCAACATTCCACAACATTCGAACATAGATGGTCTAACAACCACTCTATAAACATACCTTTAAGTCTTGGTGGCACATTATTATCACCCAAGATACTGGATACGGACCTCCATTTCATCCACCCCACTCCATTCGATGTATAACATCGTCATTGATCTCTCTAATTTCTTGGATTATTGACTCAAGATACTTGAAACTTCCTCTCTTAGGGGTGACTAGAGTACAATCCTCACCTCCACATCTGCCTCATGAATTACATCACTAAACTTACACTTCAAATACTTTGTCTTAGTCCTTCTCAACATGAACCCTTTAGACTTATTGAAAATATTTGGACAATGTTACTTATTGAACCAATTGAACACTTGAGCTCACTAACCACACAGAAGAAGCCGAGAGTTTTTCAGGTTCTCCATTTTTACACGGATGGGGTCTAATATTGCTCAAATTTCAAAACAAGTTAACATAAAGACATTCTCCAACCAGCAGTCATTGACCATCCATCAAAATGGAAAGGACCGAAAGAGAAAACAGATAAAACTTTCCGAAAAGAAAAGATAGAAAAATAAGATAATGTTGATGACACAGATGTCATATTCAAGCAACTAACGTCATTTTATGGAACCTCTTGAGCTATGGGCTTCACAAACAAATAGAAGCACTCACATAAGTTTAAATGCATCAAAAGTAGTGGTTCAACGACAGGAAAATATAAACAAGATCACAAGAATATGCATGTCAAAGTTAACACCAATACAGCTGACAACGCATCTAACACAAAATGCTGATAAATCTGATTTATGCATCTAGAAGAAAATGCTGAAATTTGTAGTGTAGCCAGTAAATAATTTTAGTCTGTTAAAAAAAAAATTAACAGAAAGATGAAAACCTTCTTGCTTGCTAATGAAATCTTACCATGCCCCATCTTTTGAAGACCTAGCCTCAAATTCCAAGTCTGACAGTGCTGGATCTTTCTGGCCTGCAAAAAGTTTGTCAGGACTATATTTGTACATTTCTGATACCAAAAAGAAATGCAACTCTTAACTTTAGAGGAAGGAGAAGCAACTATTCAGCATGAAGATAGTTGCAACTATCTACAGTAGAAAATAGAATTAAGAAAAAGAAAGGGCTAGGCAATTCCATATCTCAACGACTACTTACTTTCTCCATGTAGTACCAGATAACCTCAACATGATTTCTCTATCTCTGCATCTCATCCTATGTCAGTTGGATGTAACTTTAAGTGGATATTAAGCTTTCAGTTGGCCCAACAACAGTCAGATGAAAAATTTCTCTGTAAACTTAAATTATTGGAGTCGTCCTATGTGTTTCGGATATTATTTTCAAATTTAGAGAAGATATGAACTTGGAGATAAATGCCTTGAGGATAATGTATCGTTGAGAATTTAATGATAGGCAAATCAGTGGACTAGTAATCCACCAATAGACACTCTCGGGGGACATAACATTGCTGAATGCAGTTTGCACAACATTAAGTAGTAATGAATAGTTTAATTCAATAAATAGTGCAGGATAACTGCATGATGTCAAACAAATGCATTGCTGTGATGGACGTTTTCTCACTTAACACTTAAACATAACTGACCTTTTGAATACCTGGAAACCAATTTAACTTGTACGAAATGAACACTGGGCCTAACTCAACCCAAGAAGCTAGCTCATGAGGTGCAGATTTCTCAAGACTGTTTATAAGGAGCCAAAATACCACATCCCAAGACTATATAAGGAGACCAGAATATCACATCCCACTGATGTGGGACAACTCAAAACCCTTTCTTGCCTATGCCTGCCAACTAGAGCGTGGACAACATAGTACGGGGGCCAACATTGGGTAAACCAAGAGATGAGTCTCGCACTAGTACTATGACAAGAATGCACTACGGATCTAACTCAACCTTAAACGCTAGCTCATGAGGTGAGGATTGCCAAAACCAAATATACCACATCCTACTGATGTGGGACTATTCAACAATTAATTCCTCAATGGGAGCCAAGGATTATTAATATAATCTTATCTCCCCATCAAATTTATAGACAACAACAACAACAACATACCCAGTGAAATCCCACTAGGTGGGGTCTGGGGAGGGTAGAGTGTACGCAGACCTTACCACTACCTCGTGGATCAAGTTCAAATTTATAGACACCAAGACAATAACTTTTTCTTTTTGAAATAGTGAATATTCCACAAAGGCATCAAGAGGTGCTAAGGGTAGCCCGGTGCACAAAGAATCCCGCTTTCATGTAGGGTCTAGGAGAGGGTAGCATCCCTTTGTAATTTCATGGCTTGAATCTGTGACCCATAGATCACATCATCACACGGACAACTATACGTTGCTCCAAGGCTCTCATCTAAAGGTGCTAATGTTTAATTTCTATATTCTGCTTCAAATGAGATTTGGGGAGAGGTGGAGAAAATGTATTTATTTTTGCATTTCTTCGGTGAGATTTTCTGTGGTGGTGAATGTTAGCCCGTGTGAATTTTTTGGGAGTTCGAGGGGTTTGAGACAAGAGGATCCTCTATCACCGGTGTTGTTTATTCTAGCTATGGGAGCTTTGAGCAGGATGTGGGGAGCTACTTGAAGGGCTTTGATGCAACACTTGGGGTGCAGGGACAATATTGGTGTCTCATTTGTTGTTTGCGGATGATAACCTGCTTTTTTGTGATGCAGTTGAGACCCTGGATTATTTAGGTCAAGTCCTTTCTAGGTTTCAGGTGGTGTCAGGCCTTTAAAATTAATTTGAGGAAGTGTTAGATGACTTCTGTTGGGGAGGTGGATGGCATCGGATTGCTTGCTCAAGTTTTAAATTGTAGGATTGGGGCTCTCCCAACTACCTATCTTGAAGTACCATTAGGTGCAGCGAATAAGGATCATACAGTGTGGAACCTGGTTGTTCAGAGGGTTGAAAAGAGACTAGCAAGGTGGCACAAAAGATATTTGTCCAAAAGCAGGAAGGAAGTGCTTATTAAGAGCACATTATCAAGCATTCCCCCTGTATTACATGTCCTTGTTTCATGCTCTAACTTTTGTTACTAAGAAGTTGGAAAAGATTAGAGTAATTTCCTATGGGATGTGGTGGATAGATCAAAGAAATTTCACTTGGTGCGGTGGAAGATTATCACATCTCCTAAAAAATGGGGAGGTCTTGGAATTAAAGATTTAAAGGTCTTTAATAGAGCTTTTAATGGGCAAATGACCTTGGAGGTTTGGGGGGAGGTACAAGCTTAGTGGAGGGGGTGATTGTTGATAAATAAGGGATCTTGGAAGGGGGTGGAGAACTAGAGATATCACTTTGCCTTACGGTGGTGGTGTGTGGAAGAATATCTTGAAGGGATAGGATTGTTTTTTGGAAAATATCTCATTCAAGGTTGGAGACAGAAGGAGAGTTAATTTTTGGGGACATGGGTGGTACAGGGACACACTTTTGAAAGATGACATTTAGAGGTAGTGCAGAATATCTGGCCAAAAAGACTTGACGATTCAACATATTGGGGGGATCATGGTGGAAAAACTTTTTGGGACTTGAAGGTTTAGAAAGGTTATTTATCGATTGGGAAGTGACTAATTTTCAAAGATTATTAGCCTTACTACATAGACAAACCAATCTGGTGGTTAATCCTGATGCTTTCTGGTGGGACTCAGGGATTAATGGAGTGTTCACCGCGAAAATTCATATTATGAAAAACTTTTGGTTAGGGAGGGACATGTTTTTCCATGTAATGCAATATGGATCCCTAAGGTACCGACTGCCGAGGAAGGTGTACCTTTTCAGTTGGCGAGCTGCTATAAGGGTGATTTTGACAGCGTAAAACTTTAGAAAGCGAAAGTTTGTTTGTGCATGTTGGTGTTACATGTGTAAGGAGGTGAGCGGCAGGATAACCATAAGGTTATGGTGGGATATGTTTAGGTGGATTGGCATCCGTGGGTGATACCAAAAACTGTGAGAGATCTGATGCTTAGTTGGAAGAGTGGGAGAAGGAGGAGAAGATGGAGGGTCTAGAATTATGTTCCACTTGGATTAATGTGGATTGTTTGGAGAGAGTTAGGAGAGCTTTGAAGGAGTAGAGCCAAGTTTCTTTTGGTTGAGAAGTAGTCCCCGGTTCCTTATTTTCTTTTGGTGTGCACAAACAGTTCGTTGTGGTATAGATGATTGGGCGGAGTTTGTAGAGAATCGTGTCCTTTTGTAGATTTTTCACCTTGTGGTATACCACTTGTATACGGCCAGTTTGGCCATGTTTATGAATGAATTACGCTTACTTGATCAAAAATAAATTTCTCCAGAGAAAGCAGCTGTTGTAGTCAGTTCAGAAGCCAATCTTCTCGAATTTAAACATTAGTACTTTTTTAACTTTCACTGTTAATGGGCCGGTAATGAAGTAACAGAATAATGCTGTAATCAGCCACATCAATAACCATTCAGATGTCAAGAACATAGAGAAGGTATGTTGCAAAAGACCTTTTGGAATATGAGAGCTTTCATTTGCTTTATTCAAAGTGCATCCTTCTGTATAATCAGGCAGTTTTTGGTTGGCCTCAGCTGAAGTATCCTTTGACGGATAGCATACCAACCTATTCTGGAACCAAGCTTGGACCTAATCAAGTACAATAGTTCATGTCATGTGAAACTTCAAGCTAGAAGATCAGGTCCTAGAGGAAGGTTGTTGAAGCACTGACCTCAGTCCACTTAGCAATTGATTTCCCAGCACGTCCTTTAGAGCGCCTAGAAACACAAGACAATGAATTAAAGATCATGCATGTACAGATCGGTTTGGTTTATATTAAAAAGAATTGTTACTTTGTCCAAAGTACAAACTCACGTGAACGTCTTTGCCAATTTCTTGCAGACTTCTGAGTCACAAACTTGTTCTCTTGATTCAATTAGTAAGTTCTCCATTTTCTCAACCTGCTTGAATGAAAGAGTTGTGAAGGCGATGAAAAATTGCAAGTCACAAGAAAATAACTGAAACTAGAGTTGACAATTCCAATACATTTGTTTGTGGATTGACTCCATTATGTAATGCGAACTTCAACTAAAATGTAGCAAATTGGGAATGTGCAAAAAACTCAAACAGATCTTTCCTCAAAGAGAAAATTCTAGCCAGTCTCACAGATCAACAAAATAAGATACAAACGAAATAACTATTTTGTAAGAGCCAGAGCTTCTGAATCTGAGAATGATCCCAGTATAGTTCAAGAAGCTCTTTTCTACCTTTCTTCATCATTTTGATGTAGAGCATTTTTCTCTTTTCTTTTTGGAATTCCACCACCCTTGCAATATCATGAATCAAGATACCAATATTCAGTGTCCAGTAAGCAGGGTTTGCCAGACGATTGCGCAAAGACCACCCAAACCAAGACCACTATGAGCTAATGCATGAGTTCCCAAAAGAAGCAACTTGAGAATTATTCAATGCTAGAAAGGATGAATTACTCCTACATCCGCATACTCAGAGAAGCAAGCAGGTGTGATCACCACAGCTCAATCACGGCGAGGGAAAAACGATAGGGCTGGCAGTGGTGATGGAATTCACAATCACAATGAAACATGACAAAGATCTTTTAAAATAAAACACTAAGACTACCATTTCTACAAAATTATGCAGAAAAGATATAATTTCATAGGATATAGCTTCAATAGTATGTTAACAGCCAGTATTACTATGTCATTCAAATACTCGGACTGGGATAAGAGGAACTGAACTCCATTCAAAGCAAGAACCCCATTCACTAGTCACTCTAGCTCTGATATATAGAATGCAAACTAAACCAAACCCACTAGTTTGACCAATTCCAAGAGTTGAGACATGCTAACCTTTTGCAATAACTGTCGTCCAATTGTTTTCAAATTTTCATCCTTTCTGCATTGTTGCAGACCCTTTGTAACAGCTTAAACTTTTATATTACGTGGTTTATATAATTTAAGATGATTCAGAACATATAGTGGTTCTCAATTTAAGTCCAACGGTCACATATCAACAAGATATATCTCCATTCTTGGGTTAGGAAAAAAACAAAGAGAATCAATAACATGTGTAAGGTGTGTTTCACGAACTTGAGCAAAAAATAAATAAATGAATAATGAAATAAATAAATTTCCCCCTCTAACAATTTACGCTTTTATGTGATGCGACTCACAAAATTGAACAATATTTAACCCAATGAGAGCATCAGACTTTTGCCCATTGAGGAAAAAACCCCACTACTGCCTCCCATGTGAGTTTCGGCCATGTCTCAGATCCAGTGTGGACAATGAAAGAGCACAACGACAACAAAATTCTAACTCTGTAACTAAATATAATCCAGCTAAGGGTATTGGGGAAAAAGAGAAAACCAATCTCAAAAAGCACAAATTTAAGCTCTTGAAAGGAAGGGTTCATAATGACAATTCCAAAATAAATCAATCAATTACACCTAAATTGGAAACAAATCAGAGTCACCAATATAAATTCTCTGCATCAACAGAACATTCATCATAGTTTGACTGTTATTATACTGAACCTTAACCTACTGCAACCCCAGCCATTCTTTCCACACAGGCAGAGTGACAATGCATATCTCATATTTACAACATATACATAGATCATATTAATGCAATTTTCAAATACCCAAATTCTGAAATTTGAAAACAATCTCAGTTTTCACATGCCTAAACAATCTCAGTCTTGCTTCCCTTATCTTGTCTACCACGGAAGTCACTCCCACCTTGCCTCGTATAACTTCAATCCTTATCATATTTCTCCTAATATGTCCACACATCCATCTGAGCATCCTCATTTTTGCTATCTTCATCTTCTATGAGTGGGCGTTTTTGACTCACCGGCACTCTAACTCATACAACAATGTTGATCTAATCACCATTTTGTAGAACTTACTTTTAACCCTTGGCGACACGTTCTTATCGCACAGTAGCCTCCATTTCACCCACCCCACTCCAATACGATGTGCGACATCATCTTCAATCTCTCCATCTCCTTGGATTATGGACGCAAGATACTTGAAACTTTCTCTCTTGGGTATGACTTGTGCATCAATCTTCATTCCCACCTCCGCCGCATGTGTTACATCACTGAACTTGCACTTTAGGTACTCTATTTTAGTCCTACTGAACCTAAAACCTTTAGACTCTAGGGACTATCTCCAAACTTATAACCTATCATTAACTCCACGACGTGTCTCGTCAATCAATGCAATATATGAATATTTGATTCGAATATAATTTTTAACGAACTGAATCTTCACATTTTATTGTTTCAACTCTTTTTGATAAGCACAAAAGGCTTAGACCGCCTATTTGGCACTCTAGGGAATTAAGTTTGTTATAAAGTGCAACCAGTTTCTTTTGTTCAAGATTAAGCTAATCAAGTTGAGTTAATAATAGATAATTCATCTCAACCCAATTGAATTTTAGACTGACTGATCATCAACGTTCATCAACTCGGCTTGTATTGACCTGTTCAACTCAGACTCAACTTGCTCAATTGACCCGTTGAACCAAAGATAGCCTTCTTGTGTATGCTATAGTTATTATCTCTCATGAATATAACTATTTGAACGTCAAAGTAGATCCTCTTTTGTTAACTAAATAAATCCTCTCTATAACAACTTAAGCTTTTATGCAATATGATGCAATGGAAAAATTCAACAATATTTGACCCAATGAGCTCGTCAAGCTTTCGATGTAGCAGAAAAAAATCCCACTACTGCCTGCCATATGAGTCTGGTCCATGTGGACAATGAAAGGGCACACTGACAACAGAATTCCAACTCTGTAACTAGATGCAATGCAGCTAAGGGTATTTGGGGGGGGACCAATTATAATAAGCACAAATTTAAGCTCTTGGTAGGAAGGGTTCATAATGCATATTTCAAAATAAATCAATCAACTACACCTCAATTCCAAACAAGTAGGAGTCACCTATATAAATACTATGTATCCCCTTCACAGATCATTCATCATAGTTTGACTATTTTCACACTGAACCTTAACCTACTGCAGACCCAACTATTCTTTGCACACAGCCAGAGTGATAATGAATATCTCATTTTATTAAAAATACATGTATCATGTTAATGCAATTTCCAACAACCCCCAAGGCCAAAACTTGTAAACATTAGAAAAACATCTTTTGAAAATAGAACAATTAATAAATACATCAACTTTATGCACATTCCACATACAAATATCCTAAGTTACTCGGACTCTTCACTTTCGCCTTTCGGTGCCGCACACATGTCGACACGATGTGATGTGGGTGTCGGTGTGGGATCCGTACTCGATCTGGTCAATCAGTTATGGGTACTTTGACCAAATTCGAGGAAGAAATTCTAGACAGATTCAATGATTTCTTTAATAAAAACAAAAACTAAGGTAGAATTGAAGAAATGAGATACCTTGTATATATAAATTTCTATTGTCACTCCCTTTCCTTTTATCTCCTTCTAGGGTTCTCCTCTTCATCAATATTTTCTCCTCAAGTTTTCCACATAATATCTCATTATTTATGTTTTATAACTCTATTTATAGATATTTGAATTATTTTAAGTCGAATGCCCGCACCCGTATCCATACATGGATCCGTATCCCCAAATCTCAAAAATCAAATCATAGCCGACCTCTAGATTCGCACCCGTATCAGACACCCGCACCCGAGTCCAAGCAACTTAGCAAATATCTACCATCTTAAAGCAAATTTCAAAGACACCAAAGGGTAAAAACTTAAAAACAATACTTAGAAATTTAAAATAGAAATCAAATAGGTAAGAAATATATCAACTTAATTCACATTCCACATACAAATACCTACCATCTTAAAGCAAATTTCAAAAACCCTAAAGGGACAAAACTTACAACAACATACCCAGTGTAATTCCACAAAGTCGGGTGTAGGAAGGGTAGAATGTACGCAATGTATGCAGACCTTACCACTACCTTAGAGGTAGAGCAGTTGTTTTCAATAGACCCTCGGCTCAAGAGAAAACAGTCCAAAACAGTCTAGCAAAAGAAGTAATAGAAGTACAAGAAACAACAACTACTAATAAAAAACAGCAAATAGTAATAAAACAGAAAATACAACAAAACAATATGATAATCAAGGTACAAGGAATCAACATATAGTTACAAAAATCAAAGGACAAGAAAGTACACGAGCAATATTACAACAACTAATATAGAGAAACAACAAGGCAACATATTTCTACCTACTAACCTTCTATCCTAATCCGTATCCTCCACACCCTCCCCTCCTATCTAAAGGCCAAAACTTTAAAACAATAAAAAGAAACCCAATATAGAGATCAAATATATCAACTTAATTCACATTCCACATACAAATATACACACCATCTTAATCCAATTTTTCAAAAACCCTTCAAAGACCAAACTTTGAAAACATGATTTCATTATACAAAATTGAAAACCAATAAAAGAAATTGAAAGGTACCTCAGCTTGTGTGAAGCCAGTAATAGACTGTATTTGTCGTTTTCTGGGACGAAGATCCATTTTAACAGTAAATTCGAACGAAACCCAGAATTCTTTAGCTGAAAAAATTCTCCAGAAAATGAGTGTAAAGAGAAAAATTATAGGATCAAATGCTCGTTGGAAAAGCTCTTGTATGAGTTTTGTTGGGCGCCCTTTTCAAAAGAAAGTAAAAACTAACGGGTCGAGTGTTTAATTTTGGGTCTAGTTAAATGGGTGGGCTTCTTTATGGGTAATTTACATTGTATAACTGATCACCAAATAATAAATGGTATATATATATCTATGTATGAAAAAATTACGCAGTTAAACAAATATATACTAGTTAATTAGCTAATATAGTTACAGTTTACATTAATTACAATTCGGAATTTTACTTGTAGTTATAGTTACACTCCTCTCTCTCTCTCTTTTATCCCCTCTCTATGGAATCTCACTTCTATCTCTCCTCTTTTTAAGTCATCTCTCCCTCGTATCTCTCCTCTCCCTGCCCAATCTCTCTCTCAATTCTCTTCTGCTAGTCTCTCTCTCACTTTATACAAGCACAATGTATAATTTGTGTTTGTATATAGCGAGGGAGACGAGATATACAAATACATATTATCTCTGCCCTATACACTTCTAATTATACAAATACAAATATTTTTCTGCTCAGTTTTCTTTTACCTCTCTCTCTCGCTTTATACAAATGCAAAATATACAAATACAAATGTATAATTTGTGTGTTGTGTAAAACGAGAGAGACTGAATATACAAATATTTGAACTCGATTTAATTGTATACGGATACAAATTATATGCAGATATACAAATACAATTATTGATACATATACATACTAGTTACATATATATAATTATCTAACTGATATACATATACAACTCGCCTCTCTCCACTCTCTGCCCCTCTCTCGCTCGCCTCTCTCCTCCCTCTCCTAATCTCGATCATCTCTCTCCTCCCTCTAACATGTAACTACGAGTCGTAATTAGCAAACTATAGCTATAGAGCATAATTAAAATTGTTTAGTAGTTATTTGTGAAAGTTCCCATATATATGAAAAATTACGTTGTTAAGTAAATATATACTAGTTAATTAGCTAACATAGTTATAGTTTGCATTAATTACAATTTGGAATTTACTTCTAGGTATAATTACACTCTTCTCTCTGTCTCTCTCTTTTATCCCCTCTCTTTGGAATCTCATTTGTATCTCTTCTCTTTTTCAACCATCTCTCCCTTGTCTCTCTCCTCTCCCTGCTCACTCTCTCTCTCGATTCTCTTCTGCTAGTATCTCTCTCACTTTATACAAATATAATGTATAATTTGTGTTTGTATATAGTGACGGAGACGAGATATACAAATACATATCTCTCAGCCCTATACACTTATAATTATACAAATACGAATATTTTCCTGTCCAAATCTCTTTTCTCTCTCTCTCTCTCTCTCTCTATATATATATATATATATATATAGACAAACACAAAATATACAAATACAAATGTATAATTTGTGTTTGTATAAAGCGAGAGACAGACTGAATATTCAAATACAAATGTTTGAACTCGATTCAATTGTATATGAATACAAATTGTATGTAGTTATACAAATACAATCATTGATGCATATACATACTAGTTACATATATACAATTATCTAACTGATATACACATACAACTCGTCTCTCTCCACTCTTTGCCATCTCTCGCTCGCCTCTATCCTTCCTCTACCAATCTCGATCGCCTCTCTCCTCCCTCTAACATGTAGCTACGAATTATAATTAGCAAACTATAATTATGAAATATAATTAAAATTGTTTTAGTGGCTATTTGCGAAAGTCCTCCATATATAAAATTAATGTACGTTGACTAATGATCAAGTCAAATGTGTGAAAAGTTTTTTTTATACTTCTGGAAGTGTCAGTTAAAAAGTAGAGGTATCAACCTGGCTGATTAATGTCCTTTTATTTTTGTTTAAGGACATTAAAGTCTCTTCACTTACTTAATGAAACGTGTCTTCTCTCAAACTTGAACACATCTTAAACCATCTCAGTTTTCTGCCAACTTGCAGAAACTACTGTAGTTTCTTCCATCCTCCAACTTACAAGTTCGTGTATGCTCTCTTAATTTTTTCCCTAAATTTTCTGTTTCTTTTTTCCACTTTCGTCCTGTACTTTCTTTTTTTCAGGTTTTTTTTTTTTTCTTTGCAGAGTAGTTTGGAATTTGGACGTTCTCTTCCCAACACTAGCAGCAAACTAACATTTCGCTGAAGTTTTGATTTTGAGCAAGGTAAAAATTGACGATTCTTCTTAAACATTTTTATTCTCCTATGATTTCGAATTTAGTTTCTCTCATTATTCAAATCTGAATAGTGAATTTGACTTTTACTTCAGATATCATGTTTGTGTTTCCAAATATATATATATACATCTTTCAATTATATCATGAGTAGAGATAAAAAGTGAATTGGGTATCTGTGGTTTACATGCTTACATTTATAAAAGGAAAAAAAATCCTATGTTGACGGTAAATAATGAATTTTGTTTCAGCAGAAAATTGATGTTTATATTTCTCCCAAATCAAAATTAATCGGTCAGATAAATTACACCAAGCAAGCACAAGGGGTGAACAATCAAAGAAACTAAAAATAAATAATGAAAATCTACCATTGTAGAATATAATAGGACACATGAATTTAAAGGAGTTGCAGTGATTGTTCAATTCTTGAGCTGACCTTTGCAACATAGAGAAGGGCAAGCTTAACCTTCACATCCGTCAATTAATCCATTAGTATTGCCTTCGACTTTGTTACTCAATTCAGATCCTTTATGGAATAGTTGTTATTTAGAAATTTCAAAAATTCATATACGAGTATTTATTTATATTCAAATTGCTGAAGTTTTCTTTACTCTCCTCTACGTTATGCAGATGCGTACTGTGCTGACACATCTTTTATTGTGTTTGTTTCTTTATTGCAACGATGTAAAGAAATGTAGTGGTCAAGAGTGGAAGAAAGAAGAAACTAACACACATCTTTTCATAGCATACACCAACTACATCTCTACCAAGGAAGTGCACAATGCAACTACTTGAACTTGATCTGTATGTAAAACTTTGTACAACTGGAATGTTAAATGGATATACAATAGCAATGTGTTTCATTTATTAATCTCTCAATAAAATTTACTTCCTCCATGGCATATAATTGTCCGTCCAATTTAATTGTGTAATTTAACGTTAGTTTAATAAAATACATTTTCAGTTAAAAGGGTGTATCAAGTTGATGAGGTTCATCAAATAATATAAAACGGAGGAAGTAAAATATGCATGTCCCACTCTCTTGCATATTAAAAAAACATCATTGGAAGGCACAAAGTCCAACCTGCACGGGCAATCTGTGTCTATTATATATATTAAAGTGAGATGAGTGATTTTGGCAACGATAAAATATTGACACGTTATTTTAAGTGGTTGAAAAATAACACCTTAACGTAGTAAATGACTTTTGTTGAAATGAGAAAAACAAGTTTTTAGCTAATACATATAACAACAAAAGTATCAGCAGCACATACTTTCTTTTTTTTTTTCCCTTCAAGAGCTTTCGTAATAATTTTAAAGAATGAATCTTTTTAAATTGAGATCGATCTCTTCAACTCTTTTTATGGCAAAAATGTTATGTAAAAATATTTATTTATGATGTACTTGTACTAGTTAACAATCTTATATACATAATATCATTTGTAGTGTAATGTATCTTTATATTTGATTTTAATAGATGCTATTCTATCAATCGATCAACTCAAATATTTTTGGAATCAATATCTTCAACTCTTTTTCATTAACTTGATGTTTGGACCTTTGTGACATTGGGAGAATCAAAAAAATTTCTACTTTGTAGGAATTTTTCAAGAAAATAACGTCTCGTCCAATAAAAATTTCGTCTATTATTTTGGTGGTCGATTATACGATGTAAATTATTCATAAAAAAGGCCCACCCATCAATAGTGTCTATCCACTAAGCAATAGGATTCTCTAATTGATGATCAGGATGAAAGTCAAGTGGTATATATATGTGAACCTTTAAAGATAACTTATGGACGATCCATATTTCCCTTTACATCTTTCTTTTTTGATTTTTTAATATTATAGACGAATATACAAATATGGTAAGATAAATGACACAATATTTGAGTTTTTTTAGTCTTCTTTTCAATGTTTAATAATTATATTAGAGTTCGATTATCAGATATGAAAGTAGTGCTCCTTGTCAAGAATTTTTTCATACCCAAAACTCAAAATTAAGATATCTAATTAAAGAAGAAGTTGTATACATTGTGTCAAATCCTTTTGATGAATATGATGTTAGTATGATATGTCCCCTTTGCACAAAAATAGAACTATGCCAAGATTCGAATTTGATATGTTCACTATTCTAGAGCAGTAACCTCTGACGGTACATTGCATACCCGGACTAGAAGGTAGTGTTGTTGTTATCCAAATTAGAAGCTTAGAAATAGTTAGAACTGAATGCACAAAATATGAAAAAATATCTTGTGATGTATTTAACTAAAAATAGATTATGTTCCTAGAGAAGTATTTACCTGTTAAAAAATCTCTTGTGTTAAAGTGTGAATTTTATATAACAAAAAAAAAAAAAAACATATTATATCCAAAATATACCAAGCATTGCAAATCAGATTGTACGCCTACTTAAAGTAGCGCGTTGTGTTATAATCAGACACCTCCGCGTGCCCACAAAGAAATATATGTACGCGAATGTGTGTGGCCGTGGTTCCATTGCGCAGCATATGCAAAAAGTTGTTTTGCCTTTTGCAACCCATACAATTGCAATGGAATAAACCAAAACAATAGTTTTATTATTAATAGGCCTATGATATATTATATCCAAAATATACCAAGTGTTGCAAATCAGATTGTATGCCTACTTAAAGTAGCGCGTTGTGTTATAATCAGACACCTCCGCGTGCCCACAAAGAAATATATGTACGCGAATGTGTGTGGCCGTGGCGCCATTGCGCAGCATATGCAAAAAGTTGTTTTGCCTTTTGCAACCCATACAATTGCAATGGAATAAACCAAAACAATAGTTTTATTATTAATATATATTTCAGGGCAGAGCTAGGTAATGTCGAGAGGGTTCATTTAAATCTCTTTCAATAGAAAATTACACTGTTTAATTATGTATGATTAATTTTTGAAGTATATATAGTAGATGTTAAATCCCATTTGACTTTTTTCATGCGTTTAATTCTTCATATTTTAATCTTATTTAGTGAAAAAATTGACTCAGTTCCGGTATATATCTACTAGTAGGTAGATTATCTATTAGACAACTTCTTGTTGTTAGGCACTCATCATAAGTAAACAAACAATTTTCTAAAGTGGTTCTAGGTATGTATATATATCGAGAAAAAGATAGACTCAAAATTTTGAAGTTTATAAAGAAAAAATACAATAATTTCAAGATATTGTATAATATGTTAAGTTCATGATTAAATATTTTTGGATAGTTATAAAGCCAAAAATCTCACTTAGCAAGATTTAATATATATAATATGTATAAAAAGTAAATTTTGACCTATATACATTATATAATATTTATCAAACAACGAAACAACTTTAGATTAAAGTAAACAATAAAATATATAGTAAAAAATGTTTCTACACCTATTATAACTATTCTAATAAATATATATCAATTCTTGAAAATTCTTAATTAGCAATATTTCTTCTTATTAGTACTTTATTATTGTGAGGTGTATATAGAAGATATATACCCAAAAGAGGATCACATATATCCTGAGGTGTATTCCTTATCCCCAGCATATACAAAAAAATGATTGATTATAATACATTTATATATACTACTGATATATAAGAGGGAATAAGCATACATGTCTCGGTCTTGGTCGACGTGTGTGCTATATATATATATATATATATACACCTGATATATAAGAGGGAATAAGCATACACGTCTCGGTCTTGGTCGACGTGTGTGCTTCCCGAAAATAAAATTTGAGTTCGAGGATAATTTAGTCATTTTAGGTTTATTGTGACTGTTTACAAATTAGAACTCTCAAAATGTCACATGTGTCACATATATTATTTTAAAAGTATATTTAAAATATTACAAAAATAATTAACAATAAAAGTATAAAATTAAAACAAATAAAATTATATTGGGCATGGACTTGTCCAGATTTTTATATATAGTATATATAATTTGCCAGACTAGAAGATAGTGAGAGGTCAAAGGTTCCATACGGTTTTTTTTTTTTACCATCTCATTCAATTTGGTGGAAGAAGAATATAATAAAGGGCATGCCATGCTTTTTTCTCATATTTTGAACTTTTAGTTGGTATACTAATAACTCTATTCTTGTATTCAAGCACAGTACTAATAATTAGTACCACACACACAAAAAAAAAAAACCTATGCAAAAGCATTTTAAAGGAATAAATGAGATGCAAAAACATTTTATTATAAATATATTTAAAATTCTTCCGTCTTACTAATTATTATTGATAATTTTTCAAATTTAAACATGAATTTCAAAAATAAAAACTTTTTCTTTTTTTTATAATGGATCAAATTAATAAACGTTATTACATTCAATGTGAAATGTCTCCCTGTTCTTCATTATATTATACTGATTTCTCCAAAATATCTATTGCATGTGTATGGTGAATCATGTAATATATAGTTTATAAAATAATATTAATAATATCAAAATAAAATTTTGAGTAAAATATTTCTTCTAAGAATTTTCATCAAAATATTTTTGCATATGAGACTCATCCCAATTTAGTAACCTAAATTTGGATACTTAAAGATGTAATATATTCTATTTATGAAAAATGAGTCAAGAATCAGTATCTAATAAATCAAAAAAATTAAACAGGACCACATACATAATAAATACAAACCCAATAAGAAGTTATCCGATCAAATGATAATTTGATGCATATCTTTGTATAATAATTGAGGGGAATAAAAATACTAAATAGAGAGAAAGTGGGGTTGAAGGAGAGTGAAAATTGTGGTTGAAGGGGAGTGAAAATAGGATTTATTTTAGGAGGATAATTATAAACATATAATTTGCTATATTTGAGAGAGATAAAAATTAAATTGAAAAAATATGAGAGAGAATATGATGGATACACTTTATTTATTGACATTTTAAATAATTATTTTAAAATGTAGATGTTTTTAATAATTATGTTAGAAAATTTGATTAGTTAGCTAATTTTCCCTAAAAAAGGGATACTTGACTTATAATTGAAAGATTTTTTTAAAGAAGAGAGATAATAATAATACTTAGACAAATTTTAACTTGTTCAACACACACAAAAAAAACACCTAAAAATCAAAGGAATATCAAGAAATTCAAAAAACACACAAACATAATTATCAATTGATGAATACAAATAAAGATACATATAAATTGAATATTTGTATTAAAACTCATATGACATCATGGTTGACATATACTATTATTTGTGTGGCCACACCTTATGGATCAATCATTCCAAAAATATTCACCTATACTTTTTCTTTATTTTTTAATTTCCTTCAAATAATTTTGTTGATATTAGATAAAATTATTTTTATTTTCTCAAAGATATATCATTACATATTTCTCAAATATATATATATATATATATATATATATATATATATATATATCGTCAACTTGTTCTTGATGTCCCATTACTTCTTGTCTAAATCGCAGAATATGTGAAGGTGTATAAAGAGGAAATTAATGGACTAGAAAATGGAAGTTTGAAAATATTGAGAACTAAGCTTTTTAAGCAAAAAACGTCATATTCGGTGTGATTCCATAAATGGGGTTTGAGGATGACAGAATGTATGCAAACATATAAAGGGGTTGTTTCATATATATCACCGGCTCCAAAAATTAAAATCATTTAAAAATAAGTTTGAAATATTCAAGAGCGAAATAAGCTCTTATATAAATATTATTTCATTTGTCTCAATTTATATGATACGTTTTCCTTTTTTGTCTGTTTAAAATAAATGCCACATTTTTTAATTTGGCAAATAGTTAATAACACTATCCAATATTTTACTTATGTTGAACTCTACTTATTTGGCAAAAAAACAACAAAGGTGTTCTCTTTTAAGGATAATTTTGAAACACTGCAAAGTCTTCTTATATTTATCATATTTATTGCTTAGTCAAACTATATCACATAAATTGAGATGCATGAATTAAAAAAAAAAAGGGATCGAAGCAGATAAAATATTCCAAGCTAGAGTCCTGCTCTCCTACACAAAAGAGAGAACATTTGACTAGCTTCGTTACGCAGCGATGAACCTAGGATTTTGTTTAAGTGAGTCCATTGGAATCCAATTAATCCGGATTTACGCCAAAAAGTACCATATTAGCGGATAAAACGCTCTTAACAAGGACGACTCACTTAAAAAATGATAGAACTATAACTCCAAAGATGGCTCAAGAAGTTTATTAATTACTCTAAAAAAATAGTCTAGTAAAAATTCTTAAAATCTCAATGCACAAATATGATGTTCAATTGTTTAAAAGACATTAAAAATAACTATTGTTGATGTTAAGATTATATAGTTACTTTAAATTGTAATAACGAAGACTTTAATTGTGGCATATATGATATATCACCGAGGAATAAGAGTTGATAGTTGGCGATGACATAGTACAAAAAAATTGAGAAGGTTTCCGTACTTGATTACAGACAAATAGAGAGTGCAACTAACAATGAGTTCAGTCGAAGATTTATTGAAAACAATCTCTTGTTGTACCTCACTTTCGTTTGCATCTCTCTGAGGTAAGGATAAAATCCGCATACGTACATTTTATCATCTGCATATCCCACTTTAACTCGGATTATGTTATTGTTGTTTGATTTTAGTAAAGTAATAGTAGGAATTTTGGTCCAAGAAAAAAAGAAAAAGGTTCTTGTGATTTGGACCATTTTATCTATCTTTTTTCTTTGAATTTACTTACTTTCCCCCTATATATACAGACAATTCTAGCCCTTAGAAATAGTAAACCCTTTGTATTTTTCAAAGAAATTATATTTGTTTACAATATTCAATTTTTCATTCCTTTTTAAGTTAAAAAAATGGAGAACCAAAAGAAACGCCAAGCTGCTTACATGAAGAGAAGCCTCTTGGATCAGGTCATATTTTTATTTAATTTATTTGGTCACATGTAATAATTTTATATCTCTTATAATAGAAAATTCACAAATTATAATTCTACAGGAAATCCAATTGTTAAAGTACTATCTGTTTTGATTCTAGACCGACACTGATTTGTTCCTTGGTTTCAAGTCAAAAGACATTTGTATAAGGTCCCTAACTTTTTTTTTTCATTCACATCTCGTCCATTTCAAAGTGAGATTCGCCTATGGTGTAATGTGCACCCCTACTTTAGAGGTTTTCCATCCTTCATAAACATCACATACACACACCCCTAGAGAGTCAATGTCCTTGTTCCACTACTGTACTAAGGAGTAAGGAAGAGTCCTACTCTGATATCATCTATAACGATTTTGGTTTAACTATTAAAGTATTGCCTACTTTGGCCTTAGGCCCACATAGATTTATCCCTTAATTTTAACTCAAAAGATGCCTCAACAGTTGATTCTGAACTCATTCTTATAAGGTCCCTAACTTTCTCTCATTCTAATATGAAATTCGCGTCAGGTGTAATGCACATTCCTAGAAATAATGTTTGATTGTTTTGTGCAGGGATACCTTGATGAACAATTTATTCATCTTGAAGAATTGCAAGATGATGCAAACCCTAACTTTGTTGAAGAAGTTGTCAAGTCGTATTACACAGATTCAACTAGATATGTTCGAAATATTGAACTTGCATTGTAAGAAATAAGTTTCATATTTTTGTTACAAAATTATATATGAATATCATAAACAATTTTAATTCAACATTCAATCAAGTATAGTCACCCCCTTATATATCATTGGGACAACTAAAGGAATCGCTACAAAAAATGATATTTTTTCGACAAAGGTTATTCACCTATCACATGTGTAAAATTGTCATATATATAAACAAATATATACGAGACATGTTAGGAACTCACCTTAAATAATACCAATATAACATCATATAAAAAATAACAAAAAACTCATTTTCTCACACAATATATATACCCCATTTCTTCCGCTAAATCATTTCTCTACATGATTTACAAATGCATACATCGTGCAATTAGAAATTTTTTATTAATACTTGATAAATTTAATATTGTTTCAGGGAAAATGGACCCTATGATTTTGCTAGACTGGATAATATGATGTACCAATTCAAGGGTAGCAGCTCAAGGTATCATCTCCAACTTCACAAGAGCACATCTATAGACGATGCAAAAAATATTTACATGATCATATAACCTAAGACGTAATTACATATTATTTAGTTATATTGATTAATAATCTGAAATAAGTGATAAGTAACATGTTATAACATGTTAAATTACACTATACAATAACAATAGCATACCCAATGCAATTTTATGAGTGAAATTTGAGGAAGGTTGAGTGCATGTGACCTTACTTTTAACTTGGAAGATAAAAGAAAGTTTTTGATAGACGGCATTATAAAGATATTCGTATATATATATATATATATATATATATATATATATATATATATATTCTTTTGTACTAACATTTTGAGTCACCTTTTCAAAGAATAACAAAAAAGAGAGAAAAGTACTCCCTCCGCCTCATTTTATATGTCACCTTTTTACTTTGCACTTGCATTAAGAAATGATGTAATTTTACCCTTCTACTCTTATTTAATATTTTCTTAGGTCAACTTTATAATAAATGATGAATATATTTTCAAGATCAATTAACTACTCTATCAAGATTATAATAGACAAAATATGGTAATTTATGCATAAAATTATAAAATGACAAGTATTGTGGTTCAACTATTTATAGAAAGGGTTGACATATCAAATGGGACGGAGGGAGTATAATGAATCTATTTGGGTCCACATTTGGAAATCTCCTTGAATATAGTTTGACTAAAAAGGTGAATAATGATAAGCTAATTATTGAGCAGGTTGAATAACAAATCAAATTTCTTTATCCTCATATACCTTTTAGATTTTCTAGATATTCCAAAAAAAAAAAAAAAAAAAAAGCCAAACATTTTAATTGTTTTATTACAGTAATAAAAATAATGACTTCACAATTGGTCCAAGTGTCTAAAATCAGATACTTCCAACTCTAAAACACTATTATTCCTCCAGTAAAAGTGTATTTCTCTTTATTGCATCCACAACATAATGAATATACTCTCATGGATAGGGTTTGGTGAGGTTAGAGTAAAACACAAACCTTATTTTTCTACTGTGAGGATAGGAAGGTTGTTTCTAATAAATCCCCGACTCAAGAATAGAAGAAAATGAAGCAATAACAACAACAAGATAGTAAGATACACAACGTGAAAGAAACAATATTTACTGCATGAATTACAATATTAATATTAGAACTTTTGTTGGCAGCATTGGTGCCAGAAGAGTAAAAAGACAATGTTCTCAGTTTCAGGAATACTGTAATGCAAAAAATATAGAAGGGTAATTGTCTTCTTCTCTAAACCAATGGATATTTGAAACTTCAATGTGCAATTTTTCATGTATGAGCAATTTTGCAGGTGCAGAAACATTTTCCAAGAAGTGAAGCAAGAGTATGATACTCTAAAGACTAAGCTTGAGACTTACTTTCAGGTCTCTCTCTCCAACTCTCTAAAACATACAAAGTCAATCTCTCTGTAACGACATTGTTTGTTCAAATGTTTTCTAGTTGCTACAACGAAATGCTACTATAGAGAACATATGATATAATACAATCTCTAATCCATATTATCTATTTCATTTAGAAAAAATTCACCTCAATAAACATATCTGCCTTAATTTAAAAAAAAAGAAGAACAAACACCTAAACTACCTTTTATCTCTTTTAAATGTCTCATTTGGAGGCTCAAGGCTGAAAAGCCCTAGTGTGCTAGTGCTAGCAAGTTATTAGTGCAACAACTTAGTGTCTTTTAATCAACACTCCACTAATTAGACCGGTAAAAGAAAATTTGAAAAAAAGAAGAAGGTAATACATACTTTTTATTTTTTTGAAACGACAACTATTTTATAACAATTCAATTTACCAAAACGAGAAATAATATAGCACCCACTTGATGAATCCAGCGGTTTTGCAAATAATATTTTCAAATCTTGAATCTGTCTCTATATATGTAGTATGTGATGTTTATGGCTTCTTTTTTACCATTTGCACTCTGTAGATGGAAAGATAGATTCACTGATGTTGAAAGCAAGCATCAGATTCGAAGTGAATAAGCTCATCATCATGACCTTCCTTCAAGTAGCTGATATATATATATCCAATAAAGGATAATTGGATATTGTAGCATATATACAATATTCTTATCTTGAAATAATAATAACTATATGGCATTTTTTTTTTGAGGCTGAATAATAACTATATGGCATTGAAAAAATGTATTTGCCATTCTGTTGTATAAAACCTGTCAAAGCTTATTAATGCAAAGTTCATGTTTCCAATAGAACAGCTCTTTTTGTCTTCTATTTCCAGAAAAATAAATAAAAATTGACACCCAAAGGCCTCCATGACAGTGTCGTAAATACTTTGTCCATCCACATTCAGTGTTTACATCAAATCCCAAAGGCCTCCATTTCACCCACCCCGCTCCAATACGATGTGCGACATCATCTTCAATCTCTCCATCTCCTTGAATTATGGACGCAAGATACTTGAAACTTTCTCTCTTGGGTATGACTTGTGCATCAATCTTCATTCCCACCTCCGCCGCATGTGTTACATCACTGAACTTGCACTTTAGGTACTCTATTTTAGTCCTCTTTGAACCTAAAACCTTGAGACTCTAGGGACTATCTCCAAACTTATAACCTATCATTAACTCCACGAAGCGTCTCGTCAATCAATGCAATATATGAATATTGATTCGAACATAATTTTTAACGAACTGGGGGTGTGTTTGGTATGAAGGAAAATGTTTTCCTGGAAAACAAGTTGATTTTTGACTTATTTTCTCATGTTTGGTTGGTGAGTAGAAAATATTTTCCGGAAAAGATTTTTAGTGTTTGATTTATGAATAATTTTTTTTTTTGAGAAATATCTTTTATTTTTACTAGGGTAGAAAATAATTTTTGAAATTGAATATTTTTTTTAAAAACAAACATAAATTTTTTTGGGGGGGGGGGGGGGGGGGGGAGGGGGTGGGTTGAGGATAGGGGTGAAAAATTGAAATTCTAAAGTTGAAAATATTTTTTAAAAACAAAATTAATTTTTTTTTTGGGGGTGGTGGACGGGGGTCTTTGGTAGGGGTGGGTGGTGTGTGTGTGTGTGGGGGGCTGAGTAGGGGTGAAAAAAATGAAATTTTGAAATTGAAATTATTTTTGGGGTGGTGGTGGTGGGGGCGGGGGGGTGGTAGGGCGTGGGTGGGTGGGGGTCGAGGGTAGGGTGAGAAAATGAAATTTTGAAATTGAAAATATTTTTTAAACACAAACTTAAATTTTTTTGGGGGGGGGGGATGGTAGGGCGTGGGTGGGTGGGGGTCGAGGGTTGGGTGAAAAAATAAAATTTTGAAATTGAAAATATTTTTAAAAACAAACTTAAATTTTTTTTTTTGGAGGTGGGGGTGGGGGGGTGGGGTAGGAGGTGGGTGGGGGGGTCAAGGGTAGGGAGAAAAAATGAAATTTTGAAGTTGAAAATATTTTTTTAAAAAAACTTAATTTTATTTTTTGGGGGTGGCTAGTAGGGGTGGGGTGGGGTGGGGTGGGTGGGGGCTGCGTAGGAGGTGCGTGAGGGGGGGGGGTCAAGGGTAGAGTGAAAAAATGAAATTTTGAAGTTGAAAATATTTTTTAAAAACAAACTTAATTTTTTTTTTTGGGGGAGGGGGTGGGGAGTAGGGGATGGGTGGGTTGGGGGGGTGGGGGTGGGGATCGAGTGTAGAGGTGAAAAAATAAAATTTTGAAGTTGAAAATATTTTTTAAAAACAAACTCAATTTTTTTTTGGGGCCGGGAGGAGGGGGGCAGGCCGGGGAGGGGGTGTGGGTGATCGAGGATAGGGATGAAAAAATAAAAAATTGAAGTTGAAAATATTTTTTAAAAACGATAAAAAAAAATTGATTAGGGGGGGCGGGGGCGAGGGTAGTGGGTGGGGGTAAAAAAAAATAAATTGAAATTAGAAATATCTTTTAAAAATAATTTTTAATATTTTTTTGGGAGGGGTTGGGGGTTGGGGTAGGGGTGAGGGTGGGTAAAAAAATTGAATTTAAAAACAAGCTTTAAATTTTATTTTTTTTGGTTGGGGGCTGGTTTAAGGGTAGGGACAAAATTAATTGATTTTTTCAACAAAAAAGTAATTGTAGTTTGAAGTTGGAAGAGAGTTTTGGAAAATGTTTTCCTAAAGTTTTGAAGGGAAGTCATTTTCTTTAAATTTGAGGAAAATGAGTTGATTTGAAAAACATTTTCCAAAACATTTAACCCAACCAAACATGAGAAAATTGGAAAACATTTTCCGAAAAATGTTTTCATTCATACCAAACACACCCTGAATCATCACATTTTATTGATTCAACTCTTTTTGATAAACACAAAAGGCTTAGACCACCTATTTGGCACTCTAGGGAATTAAGTTTGTTATAAAGTGCAACCAGTTTCTTTTGTTCAAGATTAAGCTAATCAAGTTGAGTTAATAATAGATAATTCATCTCAACCCAATTGAATTTTAGACTGACTGATCATCAAACGTTCATCAACTCGGCTTGTATTGACCTGTTCAACTCAGACTCAACTTGTTCACTTGACCCGTTGAACCAAAGATAATCTTCTTGTGTATGCTATAGTTATTATCTCTCATGAATA
This sequence comes from Solanum commersonii, assembly GCA_029007595.1. Lineage (NCBI taxonomy): Eukaryota > Viridiplantae > Streptophyta > Magnoliopsida > Solanales > Solanaceae > Solanum > Solanum commersonii. The sequence continues at coordinate 1,582,293 of JAJTWQ010000124.1, forward strand.
TAACTATTTGAACTTCAAAGTAGATCCTCTTTTGTTAAATAAATAAATCCTCTCTATAACAACTTAAGCTTTTATGCAATCTGATGCAATGGAAAAATTCAACAATATTTAACCCAATGAGCTCGTCAAGCTTTCGATGTAGCAGAAAAAAATCCCACTACTGCCTACCATATGAGTCTGGTCCATGTGGACAATGAAAGGGCACACTGACAACAGAATTCCAACTCTGTAACTAGATGCAATGCAGCTAAGGGTATTTGGGGGGGACCAATTATAATAAGCACAAATTTAAGCTCTTGGTAGGAAGGTTCACAATGCATATTTCAAAATAAATCAATCAACTACACCTCAATTCCAAACAAGTAGGAGTAACCTATATAAATACTATGTATCCCTTCACAGATCATTCATCATAGTTTGACTATTTTCACACTGAACCTTTACCTACTGCAGACCCAACTATTCTTTGCACACAGCCAGAGTGATAATGCATATCTCATTTTATTAAAAATGCATGTATCATGTTAATGCAATTTTCAACAACCCCTAAGGCCAAAACTTGTAAACTCGGACTCTTCACTTTCGCCTTTCGGTGCCGCACACATGTCGACACGATGTGGATGTGGGTGTCGGTGTGGGATTCGTACTCGATCTGGTCAATCAATTTTGGGTACTTTGACCAAATTCGAGGAAGAAATTCTAGACAGATTCAATGATTTCTTTAATAAAAACAAAAACTAAGGTAAAATTGAAGAAATGAGATACCTTGTATATATAAATTTCTATTGTCACTCCCTTTCCTTTTATCTCCTTCTAGGGTTCTCCTCTTGATCAATATTTTCTCCTCAAGTTTTCCACATAATATCTCATTATTTAGGTTTTATAACTCTATTAATAGATATTTGAATTATTTTAAGTCAAATGCCCGCACCCGTACTCATACATGGATCCGTATCCCCAAATCTCAAAAATCAAATCATAGCCGACCTCTAGATTCGCACCCGTATCTGACACCCGCACCTGAGTCCAAGCAACTTAGCAAATATCTACCATCTTAAAGCAAATTTCAAAGACACCAAAGGGTAAAAACTTAAAAACAATACTTAGAAATTTAAAATAGAAATCAAATAGGTAAGAAATATATCAACTTAATTCACATTCCACATACAAATATCTACCATCTTAAAGCAAATTTCAAAGACCCTAAAGGGACAAAACTTACAACAACATATCCAGTGTAATTCCACAAAGTCGGGTGTAGGAAGGGTAGAATGTATGCAATGTATGCAGACCTTACCGCTATCTCAAAGGTAGAGAAGTTGTTTTCAATAGACCCTCGGCTCAAGAGAAAACAGTCCAAAACAGTCTAGCAAAAGAAGTAATAGAAGTACAAGAAACAACAACTAATAATAAAAAACAGCAAATAGTAACAAAACAGAAAATACAACAAAACAATATGATAATCAAGGTACAAGGAATCAACATATAATTACAAAAATCAAAGGACAAGAAAGTACACGAGCAATATTACAACAACTAATATAGAGAAACAACAAGGCAACATATTTCTACCTACTAACCTTCTATCCTAATCCGTATCCTCCACACCCTCCCCTCCTATCTAAAGGCCAAAACTTTAAAACAATAAAAAGAAACCCAATATAGAGATCAAATATATCAACTTAATTCACATTTCACATACAAATATACACACCATCTTAATCCAATTTTTCAAAAACCCTTCAAAGACCAAACTTTGAAAACATGATTTCATTATACAAAATTGAAAACCAATAAAAGAAATTGAAAGGTACCTCAGCTTGTGTGAAGCCAGTAATAGACTGTATTTGTCGTTTTCTGGGACGAAGATCCATTTTAACAGTAAATTCGAACGAAACCCAGAATTCTTTAGCTGAAAAAAATTCTCCAGAAAATGAGTGTAAAGAGAAAAATTATAGGATCAAATGCTTGTTGGAAAAGCTCTTTGTATGAGTTTTGTTGGGCGCCCTTTTCAAAAGAAAGTAAAAACTAACGGGTCGAGTGTTTAATTTTGGGTCTAGTTAAATGGGTGGGCTTCTTTATGGGTAATTTACATTGTATAACTGTCACACTCCTTTTTGCGCACGGAGGCGGAAGGGTTTTTCCAATTTAAGTGACGTTATTGATTTAGGGATTATTTTATTTTTCGTTTCAGAGTCGCCACTTGGAATTGAGTTGTGGTGTTCCAAGTCACCTTTTAGAATCCCTAATCAATAGGAAATGACTCTTTTAGTTTTGGTTTGCGAACTAGAAATTCGGGTAAGGAATTCTGTTGACCGAGGGAAAGGTATTAGGCATCCCTCGAGTCCCGTGGTTCTAGCACGGTCGCTCTTATTGACTTATACTTATTTTTACTATTTTTGGATATATTATGTCTACAGGTCATGGTTTTTTTTTTTTTTATTTATTGTTGAATTTCATTAGTCTTAACCCAGATGCATAACTGCATTCTCGATCTTGACATTTGGAGACATAACTGTCTTCCCCTCTAGAATTCATCACACCAAATAATCTTAATTTACTTCTCTTGGTTTGGATTAACAAAATTAATTATCAAAACAATTTGGTCAAGGTGCGTAACCGCATCCTTGAATTTATTAGATATCTCAAAAGATGTGAAACCACATTCTTAATTGAGATGAAATTTAATTGTTATTACTCATATAATGTATAATAGAGCCTAATAAATACCTATGATTATATTAAGATAGTCTAAAAATAGATAGAGACATCAAAATATTATAGTGTTCAAAATTTTCCTATATTTCAATTACCCCCACTCAACTTACTAAACTAATTATGTTGAATCTTATCATCTTGACGCAATTATGCTTCCAGATATTAACAAAACAGAACATGGTTAATTTATATATATACTTTTATTATTCTAAATCTAAATAATAAATTTTGAATAAAACAAACATATGAATTAAAATCACGCTTCAACTAATGATTAATGACACATGTTGACCTATTTTATTAACAATAAAGTAAAAAAAAAAATCCTTTAGTATTTATACGAGATCTAAATTAATATTATCTACATGTCATATAGAATAACAGGAACACTTTGTTTTAGATGACCTTTGTATTTTTTTTTAATTTTTTTTTTTCACATTTTTATTAATTTTTTATTTTTTTTTCATTCTACCTCTCTCTTCTTATTTTTTTTTATCTTTATTTTTTGTTCTTTGTAAGTTTTTTTTTTAACGTTCTGTATAATTTTTTTTAATTTTTTTTACATTCTGTTTTTCTTCTTTGTTTTTATTTTTATTTTTTGTTGTGCTATGTTTTTATTTTTATTTTTTTTCTTTTGTTTCATTATTTTTTCGTTGTTCTTTTTTTTTTTTTGTAATTTTTATAATATTTTTTCTTTTGACATTCTGTACATTTATTTTTTCTCTTTTTTTTTTTTATCTATTTTAATTTAATTTGTTTTCGTAGCTTCTCCTTATCCTAACAAGTTTATTATTATTATTTTTTGTTAGAACCCTAAATATCAAGACAACACACATATTATAGCATAAAACATGACTTAATACTTTTCTAAATACGATCAAACAAAGAATTCATTCGACTTAGTAAGACACAAACATTAAATTTTGATAATTAATTGAGGAAAAAGAGCGAGGAATGGACTCTTAAGCATGTAAGAAATACTCACATGTCATATAGCATGTTCGAATATATTTCAGTACACAACGTTAATATTAACAGATTAAACACATACAAAATCGAACAACTTCAATATATTGAAATTAATTCTTGCACAATAATGACATAAAATTATGCAAAAATAAAATACAAATAAATGTTACCTCTTGTGAAAATTAGTTAATGAGAAAAAGGACAAATAATCGGGAGCCACGAACTTGAAACCGCGAAAACAAATTTCCCAATCTTCAATCACAATGTAAGAAAGTACAATGTATGTATTCCTTTTTTTTTTCAAATTCCCGTGTGGTTTTTTTTTCTTCCTTTAGATGTGTACCTTTTTCTTGTGTGTCTTTCCTCCTTTATCTCCTGTACCTCTCCTCTATATATATAGCCTAGGTTTTTATTTATTTATTTATTTGTAGTAGTAGTCTAATGGGTATAGGAGTGGGTAGTGGTTGTATAGTGTGGGGTGTGGAGGACGTGAGGGAGTGGGAGTGTGGGGGAAGTTGAGAGAAAGTGGGAGTATAGTTGCTGATGGTTTTTTTTTTTATTATTTTTCTTTTCAATTTTTGGAAAATAAGTCAAAAGCTTTTTTTTTTTTTTTTTTTTTTTTATTTTGTTCTCCTTTTCCTTTTTTTTGTTTTCTACGTGTAGTATGTTTTGGATAGGAGTAGGAGTGGGGTAGGTTTGTTAGATTATTTAGGTTATTTTTTAGTTTTAGTTTTATCCTACTTTTAAAAGAATAATAATTAACTATACATAGTAAATTATAATAACGTACCAATTAATAAAATCTAGGAAAAAGTCAAACATCTATAAACAAAAAATAATTGAATAATACTAGCTTATTTATAAATAAAAACTTAATTTTAAAATAATATAGATTTTTGTAATCTTTCATTTCTTTTTAAACAATTGAAAAATAAAACTTACCTTAAAAAGTGATTCTATTTTTGTTGTTTTCAAATCTTTTAAAATAAACTTAATAAAATAAGAGAAAAGTCAAAATATTTAATTTATATTTATAAAAATATTTTAGCTCTAAAAATAGTGTAAAATATTAAGTTCAGTCAAAAATACGTGTCTACAATAACTGATCACCAAATAATAAATGGTATATATATATATATCTATGTATGAAAAAATTACGCAGTTAAACAAATATATACTAGTTAATTAGCTAATATAGCTACAATTTGCATTAATTACAATTCGAAATTTTACTTGTAGCTATAATTACACTCCTCTCTCTCTCTCTCTTATCCCCTCTCTTTGGAATCTCATTTGTATCTCTTCTCTTTTCAGCCATCTCTCCTTGTCTCTCTCTCCTCTCCCTGCTCACTCTCTCTTTCGATTCTCTTACGCTAGTCTCTCTCTCACTTTATACAAGCACAATGTATAATTTGTGTTTGTATATAGCGAGGGAGATGAGATATACAAATACAAATATATATCTCTTTGCCCTATACACTTACAATTATACAAATACAAATATTTTCCTATCCAAATCTCTTTTCTCTCTCTCTCTCTCTATATATATATATAGACAAACACAAAATATACAAATACAAATCATTGATGCATATACATACTAGTTACATATATACAATTATCTAACTGATATACACATACAACTTGTCTCTCTCCACTCTCTGCCATCTCTCGCTCGCCTCTATCCTTCCTCTACCAATCTCGATCGCCTCTCTCCTCCCTCTAACATGTAGCTACGAATTGTAATTAGCAAACTATAATTATGAAATATAATTAAAATTATTTTAGTGGCTATTTGCGAAAGTCCTCCATATATAAAATTAATGTACGTTGACTAATGATCAAGTCAAATGTGTGAAAAGTTTTTTTTATATTTCTGAAAGTGTCAGTTAAAAGGTAGAGTATCAACATGGCTGATTAATGTCCTTTTATTTTTGTTTAAGGACAGTTTAGTCTCTTCACTTAATGAAACGTGTCTTCTCTCAAACTTGGGCACATCTTAAACCATCTCAGTTTTCTGTCGACTTGCAGAAACTACTGTAGTTTCTTCCATCCTTCAAGTTACAAGTTCGTGTATGCTCTCTTAATTTTTTTCCCTAAATTTTCGTCCTGTACTTTTTTTTTTTTTTCCTTCAAATTTTTCATCACAGGTTTTTTTTTCTTTGCAGAGTAGTTTGGAATTTGGACGTTCTCTTCCCAACACTAGCAGCAAACTAACATTTTGCTGAAGTTTTGATTTTGAGCAAGGTAAAAATTGACGATTCTTCTTAAATATTTTTATTCTCCTATGATTTCGAATTTAGTTTCTCTCATTATTCAAATCTGAAGATGGATGTCTCAATAATATAATGAGACACATTTAGTATGAGTAATTGGGGCTTAAAAATATCTAAGTACTATTATTTTATAATGATTTGACATGTCAACACTCATATGATATGATTTAAGTGTGCGACTTATTACTATTTTTTTGTTATTCCCAAGCTACTCATAAACATGATTATCGGAAAGACCTAAAGTGTGTTGGATGGCGTTTTTTGTCTGTTACAACAACCACGAGCAACGCATACCACTTCGACGAAGGCTGATAACTGAATAAGGAACTTAAAGGCCTAAACTTTTTTTGCATTGTTACTACAAAACAGATTCTATAGTAAATGTTACTAATTCTCTAATGGTGTTTAAATACATCTCTTTTCATAGCATAAACTTGCACATAAAAAAATTAAGCCTAATTATGTATATATTCTTCAGGACATTCCTGCAAATCTCGTGTTTCATGTTCTTCACATATGTTAGTATGCGTCATTTCGATTAACATATTATTTGTGTTTGTTTCTTTATTGCAATGATGTAAAGAAATGTAGTGGTCAAGAGTGGAAGAAAGAAGAAAGTGACACACATCTTTTCATAGCATACACCAACTACATCTCTACCAAGGAAGTGCACAATGCATCTACTTGAACTTGATCTGTATGTAAACTTTGTACAACTGGAATGTTAAATGGATATACAATAGCAATGTGTTTCATTTATTAATCTCTCAATAAAATTTACTTCCTCCATGGCATATAATTGTCCGTCCAATTTAATTGTGTAGTTTAATAAAATGCATTTTCAATTAAATTTTTTTCAAAGGGTGTGTCAAGTTGATGAGGTTCATCAAATAATATAAAACAGAGGAAGTAAAATATGCATGTCCCACTCTCTTGCATATTAAAAAAACATCATTGGAAGGCACAAAGTTCGACCTGCACGGGCAATCTGTGTCTAGTATATATTAAAGTGAGATGAGTGATTTTGGCAACGATAAAATATTGACACGTTATTTTAAGTGGTTGAAAAATAACACCTTAACGTAGTAAATGACTTTTGTTGAAATGAGAAAAACAAGTTTTTAGCTAATACGTATAACAACAAAAGTATCAGCAGCACATACTTTTTTTTTTCCTTCAAGAGCTTTCGTAATAATTTTAAAGAATGAATCTTTTTAAATTGAGATCGATCTCTTCAACTCTTTTTATGGCAAAAATGTTATGTAAAAATATTTATTTATGATGTAGTTGTACTAGTTAACAATCTTATATACATAATATCATTTGTAGTGTAATGTATCTTTATATTTGATTTTAATAGATGCTACTCTATCAATCGATCAACTCAAATATTTTTGGAATCAACATCTTCAACTCTTTTTCATTAACTTGATGTTTGGACCTTTGTGACATTGGGAGAATCAAATTTTTTTCTGCTTTGTAGAAATTTTTCAAGAAAATAACGTCTCGTCCAATAAAAATTCCGTCAATTATTTTGATGGTCGATTGTACGATGTAAATTATTCATAAAAAAGGCCCACCCATCAATAGTGTCTATCCACTAAGCAATAGGATTCTCTAATTGATGATCAGGATGAAAGTCAAGTGGTATATATATGTGAACCTTTAAAGATAACTTATGGGCGATCCATATTTCCCTTTACATCTTTCTTTTTTGATTTTTCAATATTATAGATGAATATACAAATATGGTAAGATAAATGATATGATATTTGAGTTTTTTTAGTTTTCTATTCGATGTTTAATAATCATATTAGAGTTCGATTAATTTGGATTTCAATCAGATATGACCTATTTGGAAGTAGTGCTCCTTGTCAAGAATTTTTTCATACCCAAAACTCAAAATAATGATATCTAATTAAAGAAGAAGTTGTATACATTGTGTCAAATCCTTTTGATGAATATGATGTTAGTACGATATGTCCCCTTTGCACAAAAATAGAACTATGCCAAGATTTGAATTTTATATGTTCACTATTCTAGAGCAGTAACCTCTGACTGTACATTGCATACCCGAACTAGAAGGTAGTGTTGTTGTTATCCAAATTAGAAGCTTAGAAATAGTTAGAACTGAATGCACACTTAAATCATATCATATGAGTGTGAATTTTATATAACAAAAAAAAAATTATATCCAAAATATACCAAATATTGCAAATCAGATTGTACGCCAACTTAAAGTAGTGCGTTGTGTTATAATCAGACACCTCCGCGTGCCCACAAAGAAATATATGTACGCGAATGTGTGTGGCCGTGGCGCCATTGCGCAGCATATGCAAAAAGTTGTTTTGACTTTTGCAACCCATACAATTGCAATGGAATAAACCAAAAAACAATAGTTTTATTATTAATATGCCTATGATATATTATATCCAAAATATACCAAGTATTGCAGATCAAATAGTATGCCTACTTAAAGTAGTGCGTTGTGTTATAATCAGACACCTCCGCGTGCCCACAAAGAAATATATGTACGAGAATGTGCGTGGCCGTGGCGCCATTGCGCAGCATATGCAAAAAGTTGTTTTGTCTTTTGCAAATACAATTGCAATGGAATAAACCAAAACAATAGTTTTATTATTAATATGCCTATGATATGTTTCAGGAAATTTAGGTAACGTCGAGAGGTTCATTTAAATCTCTTTCAATAGAAAACTTTTTTCATGCGTTTAATTCTTCATATTTTAATCTTATTTAGTGAAAAAAATTGACTCAGTTCGGTATATATCTACTAGTAGGTAGATTATCTATTAGACAACAACTTCTTGTTGTTAGGCACTCATCATAAGTAAACAAACAATTTTCTAAAGTGGTTCTAGGTATGTATATATATCGAGAAAAAGATAGACTTAAAATTTTGAAGTTTATAAAAATAAAGAAAAAATACAATAATTTCAAGATATTGTATAATATGTTAAGTTCACGATTAAATATTTTTGGATAGTTATAAAGCCAAAAATCTCACTTAGCAAGATTTAATATATATAATATGTATAAAAAGTAAATTTTGACCTATATACATTATATAATATTTATCAAACAACGAAACAACTTTAGATTAAAGTAAACAATAAAATATATAGTAAAAAATGTTTCTACACCTATTATAACTATACCAATTCTAATAAATATATATCAATTCTTGAAAATTCTTAATTAGCAATATTTCTTCTTATTAGTACTTTATTATTGTGAGGTGTATATAGAAGATATATACCCAAAAGAGGATCCCCTATATCCTGAGGTGTATTCCTTATCCCCAGCATATACAAAAAAATGATTGATTATAATACATTTATATATACTACTGATATATAAGAGGGAATAAGCATACACGTCTCGGTCTTGGTCGACGTGTGTGCTATATATATATATATACTACTGATATATAAGAGGGAATAAGTATACACGTCTCGGTCTTGGTCGACGTGTGTGCTTCCTGAAAATAAAATTTGAGTTCGAGGATAATTTAGTCATTTTAGGTTTATTGTGACTGTTTACAAATTAGAACTCTCAAAATGTCACATGTGTCACATATATTATTTAAAAAGTACATTTAAAATATTACAAAAATAATTAACAATAAAATTATAAAATTAAAACAAATAAAATTATATTGGGCCTGGACTTGTCCGGACTTTTATATAAAGTATATATAATTTGCCACACTAGAAGATAGTGAGAGGTCAAAGGTTCCATACGTTTTTTTTTTTTTTTTTTACCATCTCATTCAATTTGGTGGAAGAAGAATATAATAAAGGGCATGCCCTGCTTTTTTCTCATATTTTGGACTTTTAGTTGGTATACTAATAACTCTATTCTTGTATTCAAGCACAGTACTAATTATTAGTACCACACACACAAAAAAAAAAAACCTATTTAAAATCATTTTAAAGGAATAAATGAGATGCAAAAACATTTTATTATAAATATATTTAAAATTCTTCCGTCTTACTGATTATTATTGATGATTTTTCAAATTTAAACATGAATTTTAGAAATAAAAACTTTCTCTTTTTTTTTTATAATGGATCAAATTAATAAACGTTATTACATTCAATGTGAAATGTCTCCCTGTTCTTCATTATATTATACTGATTTCTCCAAAATATCTATTGCATGTGTATGGTGAATCATGTAATATATAGTTTATAAAATAATATTAACAATATCAAAATAAACTTTTGAGTAAAATATTTCTTCTAAGAATTTTCATCAAAATATTTTTGCATATGAGACTCATCCCAATTTAGTAACCTAAATTTGGATACTTAAAGATGTAATATATTCTATTTATGGAAAATGAGTCAAAAATTAGTATCTAATAAATCAAAAAAATTAAACAGGACCACATACATAATAAATACAAACCCAAAAAGAAGTTATCCGATCAAATGATAATTTGATGCATATCTTTTGTATAATTATTGAGGGGAATAAAAATAATGAATAGAGAGAAAGTGGGGTTGAAGGAGAGTGAAAATTGTGGTTGAAGGGGAGTGAAAATAGGATTTATTTTAGGAGGATAATTATAAACATATAATTTGCTATATATGAGAGAGATAAAAAATAAATTGAAAAAATATGAGAGAGAATATGATGGATACACTTTATTTGTTGATATTTTAAATAATTATTTTAAAATGTAGCTGTTTTTAATAATTATGTTAGAAATTTTGATTAGTTAGCTAATTTTCCCTAAAAAAGGGATACTTGACTTATAATTGAAAGATTTTTTTAAAGAAGAGAGATAATAATAATACTTAGACAAATTTTAACTTGTTCAACACACACACAAAAAAAAACCCTAAAAATCAAAGGAATATCAAGAAATTAAAAAAAACACACAAACATAATTATGAATTGATGAATACAAATAAAGATACATATAAATTGAATATTCATATTAAAACTCATATGACATCATGGTTGACATATACTATTATTTGTGTGGCCACACCTTATGGATCAATCATTCACCTATACTTTTTCTTTATTTTTTTAATTTCCTTCAAATAATTTTGTTGATATTAGATAAAATTATTTTTATTTTCTCAAAGATATATCATTACGTATTTCTTATATATATATATATATATATATATCGTCAACTTGTTCTTGATATTCGTCAACTTGTTCTTGATGTCCCATTACTTCTTGTCTAAAATACAGAATATGTGAAGGTGTATAAAGAGGAAATTAATGGACTAGAAAATGGAAGTTTGAAAATATTGAGAACTAAGCTTTTTAAGCAAAAAAACGTCATATTCAGTGTGATTCCATAAATGGGGTTTGAGGATGACATAATGTATGCAAACATATAAAGGAGTTGTTTCATATATATCATCGGCTCCAAAAATTAAAATCATTTAAAAATACGTTTGAAATATTCAAGAGCGAAATAAGCTCTTATATAAATATTATTTCATTTGTCTCAATTTATATGATACGTTTTTCTTTTTGTCATTTAAAATAAATGCCACATTTTTTAATTTGGCAAATAGTTAATAACACTATCCAATATTTTACTTATGTTGAACTCTACTTATTTGGTAAAAAGTCAACAAAGGTGTTCTCTTTTAAGGATAATTTTGAAACACTGCAAAGTCTTCTCATATTTATCATATTTATTGCTTGCTTAGTCAAACTATATCACATAAATTGAGATGCATGAATTAAAAAAAAAGAAGGGATCGGAGCGGATAAAATATTCCAAGCTAGAGTCTGCTCTCTTACACGAAAGAGAGAACATTTGACTAGCTTCGTTACGCGATGAACCTAGGATTTTGTTTAAGTGAGTCCATTGGAATTCAATTAATCCGGATTTACGCCAAAAAGTACCGCATTAGCGGATAAAACGCTCTTAACAAGGACGACCTACTTAAAAAATGATAGAACTATAACTCCAAAGATGGCTCAAGAAGTTTATTAATTACTCTAAAAAATAGTCTAGTAAAAATTCTTAAAATCTCAATGCGCAAATATGATGTTCAATTGTTTAAAAGACATTAAAAATAACCATTGTTGATGTTAAGATTATTTAGTTACTTTAAATTGTAACAACGAAGACTTTAATTGTGGCATATATGATATATCACCGAGGAATAAGAGTTGATAGTTGGCGATGACATAGTACAAAAAAAATTGAGAAGGTTTCTGTACTCGGTTACAGACAAATAGAGAGTGCAACTAACAATGAGTTCAGTTGAAGATTTATTGAAAATAATCTCTTGTTGTACCTCACTTTCGTTTGCATCTCTATGAGGTGAGGATAAAATTCGCATACGTACATTTTATCATCTGCATATCCACTTTTAACTCGGATTATGTTGTTGTTGTTTGATTTTAGTAAAGTAATCGTAGGAATTTTGGTCCAAGAAAAGAAAGAAAAAGGTTCTTGTGATTTGGACCATTTTATCTATCTTTTTTCTTTGAATTTACTCACTTTCCCCCTATATATATACCGACAATTCTAGCCCTTAGAAATAGTAAACCCTTTGTATTTTTCAAAGAAATTATATTTGTTTACAATATTCAATTTTTCATTCCTTTTTAAGTTAAAAAAATGGAGAACCAAAAGAAACGCCAAGCTGCTTACATGAAGAGAAGCCTCTTGGATCAGGTCATATTTTTATTTAATTTATTTGGTCACATGTAATAATTTTATATCTCTTAAAATAGAAAATTCACAAATTATAATTCTACAGGAAATCCAATTGTTAAAGTACTATCTATTTTGATTCTAGACCGACACTGATTTGTTCCTTGGTTTCAAGTCAAAAGACATTCGTATAAGGTCCCTAACTTTTTTTTTTCATTCACATCTCGTCCATTTCAAAGTGAGATTCGCCTATGGTGTAATGTGCACCCCTTCTTTAGAGGTTTTCCATCCTTCATAAACATCACATACACACACCCCTAGAGAGTCAATATCCTCGTTCCCTCTTTGTACTAAGGAGTAAGGAAGAGTCCTACTACGATACCATCTATAACGATTTTGGTCCAACTATTAAAGTATTGCCTACTTTGGCCTTAGGCCCACATAGATTTATCCCTTAATTTTAACTCAAAAGATCCTCAACAGTTGATTCTGAACTCATTCTTATAAGGTCCCTAACTTTCTCTCATTCTAATATGAAATTCGCGTATGGTGTAATGCACATTTCTAGAAATAATGTTTGATTGTTTTGTGCAGGGATACCTTGATGAACAATTTATTCATCTTGAAGAATTGCAAGATGATGCAAACCCTAACTTTGTTGAAGAAGTTGTCAAGTCGTATTACACATTGACTAGATATGTTCGAAATATTGAACTTGCATTGTAAGAAATAAGTTTCATTTTTTTTTTACAAAATTATATATGAATATCATAAACAATTTTAATTCAACATTCAATCAAGTATAGTCACCCCCTTATATATCATTGGGACGACTAAAGGAATTGCCACAAAAAGTGATATTTTAATCGACAAAAGTTATTCACCTATCACATGTGAAAAATTGTCATATATATAAACAAATATATACGAGACATGTTAGGAACTCACCTTATATAATACCATTATAACATCATATAAAAAATAACAAAAAAACTCATTTTCTCACACAATATATATACCCCATTTCTTCCGCTAAATCATATCTCTACATTATTTACAAATGTATACATCATGCAATTAGAAAAATTTAATTAATACTTGATAAATTTAATATTGTTTCAGGGAAAATGGACCCTATGATTTTGCTAGACTGGATAATATGATGTACCAATTCAAGGGTAGCAGCTCAAGGTATCATCTCCAACTTCACAAGAGCACATCTATTGACGATGCAAAAAATATTTACATGATCATATAACCTAAAACGTAATTACACATTATTTAGTAATATTGATTAATAATCTGAAATAAGTGATAAGTAACATGTTATAACATGTTAAATTACACTATACAATAACAATAACAATAATAATAACAATAGAATACCCAATGCAATTTTATGAGTGAAATTTGAGGAAGGTCGAGTGTATGCGACCTTACTTTTAACTTGGAAGATAAAAGAAAGTTTCCGATAGACGGCATTATAATGATATTCGTATATAATATATATATATATATTCTTTTGTACTAACATTTTGAGTCACCTTTTCAAAGAATAACAAAAAAGAGATAGAAAAGTACTCCCTCCATCCCATTTTATATGTCACCTTTTTATTTTGCATTTGCATTAAGAAATGATGTAACTTTACCCTTCTACCCTTATTTAATGTTTTCTTAAGTCAACTTTATAATAAATGATGAAAATACATTTTCAAGATTAATTAACTATTCTATCAAGGTTATAATAGGCAAAATGTGGTAATTTATGCATACATTTTATAAAATGACAAGTATTGTGATTCAACTATTTATAGAAAGGGATGACATATAAAATGGGATAGAGGGAGTTTAATGAATCTATGTGGGTCCACATTTGGAAATCTCCTTGAATATAGTTTGACTACAAAAGTGAATAATGATAAAGCTAATTATTGAGTAGGTTGAATAATCAATTAAATTTCTTTATCCTCATATGCCTTTTAGATTTTTTCTAGACATTCCCCCTCCCCCCCAAAAAAACCCAAACATTTTAATTGTTTTATTACAGTAATAAAAATAATGACTTCACAATACAAAGATATAATCTCATTGGTCCAAGTGTCTAAAATCAGGTATTTCCAACTCTAAAACACTATTATTCCTCCAGAAAACGTGTATTTCTCTTTACTGCATCCAACGACAACCACAACATAATGAATATACTCTCATGGATAGGGTTTGGTGAGGGTAGAGTAAAACACAAACCATATTTTTATACTGTGAGGATAGAAAGGTTGGTTCTAATAAATCCCCGACTTAAGAATAGAAGAAAATGAAGCAGTAACAACAACAAGATAATAAGATAAACAACGTGAAAGAAACAATATTTACTGCATGAATTACAATAGTAATATTAGAACTTTTGTTGGCAGCATTGGTGCCAGAAGAGTAAAAAGACAATGTTCTCAGTTTCAGGAATACTGTAATGCAAAAAATATAGAGAGGGGTAATTGTCTTCTTCTCTAAACCAATGGATATTTGAAAATTAAATGTGCAATTTTTCATGTATGAGCAATTTTGCAGGTGCAGAAACATTTTCCAAGAAGTGAAGCGAGAGTATGATACTCTAAAGACTAAGCTTGAGACTTACTTTCAGGTCTCTCTCTCCAACTCTCTAAAACATACAAAGTCAATCTCTCCGTAACAACATTGTTTGTTCAAATGTTTTGTAGTTGCTACAACGAAAATGCTACTATAGAGAACATATGATATAATACAACGTGAAAAGTTGGTTCAAAAAAGACTAGACCATTATAAAATATTGTTATAAAAAGGTCAGTAGTACAATCTCTAATCCATAATATCTTATATCATTTAGAAAAAAATCACCTCAATAAACATATCTAACTGCCTTAATTTTTTTTTTTAAAAAAAAACACCTAAACTACCTTTTATCTCTTTTAAATGTCGCATTTGGAGGCTCAAGGCTTAAAAGCCCTAGTGTGCTAGTGCTAGCAAGTTATTAGTGCAACAACTTAGTGTCTTTTAATCAATACTCCACTAATTAAACCGGTAAAAGAAAATTTGAAAAAAAGAAAAAGGTAATACATACTTTTTTTTTTGAAACGACAAGTAGGTTATAACAATTCAATTTACCAAAACGAGAAATCATATAGCACCCACTTGATGAATCCAGTGGTATTTTGCAAATAATATTTTCAAATCTTGAATCTGTTTCTATATATGTAGTATGCGATGTTTATGGCTTCTTTTTTTACCATTTGAACTCTGTAGATGGAAAAATAGCTTCACTGATGTTGAAAGCAAGCATCAGATTCGATGTGAACAAGCCCATCATCATGACCTTCCTTCAAGTAGCTGATACATATATCCAATAAAGGATAATTGGATATTGCAGCATATATACAATATTCTTATCTTGAAATAATAACAACTATATGGCATTGAAAAAATGTATTTGCCATTCTGTTGTATAAAACCTGTCAAGCTTATTAATGCAAAGTTCATGTTTCCAATAGAACAGCTTTTTTTGTCTTCTATTTCCAGAAAAATAAATAAAAATTGACACCCAAAGGCCTCCATGACAGTGTCGTAAACACTTGTCCATCCACGTTCAGTGTTTACATCAAATCAAACAATTAAACCTTAGCAGTTGAAAACTAAAGAATAAATGTCACTTAACCAAGGTCAAGTGATAATTGTTTGTATGAAAAACACATGTTTGCATCAATTGAGTTGATGTAAACATTGTTTCTCTTAGTTAAACCTATGAAAATGGCAATTTAAATCAATTTCAATTTTCATATCTACAACAATACCATACTACTATTGTTGCACAAGTGGGATCTGGGAAGGGTAAGATGTACGCAGATTTTAACCCTACCTTTTCAGGGTACAGAGGCGGTTCTGACAGACTCTCGGCAGAAAATACACTAATTCTTATGTTTAGTTTTAGTTCCAACTTCCAAGTTTATAAACGAAAGGAAAAATAGAGATGAAGCGATAAGACACACAATCATCTAATTACAATTCATGGGGAACAAAATAGCACGAGCTAATTGCTCTGATCAACTAGTTTTGCCTTCCATGATTTTCCTATCAAAATAGCAGAAGTTCTTGGAGAGTCGTGAATATTGAGAGGTCAGTCTCTCTATTGTCAGACCAAGAAAAAAATTTCACACAGTATCAAAACATAATTGGTAAACCTGAACTGTAGCCTGCATTCCTCCAGGAATAGTAATCATGTATAACTGACCATGCGAATCATCATCTCGTTCTTCAATTCCAGTATCAAGCTACGCAAAAAATTTGAAACGCACAGCAATCCAATCATGACCAGTAATTCAGCAAGTCCTTGCAGAAGTATGAATTCTAATGACCTAAGATAGAAACAAAACTATTAACACATATTGTGATGGAGAAGCTGGAACAAGAGATATCTATGAACGCTGTGTTAAGATCACCCAGTAATTAACATACCAAATTTGTGTTCACATTGTTGATGAAGATGCAAAGAGTCATGGAACACGGCCAATATCCTTGAAATACTCATGTTCAAGGGCACTCTGGCAGTGATTCTCTTGCTGGGGTCCAAGCAGAGCATTTTCTGAAAGTAATGAGGCCATGGATTTTAAGACAAGATTGAAACCCTATGCTTATAATTGTATTAAACACCTATTTGTTGTGCACATATTAAGCAGAAAGGCACTAAATCTTTCATATAATCTGCTAAACAGAAAACACAATGATTTGCATATAAGCAACTGCAACCAAACAGTCCTAGCCCCCAATAGGTGATATCCAAATATAATAAATACAAAGAAAAGAAGGGAACAAAAAGACCTAGGCTAAAGTGACTGAAACAAGAATATGAATGAACACTGCAATTTGGAACTTCCCTTTCCCTTGAGAACATTTATTTACTCAAATATGTCATTCAGAATAGTTATAATTATTCTAG